>JAKSZP010013244.1:0-195597 GCA_022478985.1 Massospora cicadina
GTTTGGCCTAAAGTTGAGGGAAGTCTAAAAAAAAACGACAGGGATTTCCCAAGATGTGGATAAACCATACATACAACCCAGATCCTTAGTGAGATGGTCCAATTGGCAGTGACCCCTCTGCGTATATTGCAGCTTTGGAGGAGTGGAGGTGGCGATTCCTGTAGAAAAATTTCCCAAAGTATCATGTTGGGGCTGGTATGAACACTTTTCTGAATAATCATACGCCCTTGAATGTTTATGTATTGAACACCAAGGGTTCTTCTTATTCTAAATGCACCTATTGTGACATATTTGTACAGAATACCAAAATTCGGGCGATCATAGATACAGGCGCTCCTGTCAATAAAATATCCACCAAGCTTGTGGCTAAACTTCCTTTAAACTAGATGTGGAAAACCAAGTAGTGTATGGAACTATGGGGGCCCATAGTACTGTGTCAGAAGGCACATATAGCTCTTTGCCCTTGAGGTTCAGTTCTGTTGGCATATCCGCTTTATCTGTAGTGTTGCTTAATAACCATTATGACAGGTTAAAAGGGCTGCATTTATGCGGCACTTTGGGGCTGTGGTTAATATGGAGGACGAAACCATCAGTATACTGGGACAACAGATCCCTATCTATTTTACTTTTCGCGGAGTCCCTAAGGACCCAATCTTCTCCAGGCAAAATAACCTTGCTTATAGTGATGGTGTGATTCCTGTAAAATATCAACGGATGAAGCGGAGGACCCAAATGCTTCCAAACCAGATTTATGAGTACAAAGGGATTCTGCTACGAGCTGCAAATGCTTGGACTATCCCTTCATGTCATAAGGTCATAATTGGGACAGAGCTCAAAATTGATATTCTGGGAGGTCTGTATGGAGAGATTGTGGGGCCTTATCACCAATCGCGGCTCAAACCACATGTGTCTCCTGGGTTACTGTTACCAGGACAGGGGAAAGTGAAGGTGTTGATAGTGAATCTGCAGAAGGAGGTGATGAAGGTTCAGCAGAACCAGGTGGTGGCTTAACTGCAGTGATCCCTATTGATGAGGTCCATCAGGTACATGACTTTAGTTCATAGAAAGTCTCGGTTTGCCTCTAAAAACCCCCCTCAGCATAATGACAGTGTTTCAATGGGAGGCATTAACTGGTTTATTGGAGGATCAGAAGGATAGGGTGATGGATCTGTTTGATAAATATCGCAGCATTTTTGCAACCAATGACCATGATTTTGTGTTGCGCTCGCGGGGTTGTGCATTAGGTGGACACGGGAGACCACTTCCCTATCAGGTCACGACCTATCCGACGCTCAAAGGCAGCAGAAGAAGTTGTATCTGCAGAGACAAAAACATTGGTGGAACAGATAAAATTGGAACCATCGAAGAGTCCCTGAGCTTCTCCAGTGCCCATTGTAAAAAAGAAAGATGGCTTCAATCAGGTAGTAATCAATTATTGGAAGCTTAATAACATAATGAAAAAAGATTCATACCCACTTCCAGAAATCAATGACGCCTTTGATCGTTTAGGTGGGGCAAGTATCTCTCAGCTATGGACTTGATATCATGGTACTGGCAGATCAAGTTTCCAGCAGCGGAACAAGAAAAGTGCTCTATAATTACCTCAAAAGGTAAGTTTCATCCTACACGTATGCCACAGGTTTTGTGCAACGCCACGGCTACATTCCAGCAGACTATGGACACTATTTTGAGTGACTTAAAGCTGTCTTGCGTTCTTGTCTACTTGACAATATCAATGTATTTTCGCAGACATTCACGGAGCATCTTGGACACCTGGAGCAATTATTCCGCCGCCTAGATGAGACTAATATTAAGATTAAGCCCCAAAAGTGTCACTTTTTCAAGGAACAACTAAATACCTCAGCTTTGTGATAGACTCCAAAGGGCTTAGTCCACAGCTGGCCAAGGTGGAAGCCATACACCATATAACTCGGTCAAACGATAAGCAGGATGTCCAGGTGTTTTTGGAGATGGTCAATTACTACTGAAAGTTCATTCCCAACTTCAGCTGTATTGGGGATCCACTCTTTGAGCTACTTAATAAGAATGCTACCTTCACCTGGACGGATTGATGACAAGCTGTTTTTGATGTATTATGAACCGCGTTGGCTAGCGCGCCTGTTTTGCAATTCCCCACTTTTGAAAAAGAGTCTATTGTGCAAACAGATGCCTCGCTTTCCGCTGTAGGGGCTGTGTTGTCCCAAAAAGATGATGATGGTGTGGAGCACCCCATTGCCTATTGTAGCAGCAGTTTAACTGGTCCTGAACGTAATTACACCATGATAGAGCGGGAGTGTTTAGAAGTAATCTATGCTTATAAACAATTCTGGGTCTACCTCCATGGGGTAAAACTTAAAGTGGTAACAGATCATGCCTCTTTGCAATGGCTACAGAATCTGCAGGAGCCTGAAGGGCAGCTCGCGCAATGGGTTTTGTAGCTCCAAGCATACGTTTTTGAGATTATGAATCGTCCAGGAGCAAAGCATCATAATGAGGATTGTCTTTCCTGATTACCAACAGTTGCCATTACAGCAGATGTGGCGGACATCATGTACAAAAAGATGATTGCGGGCAAATATCATGACGAGCTGCCATCTGTGATCAAAGTGTTGGATGGGCTTAGGCAGGATACCTTCTTGCGCAATAGGGACTATATAAGCGGAAGGGGGAATTGATGCTGAGTTTCCCAAAACCCTCTGCCAGGCCTGCGATTATTAAGGATGCCCATAGAGCAGTAGGTCATGGAGGGTTGAAAAAGATTCTGGAGTTCTTGTGACCCCGCTACTATTGGGAGAGTATGCACTACAATTTGCTTGAGATGGTTGGTTGTTGCCATCAGTGCCAAGTGGAGAAACCATTCCACCAAAAAACCACCTTCCAGCTAGTTACGCCTCAGTTCGCATGGCATACCATTTCATTAGACGTGGTGGAACCTCTACCAAATGGTGCAAACTGCTCCAAATATATAATAGTCACCATTAACCATTTGACAAGATGGGTGGAAGCAAGGGCTATCAAGGATTTGGGGGCTGTCATTACCGTAAAGTTCATCCTGGAGTGTGTTATACAACACCATGGTTGTCCACAATTTATCTCAATGGACAACGGAACCAATTTAACATCACATATTTTGGCAAAGTTGAACAAGCTCATGGCCATCCGTGGGGTTTTAACCACTCTCTACCACCCTGAATCTAACGGTATGGTGGAACAGGTCAATGGGACCTTGGTAAATATTCTACACAAGCTTGTAAATGAGCGGCCATCAGACTGGAGCACTCATTTATCCACCGCTGTCTGCATATAATATCAGCTACCACTCTGCAGCTGGCAAGAGTTCATTTTAATTGCTCTATGGATGACATCCAGAACTACCTGTATTGCTTTACTCCTGTGTAGAGGATACCGGTGGAGTTGAGCCCCATAATCATCTGGCTACCTTAATGAAATTTATAATTAAGCACCAAAGTGAGGCATATTCCACTAGTCTGGCCAAGAAGGTTCAGGATCATGCAGCTGATCAATTTAGACGCAGCAGTCTTCTGCAGTTTGGGGTAGGAGAATTGGTTCTGTTTCATGACCAACATGGGTTCTGAAGAAGGAACAAGCTTGTCAACATATAGAGCGTACCATTTGAGAGCATCAAGAATACCGGGGCTGATGCCTACACCAGTAAGGATCTTGTGGGTGGTCAGATAATCAACTGAGTACACGCGAAGTTCCTCCAGCCGCACAAACAATAGTATCCTTATTGTCCAGCAAGGAGGGGGTAATGTTGTAATTTTGATATGACTGGACGATAAGCCCAAGGTTAACCAGCAAAATGAAGGGAAACCACCGCAATTGAACTGGTAATAGTAATTTAAGCGCTTTGAAATGAGGCAATATTGGATTGTTGATATAATGAAACCAATGAGATATGGCGAGTTGAGTTACTAAGCTGTGAAAGTAATATTATCCAAAAAGTGTGATGATTTAAGCAGTATTAGATGATTGAGGGGGGAGGTTTTTTAGTAGAAGAAGAAGAGTGAGTGTGATCAGAAAGGATCTGCTGTATATCCTAGTTTAGATAAAAAAGTGTAGTTGGGGCGATTGCTCTTATTATATGTATATATATATCAAGTTATTACATTAATCGAGATCACTGATCTCCATATTGATTGGCTGTTGCTCAGTGGGCTAAACCCTGTGAGATTCATGTGGAAGAAATAGACCATATCTTCCAAAAAGTTAACACCAGGAAAACGCTACCTATTGCTATAAAGCATTTTTATATATGATGACCAAGGAGGGCCTAGCTTCCCTTAAGGAAATCCTCTGAAAATCCAAGATTTGCCAGGTGGAAACCCAGCTGGGCGAATTGTTCTCCAAACAAACATAATCAAAAGCAAGATAAAAAGTTTCTATAGGAATTCTTCAGATATTGTATGATGTACACCGTTGCAACAATAGCATTAATTGACCTGGCCAATCCGGTTCTTGGGCCTACTTGCTGAATGATGCCCAAATGTTAACTCCTGAAATCACAATCAAGGAGGTTAAGTCTGCATTTAGGAGTCACTAAAGAGAAAATCCCGGGCTTTGACAATATGTGCGCAGAAATTCAAAACGCTTTCCACAACTTTATAGCAAAGGAGCATACCAACCTTTTCAACTATCACTTGTGAACTGGACGCCAGATACCTGGGGGCCAGGATGCCTAAATTATACCTTGGTACAAGAAGGGGAACCAACAACAACTTTAAAAAGACGCCTGATCACCTTGTTAAACACTGACTACAAGCTCCTAAAACAAATATTATTGAATAGGCTATGGCAACCACCTCGAATACCTTCATAAAGCCCAGCATGCGTTTATTAGGGGTGCACCATATAGGACAGTATCAGGACTGTCCAGAACATGCTACAGAACATGCATGGATATTAACAAGGCTATTTCATGTTTATTGACATGGATAAGGCCGATGTTTGGGTAGCATGGCCCTTCTTTCACGCAGTGTTGAAGGCGATGGGTATACTGACACTTTCTGCTCCTAGATCTCAATGCTGTATTTGGGGCTGAAGAACAAGGTGTTTATTGATTAAGGCCTTACTACAATATCCAGTAAGCCAGGGTCTCTGTCAAGGAAATACTATGTCACCAATCCTATTTGACTTTTCAGCCAACATCCTCCTGGCAGCAGTGGAGTTGAAATTCTGGGGCGTAGTCCACCCCAACCAATGGTTGCTGAAAATGCAGTCCTTCACTGATGCAACATAGTTTGTATCAGCTCTATTACTGACCTTCAAACCGTTACGGAGCTTTTGAGTCTATACCAATCAGAGTCAAACGTGTAAAATAACTTGGGCAAGGCCGCCATAAAGAGGATCTTTTAATCCCAAATTACCCCACCATCTAACATAGCACTGATACAGAACTTGCAGACAACTGCTACCTTAGTATTCTTTATAACAATAAGGGATTGGCAGTACTAAAAACTGAACAGGAGGTATTGTTGAGTCTGTCAGCCCATATGGCATGCTGGAAACATCCATGCCTCAATCTTGTGGAAAAAGTGTTGGCCATCAAAATCTTTATCCCCTAACTCTGGTACGTAGCCCACATGATGCCCATGAGCCCAAACCTGGAAAAGAAATCAAGCCCTTGATTCAAGCCTTCCTCTGGTTCAGGCAAAGGATTCTCTGTTTGCCCTTGACACCCTGTTTAAGCCAAAGCGTAAAGGAGGTTTAGGCCTGCTTAATTTTGAGTCCCACAACCAGAGGATATGGACCAAGTCTTTCCACAAATGGTGCAGATGCACATGCGCTTCTTGACCTTTGTGTGGACATAAACTGGGCAAGAACCCAGGGCCTTAAGGAGCCAGTCTCCTCTCACTCTTTGCATGTGTGGATGGCGTCCACCCCAGAATCCCCACCCAACCCAGTTAGCTCTTACTACTGGCGTTTGTGCTATTGGGCAATGCAGCTTGGTGGTTGGTCATTCAAAACTTCCACGTGATACTGACCAGATTTGTAAGGATGTATATTCTCATAATTCTGCAATGAATTCTGCAACTACCTGGGAGGAACATAATCAAACTAGCCACGGATTTGCAAGTAAGACAATCAGATTCCTCTTCAAGTTGATCCCAATTAAACATGACAAACTGTTCCAAAAATCAGGGTGCAATAAGCCTGTTCAACCCCAAATCCTCAATGACTGGATGGCTGAGGGCCACAATACTAACTACCCAACTAAGGAGTTAGTTTTGGACATGAATTTCCAACTAGTTATACTAAAGCAAAGGTTGGTCACCTGGAAGATCCTACACCATGCGTTCAAATCTTGTAATCATAGCAGACAGGGCTACCTGCATAAAGACTGCTCCATCTGCACTGAACTGGAAGCAGATATTCGCCACCGCTATCACAAGTGTGCTGTTTTCCACAAGTACTGGTCTATATGAGGTTTCTCCTGTCAGGCGTTGCATCATCAGCAGAGATGCACTCATTGCAAGACCAGTTCTTTGCATTGACCTTGTAAACATCCTTGATCCATCTGTGCGCCTTCCTCTACCATTTTTATATATGGTTTGTACACTTAGCCCTCATTACCAAGACCCTTGACAATGAGCTCCCCATTACAAAGGTTTGGTGTTGAAGACAATTCAGATTCTATCCAATCAGCTTCAGTGGATCACAAGATTTTTGCACTTTATCCCCTGGTGTTTATAAAGTCTCACGCTTGGCATTATCTGCCATAATACTTACCATATGTGTCAAAGCAACAAATCAATTAAGAGTCCAATGGCCTGTAAGCCCAACAGCGCTAGAACTATGGCTAGCAATGACAATTGCCAATCAGCAATGGTCAGAGATGCTAACTGGCTTATGGCGCCACATCCCAGTCCTTTTTATCTCAGCTGAACATTTAAGTTCAACTTCCCACTTACTTTCTTTTGTTTTTCATAAGGTATGGACTTTTAAAAAAAATACTTACAAAAGTAAAATGAGACCTACGTTGGAGCATCCTTTTTTTTGAAAATGATGATCATCCAAATTGGTCTAGTAGTTTCAGAGTTAGCATGAACAAACATAATTAACAAAAATATATACAGGTCTAATTGAGAACCTTCTTTATTATAAAGTTGGCTAAAAATAAATAACTCAAAGTTTCAGTTTCTTGATTTTAACTAGCAGGTACTGCTACTTTGCTCATGCTTACTGATGTACAGATGGTTCAGATTAATTTTTAGATTTATATTAGACTTGATCCAGATACTTGTTCTTTACTATAGTATTTATAGTTTTAAAATGGAGTTACCCAGCGTTGCTCATGTTTAGTAAAATAAACCTTTTAATATGACTAAATTTGAATTTATATTAAAAAAGATAGTGATATTACCTGGCTTCGCTCAAAGGTAATAAAGGACAATTTCATTGAGTATATTCGATTTTATATCATGGCATAGATAAACCAATTTTCCTAAAGCCATCAAACATACCAAATATACCAATTACCAAATTCCTGATAACCCCAAACTAAACTTATCAAAATGACCAAAAAACACCAACAGCTTACCAAACCCAATTAACAAATAGATTCAACCAACTACTAAGTGCTTACTGATAATACAACAAGCTTATTAATTAACCCAAAACCACCAGCTACTTTACAAAACCATTGAAACTATCAAATTAACCAAAATCCAGCTGCTCGGCTTTAAAATATACTGATTTCTGTTAAAAATATAGTAAAATCACTTCTTACATATAAAACTTTATATGAAAATTAAAAATCTTGCTTTGAGGTGCACATGGACCCACTCCATCCACCTATGTCTAAATTTTCTATTTCAGTACTAGTGGTGCCCAACCCAAAAGTAGGAGCCGCCATGCATCTTTATTTGCAAATGGGCCAAACAAAGGGATTAATATAGATAAAAATTCCTAATATAGCCCCTAGGTTATCAGCCTAAGAAGCCATATCAGATGCCGAGGAGTCTTTGGGAAACTTTTGTCTGGCGCCCGTTTTAGCTGGTGGACCATGGCGGACAGCATTGGGGTGGGAGCATCAGTGACATGGGGCATAAGGAGGTATAGTTGGGGTTTTTTTTCGTTAATGAGGCTATCAGTGTCCATCGCCTCAACATATTGAGCAAGTATTTGATCATCAAAAATGATGAGAGCAAGCACAAAAGTAAATGACTTGATGCACTGGCGGTTTTGGGATAATTGGGTTAAAAAAAGAAGTTTTTACTGCATTGATGCAAGCGCAGCTCACACCAAAAGCAAACTCATCAATTTTGTATTTCGCATCTTCCTCAAAATCATGAGGAAAATTGGGGATAGGAATACCCTTGACAAGGGGCCTATGTCCAATTTTTTAAAACTCTACATATTGTAGTTTTGGCTGGGATTTGCACATACAACACTTGCTTTTATTATTATATACTAACTGCAAACCTGCAGCTTCACTTGCAGCGGAAATTTAAATACTAGAGTTATATTATAATGTGATATTTTTATATGGCTGGTTAAGGTTTTTAATTATATAAAGTTAAAGATTTATCTATATTTCTATAAAGCTAATTACTATATAAATAATTCTTATAGCTTATATACTTAATGTTAAACTAATTATCTTGTATAAAAGCTTTTTTACTATAAACTCTACCTCATAAGTTTATCAAAAAGAAATAAAAAATGCTTACAATATGTATAATTTTTATAAAGAATAACCTAAACCAAAGAGTTTTTTAACCCATACAAATGGTGTAAATAGTTAATCTAATAAGAGCTATGCTTTTTTATGGTCGAGGCATCTATATATTTAACCTCTTTTAAGCCGTTACTTATAATTATATGATTATCTCCTGATATTGATCTTATCTTAGTATCTATAAAAATTATTGTATGTTTATGTATGTGGAGAGGAGTGGTAGCATAGGGGGTGGTTCTTTCTCCACACTTGGTCAGGTTTTGATTGACACAGGTTCAAAACCAACACAAGCTAAAAACTTGGGATGGTGTATTTGTCTCAAGGTTAACCCGCCTTGTTTACTTTTTATATGTGTGTGGATGATATATTATCTCATGAACAAATAGACCAAAAATCATTTAACTTGCCACAAATAATTTCTATATTTTGAGGATGGTCATATGCTATTATTAAAAATTATATTGATATTAATAAAATTTATATTGGGGATCAAAAAAAGTTCAAGATTGCAACAGTAATTGTATTAGGTTGTTTGGAATGTAAATTCGTTTTTAATGAAAATGAAAGATGATTTTCATAAAAATTTGTAATTACTTTTGATTTATTTGAGTTATGCCAACCAGGGGACTGACAGTACTGAACACAACACTCAAAATGACAAAACAAAACTACTAACCAGGTGGGAAGCAGAAACTGCTAACCCACCATGGCAGAGGGTGAGGAGGGGTCAGGGGTTGGTTTTCAGAAAGACCCACCTCAATCAAGGGATGTTGGTTACAGTACCAGATCAGAGCAGAGAGCCAGGGCGTTGGGGCATCCGCATAGTGGGGGTTGAGGTCAGCGTAGTAGGAGTTTTCCTCTTCTGCATCAAGATAATGATGGGAAAGTGTTTCAACAAAAGCTGCGAGGAGAACTTCAGCTTCTTTGCAGGCTTTAGGAAGTTGGGTGAAAAGGGAGATACTGTGGTGGGTGATTTTGGCTGAGGGGTTGAATGAAGCAATCATTGCAACATTCATAACAGCAACTTCAGCATCATCGAATAGTTTTGAGATGTCACTGCAGGGAGATTCAGGGAAGTTGGGGGGAAGAAGAGGGTGGGCAGGCCATGCTGGAGCTGAGCCACTGACTGGGCCACCGCGGTGCGTAGTTTTGGGCAATGAGGAGAGGCCACCGCAGCTAAGGCAAGCTGTTGGTCACTTTGGAAGGGGGCTGTATTGGGTAGAGGAGCAAAATGGCGAGGGGTAGGGGTTTCATCAAAGTCAGGAAGGAAAAATTCTGCCTGACCATAATCGCCTTGGCAGAGAGGTTGACCTGTATGCTTACTAATGAGGACATTATCTGATTCGTCAGCCTCAGCCAATAGAGCCCATGGATTTTGTTCACTGAAATATTGGCATTCAAATTCAGGTGGGTGGGATTGGGTGAATGGGCAGCTGCTTGGGTGCCAAAGGTGGTCCAAGCATTGCTCTGATTGGTTGGGGTAGATTTAGGTGGGAGAGTGAGGCTGGAGGTTTTGGGGGGGCTGATTTTCCATGTGGGCCCACTGAACGAGATTGGAGGGTGGGAGGGGCAGCAAAGCGCCCCATACTGAACCTCAAGAGGGGTGCTCAGAAGCCGCAGCAGAGGACTTGGCCTGAGGGCACGCTCTTTTTGCATGGTCAAGGCCAAAGCAGTGGGAACGAATCTGCCTACCATTATCGACCTGAGCCTAAAAGAAATGATCAGGTGCTGCAGCCACACTAGCGTGGGGTGGGATTTGTTGGGCTATGGTAAGGTGGTGTGGTATGATGGTGGCTGTTGCCCAAGGAGAAGCAAGGCGCTCCCCACCAGATAGAATGGCAAAGATGAGGTTGGGCTGAGTGCCATAAGCCATGAGCCCCGCGACCAACTGGTCATACAAAACCTGGGGTGGAAGGTGGGATGGGAGATTCGCAAAGGATACCACCAGCGTGGTGTCTGATGGGAGGCGAGTACAGGTTGTGGGAATGGGTTTTTTTTATAAATTAGAGTAGTTTGTGCTGCCGCTTCAGCATCCTCCTCATATTGGAACCCAACGTCAAAGTAGCCCTTAAAAGGGCGGAAGTCTACAAAGCCAGCTGGCACAAAGGCCGCAGTGGATAGCTCAATAATTGCCTTATCAGCATATGGGAACAAACGCCCATAGTCCACTCTGAGGCAATAGTGAATGGCAGAGCGAGGGAGGGCGAGAGGATGGGGGTGAGAAGGGCGGACGCGCGCCAGGTGGAGCGCTAAGTCCTGTGGGGGGACAAAACGGTTGGAAGAAGTGGGCGGGCTGTTTGAGCCCGTCCAAACGCGCTTGCCTGCGGGTGGAAAATGCTAGGTGGGGGTGCACTGCTGCCCCACACTGGGGTGGTAGGCGGCGGAGCCAAGGACATCAAAGAATATGTTTGGGCAGATGGCTGTGGATAAATAAAACTTTAAATTTAAAATTGCTCAAAAGTGACTTTAAGCGGTAAAAGAAAAGTTACCAAAAAAATGAAATTATTTTCAAACAACCTTTTATATCATTTTGGATAGGCGTTTTGGTATTTTTTATTTAATTTGATAGGTTCATAAGTTCAGAAAATGGTTGGTAGTTTTTTGATTTAAAAGTTTAGCTCTTGGTTGTAGCTGAGTGTTTGTTGGTAGATTTAGGTTATTTTGATGAACTCAATAATTAATGTAAGTGGTTAATATTTTTAGTTAATACAGTAGTTTTAATTGATTTTGAGTAAGTGTTGGCAATTTAATATCAATTTATAAAATTTGATTTTTTAATTTTATTGACGGCCAACTATTAGTATAAAATAATAACTGATAAAGATCATCTGGTGAACTTTAAACCCACAAACATCTCTGGGTAAAACTGGATATTAACAAAAATTTAAAATAGAGATCTCTTTACAAAAAATCTTTTTTTGTGTTTATCTATATATAAGCTAGCTGAGTTTATTATGCTTTGCTAAAGTATTTATAGAATTTCAGATAATCAAATCAAAATAATTTAAAACTATTTTTATTTGATTAAACTCTCAAATTTTCATTGACATCCACCCCCACCACGCTGATGCCCCAATGCCCTGGCTCTCCACTTTTTTCCATTTCTACAATGAGGCTGATTCTGCCTTGAAGATATGTTTGTAGAATAGCTGTCAGACCCCCTCACCCTCTGCCATGGTGGGTAGCAGTATTCCGCTCCCTTCCTGATTGAGGTTTTATTTTTTGGTTTTATTGTTCCATTTGTTTGTTCATTCAGTTCTTTTGCTCATTGAGTATTGTTAATGTTTTCCACTGTTCAGCATACATCAAATATAATTTAAACTCACAGCTATTACAATATAGCAAATACAATCAAAACATATAGATATTAACTTACTCTATATAGAACTTTTTATATTATTTAGATTTTTAAAAATTCTTTTTTTAGTGCTTACCTACATCACATATGGAACATATATAAAAAATTCCAAGTTTCTAGGTTGGCTTTTTAAAGATTTTATGATGAGTATGGCGTAGAGGCAGCAGCTTCTCCCACTAACACCCTCCTCCACCAACATCTTCATGAGGTGATGGAACCCCTTGTAGAGGGTATTCCCATCCAAAATTTACCCCATGATTTTGATGAGGATGCAAAATATGAAATTGAGGAGCATGATTTTGGAGTGAGCTGTGCATGCATTGACACGACTAAAACTTCTCTGTTTGACCCCTATTATCCCCAAACCCACCAGCGCATCAAATCTTTCACTTATGTGCCAGCTCTTATCATTTTAACTGAGCATCAACTTGCTCAATATGTTGAGGCGATGGACACCACTGACTTCATTAATGAAGAAAACCCACAATTATACCTCCTTATGCCAAATTTCACATATGCCCCAACCCCTATGTTGTCCGCTATGGTCCACCAGCTAAAGCGGGCACCAGACAAAGGTTTCCCCAAAGCTTCCTTGCCTTCTGATATGGCTTCCTAGGCTGATAACTTAAGGGCTATATTAGGATTCTTTTTGTGTCAATCATTGAAAGGGTTAAGTTAAGGTTTTAGTGACATTTTGCTCATTTGAGCCTTCCTGCTCATTTTATTTTTTATCATTATCTTTTTGGTAATTCTGTAACCTTGTCATCTTACCTTAATTAAAATGCTATACAGATTTAAATTATATGATAAAGAGTGCATAAATAAAAGTGATTGCACTAGGTTTTAAATCTTATTTAACTGAGGTAAGATGACCAGGGGATGGACATCTGCCAAAATTAAAAACAAAATCTAATGTAACTAATTGATTCAAACAAAACGCCCAAATGACTGGATTGAATGAAACACACTGAATGAAACAGCCAGGTGGGCAGCGGAGACTGCTTATCCCTCCATGGTGGAAGGGGAGGGGGATCAGGGGGCTCATCTTTGGCAGCAGCTTCCTCATCCCAGAATAGTGTACATGTTAAGGCGGATATCAAGGGCGTCAGGGCATTGGCAGCATATGGTTCAATATTACTAATGATTGGTATTTCATGGAAATTGCCGCTATGAAAATGGCGGTGATATATTTGGCAAGAGCTTTTTTTGGCCTTAATGAGGGCGTCTGGTAGTTTAACGAATGTGACAATATTGGTTCAGGTAATTTTAGCTTTAGGATTCCGTGTTACAGTTACCACGTTTTGGATAGCGTCGTTGACATTTTTTTGCAATTCTTTTATTGTAATTTTTCTTTTTGGGGTGAGATTTGGGTGATAACAGGAGGAAAAATACCTCCTATGAGCATCGCCACTGATTTGGTGACAGCTTTGCGGAGGGTACAACAATCTGGTTGGTAGCTGCTTCTACTGCAAGCTGGTTGTCACTGTAGAATGATTCAGAATTTGACTGTTGGGAATATAATGAGGGTGGAATTTGGCGTCCCATTCTGCATTAGCAAACCGCTCAATTTGCAGAGATGGTTATTTAATGAGATTACCTAATTTTTAATTTCAGCCAATAACTCCCATGGGTTCTGGTTGAATTAGATTGGGGAATCAGCGTATGGTTGAGGTTTGGTTGATTCTTTGAAGGATTTATGGGATCGAACTGGGGTTTAATCCAGTGATTAATTGGAGGGAGAATTTGTGGCACTGGGGAGAAAAGGAGGCTAATTGGTGGCTATAGGTGCAGCTGCAGCATCAGGCTTTGGGGAGGAGGAGGTAGGATCATACCCCATACCAAAGCTGGTGCAGGGTGAGTGGCAGATTGTAGGATGGCAGATGAAAACCAGCACTTTTGGAAGCAACTAGGGATGGACACTTGCATTTTAAGTGGGACAACTTGAAACAGGATGGACAGATCGTCCGTCCGCCCTTGACGTGGGCCCAGAATGGATGGTCAGGGGAAGAAGGGATAATGGCGTGAGGATGAATTGTTAGGGCATTTTTATATGATTCAGGGCTAATCATGGAATACGCCCAAGGCCCAGAGAGGCATGTGGCCCCATTTGGGACCAAAATTTAAGAAAAGGGTCTAAGCCATAGGCTGCCAAACCTTCCATCAGCTCCTGGTGGAGTACCTCAGGGAGAAGATGGGTGAGAAAACCAGCGAACTGAGCAACCAAAGTGGTATCCGCTGGGAGCAAGGTCCAAATTGTGGGGAGAGAGGTAACCTGAAAAACAAGGGGAACAGCTGCCGCAGTAGCAAATCAGCTTCACAAGTGAAGCCAAGATCAAATTACCCTTATAGGGGCGGAAGTCAATAAAACTGATGGGATGCATTACCGCCTGAGCTATTTCAATGATAGCTTGGTCATGGTAGGGGAAAAGTTTCTCATAATCAACCATAAGGCTGAAATGCATGTTGCTTCAGGGGACACCAGGGGGAAACATGGCACCGCTTGGGTCTGAGCAAGGTGGAATCAAGATCCTTGGGAGGAATACATCGTCCCAGGGGTTTGGCATGAATGGGTGAGACAGTCTGAGCACGTTTGCCTATCATACAGAAATGGTGGGGGAGTTTCGTTGCTGCACCAGACTGGGGCAGCCAGCAGGGAATCCAAGGACATTGGAGCAAAAATTATGGTGGGCAATCAAGATTTACTTTTTTCATATTTAACTTCTCAGAAAGTTATGCTAAGCAGAAAGAGAGTTATATAAGATTTTATAATGTCCTTTATAAAATTTAAGTTTAAAGCCAAAAGCTAAGCCAATTATTCTAAAGGAAGTATAAATAAAGACAATTGGGCTTTTGATTAAGTTTTAATTAAATTAAATTGCTAATTAACCAAATGACCACTAACCACTTAATAAAGCTGTCGGCGTTACAGTTCTCTAGAAAGTTGCTAAGGTCAAAGGTGGCTTGAAGCTGCAAATTCGCAAAAAGGCCAAGAAGGAAATGGAGAACGGGTCAGAATACCAAAAATCTTATTGGGTTAAAAGTTGTCAATATTATAAGATGAGTGGGGACATGGTGCCTTGAGGATCATCACAACCCCATTCATTCAGGATTTTTCCTTGTCTTCCAGATTGACTGCCTCATGCACATCCTCAATGTATTTTGCTGCCCACCTGACCAAATTTTTGGAAACGCCACCACACGTGACTCAGGAATTGAGGATGGAATCCTTATGTCATTTTTGTTCATTTAGTTTTGAGAGTTGACTCATTACAGCTCAATTTGGTAGTGGGGAATTTGATTTGTTTGTTATATTGAATCCTAACAATGCCCCTCTCAATATCCTGTCAGAGGGGGTATACGGCCAAAGGAACTGGTCCATGCATCCAGTTGACCTCGGCCCCCTGGTTTACGTTAGCAATTGAGTACTCAGACTTCACCTTATGAATTACCTTATAGGGTCCAGACCAAAGAACTCCAGCTTATTTTGTCAGCCTCCATGTTAGTGATAGAATAGAAAAAGTTCATCTAATTGAAAAGTTGGTTAGGAGGGTTTGCCAAGATTGAATTGGGATGTCTCTCTTCCAATAGTGGTGATGATGCCTTGTGTGGCTAGGACTTGAAGCTAGAAAATTTCGTTTGCTAAGCTTCTCATAGATAATTAGGAGTCTCATTTGTGGAGGTCTCAAGTAATGGCTGGATGCTACTTGGTAGCTGAGGCGCACATCCATATAGTGCTTTAATGGGGACATCTTGATGACTCGGTGGTAGCTTACCCTGTAGGCAAGCAAAGCGCTGGGTAGGTAATGGTTCTAACTGGCAGGATTTGATGCAGCCAAATTTTGTAGAATGGAAATAAGAGTTCTGTTAGCACGTTCTACCGCCCTATTAGTAGATGGGTGGTAAGGGTAGCGAAACTCTGGGTTGTTCAAAAGAAAGGTAAGTTCATGTACTACCTGTGAATTGAAGTTAAACCCGTTTACCAAAAGTAAGGTTTAGGGGCACCCATGCTGGGTGAGAACAGATTGAAGAAGAAAGAGAGCTGTGGCTTTGGCAGAGGCAGCTGGGACCAAGATTGCTTTAATCCAATTGGTTAAGTGGTCCACGGCTAGTACAATATACTTATGGCCATTAAATCAGTGTGAGAGGGCCCACCACATCAATGCTAACTACATTGAAGGGCTATCTGGGGCGATAACCAAGTGTTGGAATTGAGGATTGGATCATTCTTGAGATCATCAAGTCATAATGCCTCCAAGACCTTTTAGATGGTTTCCACCATTTGGTCAATTAACATCATGACTTCAGCCATTCATGAGTCTTCTAAACGGCCCCATTTCCAACAGTAGAATGGCCCTCTAGAATAACATCAGTTCAGGAGGAGAGGCGGACATATGGGAGCCACTTCCTATTCACCTTCTTTTAAAGCTTTCCATCTTTAATTTGAGTGTCTTAAGTCATCCTTAAGAGTTCAGCTTGGACCTTGGGGGTCTCCAAAACCACTGCTCAAGTTAGACTATTAGATCATAGAGCCGGTCCTCCTTGGGGGTCAGAACTGTTACCACCAGCATCCTGGAGAGGCCACCAGCATTTTGGAGGATTGCGCCTGCATGATGGACAATGGTTAAATCATAGCTCTGTAGTCATAAAGCCCACCTAGTTAGTTGGCCATCTGGGTCCTACATTTTCTGAAGCCATTAGAGCGAGAAGTGGTCTGTAACAACACTAAAGTGAGTACCATAAAGATGAGGCGAGAAATTTTTGATCGCTAGCAAAATCCCCAGGCACTCCCACTCAGCAACGCTGTAGTTCCATTAAGCTTTACTCAGTGTTTTACTAAAATGGGCCAGGGGATGGTTGATTTGGTTTTCATCATGTTGAGCTAGGATAGCCCTGACAGCAACATCACTTGCATCCATAAACAACAAGAAGTGTTAAACAAAACGTGGGCGGACTAGAATGGGGTTAGTACATAGGGCAGTTCTCAAGGCATTAAAAGCCTGTTCTTGTTCAGGCCGCCATTCAAACGGCACATTCTTCTGCAGGAGGTATAACAGTTGCTCATCTAGGTTAGTTAACTGGGGATAAGCTCACAATAATAGCCCACCATGCCTAGGAATATCTGAATATCCCTTAAGCTTTGGGGAGTGACATCTTCTCTATGGCATCAACCTTATCCAGTATAGACTGGATGCCATCCTTGGAAACTTTGTGTATCAGGAACTTCAGTTCTGATTAGAAGAAGGAGAATTTAGAAAGTTTAATCTTTATAGAAGACTTTCAGAGGTAATTGAAGACTTCCTGGAGATGCTTGATGTGTCCATTAAAGGTTCATGAATAGACAGTAACTCATCCAGGTAGATGAGGACGCATGAAAGCTTCAAAGCCCCAAGGATCCCGTTCTTGGAACGTTGGAAAGTGGCTGGGGCGTTACAAAGGCCCTGTGGCATCCTTCTGGGCTCAAATAGTCCTTTGTTGGCTATTAGTGTGCAATTAGCTTGATCTTCAGGGGTAGCCCAACCTGTCAATATCCGCTGGCAAGGTTTATGGAGGAGAAGTACTGGGATCCGGCAATCAGATGGAGGGTATTGTCAATTTTAGGCAGAGGATAACTGTCCTTTTTGGTGATAGAGTTGAGTTGTTGGAAGTCTATCACCACCCTATGGCTGCCATCATTCTTCTGAACCAGCAGAAGAGGAGAGGCCCAAGGGCTGCACAATGGTATGAGGAGTCCAACGTCAAGTAATTGTTTGAGTTCCACTGCCACCAGAGCTTCTTCAACCTTGCTTTTTGGTAAGGTCAGGACCAGAAGGGGGGAGCATTGCCATTTTCTACATGATGTAGGACTCCGTTCATTCTTCCAAAGTCATAAGTTGAGGCCAAAGAATAGGTGTGAATAATCCTACAACCACTATTGAGCCTTAGGTTGTTGGTCATCTAAGAGAGGTCTTTGCCAATATTGTTATTGACCAGAATGAACGATGGAGGTGCTTCCAAGCCAAAATCTCTTAAGTCCCAAAATCTTTGGACATCGGCAATAGCCTTCACCAGTAGTAGGTGGACATAGGTGTCAGGAGTGTTTGGATCTACTATTTTGGGCTTGTCAGTAAGATTGGCCAACAACACTGATATAGATCTGGCATAAGCTGGTTTTAGGATCCCAGGGCAGGTTAGCACCTCTTTCATGGATGGGTTTTCTTGGCCTCAGACTTCCAATAGGTATCCCAAGGGTATGTTAACGTGGACCTGGGTGTCAGCAATGACTTGGGACTTTGGTGGTATTGTAGTCGTTCTAGGTAAGTAGAACAGCATGCCCTCTTGCCCATCAACATCAGGAGGGGGCAATCAGACTGTGGAGCACCTAATGTGATAATTAAGCTGATTGATTTGTCCTTCATTCTCCAGTAAACAGATCAGGCTTTGACCTCAGTTTTAGAATTGCGAGGGGTCTTGAAGATTAGTGAATACAATGCCCTAGTAGGGATAGAAAGCCGCCATCATAATGGAGTACTGCCATATAGCACAAAGAAATTGAGTCCCGAGGAGCAGGTCATAGCTAGGGTTATCTAGAAGCAACAGCAGGGGTATTTATAGCAAGCTTTTCAAACTGTAATGGTAGAGAGGAATAAGCTCCTATAGATTGGGTACATTGGGGGAATACATGCTGTACTCCATATAGTGTGGCATATCTGGAGAGATCTTGATGCACTTCATTAACTTGGAGGATATGGCATTCATGGGGGAGCCACTGTTGACTATGGCAAAGTTTGGTATTTTATGAACTCAAACTGCGACGCAGAATACCAGACTTCTAAACTGGGGCAGCAGCATGAGGAACATAGGAGACTTATTGGAAGAAGAGTAAGCAGTATCAATTTCTTTATTATCATTGCATACTGAAACTTATTCTCCAGATGCGTAGCTCCAGGTTTGTCAAGGTTTAGGAGGATTTATGAGGCTGGGTAGGGATTTAAGAATGAAACGCCACGTCCTTCATGATGACGGTCCTTTTCCCACCTCCTCAGCAAGTCGTTTCCAGCAGGTCTTGGCACTGTATCTGAAAGAGGTAAAGTAAGTGCATCAAGCCTGAGGGTTTTTCTGGTTTCAACCACATGGACTCTAGGACGGTTAGAGGGGCCTGTAAATGTAGCCTTAGAGTGCAGAGTCGACGCAGGAATCTCGTTAAGCGCTTCCTTGATCTCTTAGTCGCAGGCAAACTTATTCTTATGTCCAATCATATGCATTTTTACCTCATGGTAGGATTTTAACACAGAAATGACGGCGGTAATAGCATCATCCAGGGTGATACGATTTGTAGTGACTAAGGGTTGTGCTCAGGTGTAAAAGAAGCTGGCAAACTACATAAGGCTTTCTCCTTTATGCAGTCAGATACCCATGAACGCCTGTTTTTGGTTGCCCAAAGTTTTGATTGCTGCCAAACTCTTGATTAAGACTGAACGGACCTGTTTCCATGTGGTGCACTCCTTCAAATGGGAGGTCAAGATCTCCTAGGCGGTGCTATCTAGACAGGAGTTGATATGCTTTACCTTCTGACAATTAGTGGCCTCCTCCATGGAGCTATCATATGCGTACAGGAAGGAGGCAATGCTCTCCTCGCCGGGGGTGAACCTTTCTTCAAAACTAGGTTTAAAGTTGGTTACAAGTGTGTGAAAAGGGTGTTAACACTGGTGATTGGTTCTGGCTTCAAGATCTAGGTCTTCACATAGTCATGGGAGCCCTGCTGGTCAAGATGTCATTGTAGGCCCTCAATGTCCTCCTGAATATCATCTTAATTTTGATTAAGGGAGGAAACGGAAGACTTATTTGCGAGTTGCTCCTTTATGGATTAAATTCAGTGCCCTAAAAGCTAAGCTGGCTCTCAAGGGTGGTCAAATGGGAATAAAACCCTTGACAAGTTTGCTCCGCCTGAGAGATGTGAGCATTATTAGATCTTTAAAAGCACTTAGATTGCTCATTTTGTCTTACAGGGCATCAATGGAGACCCTAGGGTCGAGGTTAATACCATCCACTAAGAGTCTGCATCCCAAGCTACATTCTGAATTTGATTGCATAGGGCAGCCAAGGCTGTCATCACATCCTTCCACCATGGGTCCTCAGGGCCAGCAGGGGTGGGAGCTGAGGGACCTGGGGGTCCAGGAGGTCCATGGGGACCCTCTGGCCCTTTGGGTCCTACACGCCCTTCAGGACCATCTCTCCTGGTTGAGTAGTCATGAGAGGCCAGCTCATGATAGTGTTGTTGCAGGGTTCATGCCAGATCCTTGACTTGAAGGAGGCGCTGAATCTAAGTTGCCTCGAGGAGTTAGACGTTCTGATGCAGCTCATCCTCAAGATAGCCAGAAATCCCACTATCTAACATCACAATTTGATAAAAGACTTTGTAGATCAACCGTCAGTCATCAATAATGGCCTCACAGTTGTTATGAATAAGGAGGAGGCTGCGTTATAAATATTAAAAATATGTGTGTGCTAGCTCTAGGTGAGCCCCAGTTGTCAGGAGACCTCCTGAAAGGTGCAATCCAACTATTTGGAGTAGTTGATGGATAGCTGGGTGAAAAAAGTTGTGAAGGTAGTGTTCAGGAGCCAGCGTGAATTCTCCTGCTGGCAGATGAGCCAAGTCTTAGAGGTCCTACAAGGTATAGGGAACAAAAGAGGCATGGGAACAGCTGGAGTGGGCACTCATGGAGTAAATGCCATTTACTAATTGTTGGACAACATCATTAAAATTCTCACACTGAAGTTGGTACTCTCTTCCATCAATAGAAGGCAGGGAGAACTGGAATATGGTTCAGAATTTTAACTTTTTAGGTTTAATGGCCAGTATTTCATATTGCAAGCTACTAAAACATCGGGCAACACTTCTCAAATGACCAGCATCTTGGTCTTCAGGGCTGCTAGTATTTTCCATTGTAATAGACATTTTTACTTGGTACATCTCAGAGCCCCCTGTAGTGAGAACCACGTTTGTCAGCATTACAGTTCTCTAGACTGTCACCAAGGTCTGAAGGTGGCTCAAAACTGCGATTTACAAAAAAAATAAGAAGGAAATAGAAAACAGGTTAGAATACTAATATTTATTAGGTTAAAAGGTGTCAATATCTATAGGGTGAATGGGGACATGGTGCCTCAAGTATTGTTGCAGCCACATCCATTCAGGATCTTTCCTGGTCTTTTGGATTGACTGCCTCATGAGCATCCTCAATGTATTCCACCACCCATCTGACAAAAATGATGGTAACGCCACCCTACGAGGACTCAGGAATTGGGGATGAGAATCCTGAAGTCATTTTCATTCATTTAGGTTCAAGAGTCAACTTGTTACAGCTCAATTTGGTAGTGGGGAATTCAATTTATTTGTTATCTTCAATCTCGACAAAAGTAGTACTTTTCTTTCTCGTTGCAAACACTTTTGCAACCTATTCAATTCAAGACTCAATCTAGTTTGATAATCTCATAGAGGAGATTAGTCTGCGCCCATGTTTGGGAGCAGTTGGGAAAGCAAGGCAAGAGGAGCAGGTGGAAGGCCCGCGGCCTCTAACGTTTGAAAACGCCCCAGAGAATCTGGCGGAATAGAAAAAAATCTTAAAAAACTGGCAGTCACAATTTCCCCAGAGATACTCGTGTGGCAAGCATGATGCAACCAGTACATCAACACGCCACACTCCCAGCCACTTTCGTCATTGGAATTTGGAGTCCATGTGTATCTGGACATCCAAAAAACGACCTTATATGAAAAATTTTGTGAAGATGTACACAAAATTTTCCCAACTGCGGTGTACGTTGCACCTCACTCCATGTCGCGCGGTTGGCTGGACCTGGGTTTCAAAAGCAAAATAGCAGCAGATGAGGCTGCAGCGGTGCGCATAGTGGTCAACCTCCCCAAAGGACAATGGGTCGTTGAAACCAAACGCACCAGATGGACAAAATCAAACCAAATTTTCCTCACGTTTGACTTTTTGCCTACTACAGTAAAATGTGACATTTTGGAGCAAAACCTGAAAGATGGTCTCGCCATATATGGCTAAATACAATCTTTCAAAATGCAACGTTTCACGCTGATGCCACACCTGTGCACTGGCAAAGCCATCGCAGTTCTGACCCCAACTGAGGAGATCGCGAAGGACCTAACCCAGATCCCGCATTCCACCTTTATTGACATCACAGGGCATACCACCCACCCATTCCAGGTAACTGTGGACAGCGCGCCCCCCATTTGCACCCACTGTGACGCGTTCAGCCATAAGGCGCACGCATGCCCCATCAAGGAGGGCGTCACATTCCAAGAGCACCCCTTGGTAGCCATGGCCAGCGGAGAGGCGCACTACAAACCAACCGCAAGCACTAAGGAGGCTTTCCCATGGGGGAGCACAAGGCTGCTATCTATTGGTAAAGCCCATCTCCCTGCAGGAGCGGAAGAAGGCCAAGCAGGCCCATAGGGCCGTGGCCAAGGAAGCGGCCAAGGCCACCACCACCATCCCACACTCACAACGCCAGGAGGACATGGAGACCTTCATGGTGGAAGCGACTCAGGAATCCATCACCCAATCAGATTGGGAGGCCCATGCCAAGCGGGCCACTCAATCTGAGGATCCGATGGGAGATTCAATCTCACCCAATCGCTGCACCCAAGCTCCAGTCAAAACCAACTTGGGACCTATCCCAATTGAAAAAAAAATTTTTGCCCCACTTGATGTGCACTGAACTTATCCGCACCGCAAAAAATTCGTCCGACGTCAGGAAAACATAAAGCAAAGGCCAAAGCTAACGCGACTCTTTCCGCAAAAATTAACAAAAACCCCAATAGCATTGCTACTAACACCCGCGCTGCTGTGAAAGCCTGTGGGGACCTTGAAGAGGCTGGTGGGCCTGGGTGCCCACCCCCTCGCACTTAAGGTGCAATGGGGGGAAACCTTCACTCTAGGGATGCTGAATATTGCCGGACTCAAGGCCTCCCCATCCCAGGCTAGGAAACTGAGTTTTTTACAACACAATTTACCCATGGATATCCTGGCCATCTGGAGTCCCACTGTCCACGAGTTCCGAGGAAGCTTGGAAAACAATGCTCCTCTCATCCCTATCCTTTTAGTTGAAGCACTGTGGGGTGCTAATTTGGTAAAATAATTTTTTCAAATTCACATCCTCAGAAACATTCCTAAATGGCCAGTGCTTGTCATCACCTTCTTGTGGGCCAACGTTGCACACACAATCATCAACATCTACGCCCCAAACGGTGCACACAAGCATCAGGAATTTTTCTTGTCAGTCAAATCCCTCCCGCTACCCCCTGATTCTTTCCTAGTTGGCGACATGAACTGTTGGCTAACCTCACCAACGGACTGGTGGGCTCCCTCACCCCACGCCCCACAGGGTCACGTAGAACTACGCATTCTAAAAGCCACCCTTGGGTTAATGGATGCGCTGACATGAAATGCCCCACTGCTCAAAAACATGATGTGTCCACACATCCACAATAGCCAATTAAGGTCCATGACCCGCATCAACCTTATTCTAACGCCGGCGAAATTCCAACCCCACATCTCCCACTTCAAAACAACAAAAATGGAATTCTCCGACCACTGACTGGTCTCAATAACCTACCACTTACCCATGACAGTTGCAAAGGCCCCACATTGGTGCAAAATCTGCCCCCTGAGCTTGCGTCAGCAGGATTTTCCACGTGGGTGGAAGAGGCAACTTTGGCAAAATTGTTTGTTGCACCATTTTGCTGGACCCCATTTCCACATGGGCAACTTTCAAAGAGGACACCATCCGCCACTATCGCCATCTCTCCTCCAGATGCTCATGAGCCACATTGGCGGTTATCTCGCTCTCTGGTGGAATTGGCCCACTTGGAGTCCAACATTCCAGCCACAGGATACAGCCCTGCATGGGGCCAGAAGTGGGCGGAGGCAGTCGCCCACCTCGACGCACTTGAAAGGCAAAACAAACATCAGGTTTGTGTCCAATGCAGGGCCACATGCATCACTAAAGGTGACAAGTGCACCGCATACTTCTTCAAAAAAATTTTGCACCACGCCAGAGCGTGGCCTGCACACAGGTGCGAAAATCGGATAATTCCATTGTGGACACACCGCCGAAATGGCAATCAAAATGCAAAAATATTACCCTAAGTTATACCAAGCTGAACCAATTCAGCCGGCCAAAATGGCGGAATTTCTTGACTGAGCTCATATCTGCACCGTTTTCTGATACCCAGAAATAATGAATCTAATTACTCCAAACAAATTATGGACAGCCATTTGTGGTGCGCCAAACTGAAAATGCCCAGGTCCAGATGGCATTCCATATGTTTTCTACAAAAAATATTTCAAATATATATCCCCATTGCTGCTAGCCTCACTTAACCAAAGCCTGTTGGAAAAACGCGCCTCCTACCAGGAGGACATAAGGCCTTTACTGTCACACTCTTTAAGAAAGGGGATAAGCTTGACTTAGCCAACTGGCGCCCCATTCCTCTAACAAACACAGACACCAAAATTTTAACAAAAATCATGGCTACCCATTTAGGGACTGTAGCATCTGCCACCATCTCCCCAGAACAATTCAATTTCATCCCCAGAAGGTCGATTTGGGATAACGTGCACTCTATGGCTAATGTATGTCAGTCGACAGCCTCTGGGGCACTTGTACTCTTGGACCAACAAAAGGCCTATGATAGAGTAAACTGGGAATACCTTAGGGCCTGCCTCCATCAATTCCGCCTACCCCTCCGCTTCATAAACTGGGTGATGCTGCTCACGGAATCTGCGACAATGGCAGTGCGTGGCCCAGGCTTCCTAACGGAAGTAGTCCGCCCTCAAAGGGGCCTGCGACAAGGGGACCCCCTCAGCCCACTCTTATACAACTTCAGCCTTGACCCACTACTGCGAAATGTGAATGCCCAACTCACTGGGGTCCATGTGCCAGGCCAAACCCCAGTCAAGATGATGGCATTTGCAGATGATTGCGTGGTGGGGGTGTCTAATAACAAAGATGCACGCGCGCTTGAAGCCCTCATCCAGGAATATTCCCGGGTAAGCAACGTGGCACTGAACGCCTCCAAAACTGAAATTACTCTCCTTGGTCAGTTTCAGAACTGCTGGGCCCCAGCAATTAGTTCCCAACCCGGCCCATCTGCTCGCCCACGTCCACGCCTTACTAACTCAACACACACCGCTCCACTGGTGCTCCCCTTCATGCCACGTCCTACCATAGGACCGGTGCGCCATTTGGGCGTGTGGATGGAGGCAGGCGGATATGCGTCAGCAGTAATGGAGTGCCGTATACTGGACAACGTGACAAAGCGAATCGCCTCTCTCAGAGCCCACCCTACTACCCTCACTGGCAGGGTTGTTCTTGCCAACTCTATGCTCCTATCCAAAGTCTGGTTCGGAGCCCACGCCATTCCCTTCTCACCAAGCTTCTTCAAATCCCTGTATGCTTTGCTGCAAGGATGGCTTTGGTCAGGCCGCCCTTCACCAGTACAGTAGAGGTCATGTTAGGCCCTCATCATCAAGGTGGCATGGGCCTGCTTGACTTCAAAGCCCATGCTGCCAATATCCTGGGCACTTGGATCGCGGCCATCACCGCTCCTACACTCCCATCCCAACACTGGTCCCGCGCGGCCCACTCCAACTTCTCCCGAGCCTTGGGCCTCAACAATCCATCAAACCCCCACTCCCTGATGAAATACCTCGCATCACACACATTGGCCACAGGTCCTCATTGGACTAAAGCCCACTATAAACGAATCCTACTCTCCATGAAAAAAGCAGAGTGGAGAATTCGTATAAGTGGACATACAACCCGAAAGAGGCTGCCCCTCTCCTCAGTTCACACAAGAGGTACAGGGGCTACCCATCCATGATGGCTTGATCCCCATTCGACCCCATGTCCTATCCAGGGTGGACTACCTGGACATGATGGACATCCCTTGTTCCACTGAGACCCAAAAGACTATCTGGATATACGCACACCATCCTCAGTTGCAGCCTCAAGTCCGCTCCCATGTGTGGCGCTGCCTGAGGCGGGTGTATCGTACAGCTAAGCGCTCTAACACTTTACACTCATCCTGTGTCGTGTGTGGCCAGTATGGAACGCTGTTCCACCGCCTGGAGAAGTGCCCCACCTCTAAAGTGATATGGCGCGAAGTTCAACGTCTGCTGGGCCAGGATCAAACGCATCCCTTTAGTCTGTCAAGAGATATGTTTGCTTCATCAATGGCCTCCCCCTTCCACCCTCCCTCCGTGCTCTGGTGGTTGCAATCGCCATGTGGACTATCCACACGATTGTCTTGGATGCCATCGCTGGCTCCATCCCCACCCTCCCAGAAGCTGTCCACAGATTCCAGTCTCATTTGGTGGACCACTTTCAAGCGTGGATGTTTGGATATCTCCCACCGCGTTGCTGACAGCTGGTCTCCTCCTGGTTCCCAGTCTAGTTCATCAAATCAGACCCCTTCCTCCACACATGCTCAATAGTGGCTACGGCTCCTTCACACGTTCCCTCCCCCTCCCCATAAGTGGCGTTCCCGCTGGCAACAAGAGATAGCATCGCTTCTCTGGGGTGCCTCCCCTGGTACTAAGTTTATCTTTCCTGAGTCATATTTGGAAGTGTCCATCCCATGGTCGGCCTTCCCCGCAATAAATTTAAAAATTTAATCTCGACAAAAACCATTTAAAATATTGAAACAAAGAGTATCTATATTCTCAGTCATAACATTATACCAATTACCATCAAAAACATATAAGATTTTCACTTGTTACATATAATACATTTTATTCTAATATTCTTTTATTTATCTTATTCATAAACTTTCTTAGCATGCACACAACTCTCCAAAGTTCTATATAAATGGATAAATGGTATATGAACGCATATGGGAAAAACAAACAAAGAAAGACATGCAATCATTTTTAATTGCTTTAACTCACTCTGAGGGAAGTTCAATTCTTGCAATTTGATTTTTTACTACCTTCTAGATTAGTTAGAGGTTTGAAATTTAGCACACTTGTGTATTTCTAATGACACTACAATAATTCATTAAAAAGTTTTGTTTTCATATCCAAAACAAAATGATATATATGTATTAAGTGAAATCTCTATATAACCTTGATTGAAGTTGATATAGCACCATGGCTGAGAAGTTTCATATTTGGTTATTAGATAGTTTTAATGGCTTTGCACTTGGATGGTTGGTTTAGGTTGATCAATAAGCTTGATTGTTTTAGTAAGTAGTTAGTTATTGGTTGATTGAATAAGTTAAATGGTTTTGGTAAGTTGTTGGTGGTTTTTTGGTTGTAGGTTGATTTAAATGCTCATTTAAATTTCTACAAAGCTTTGCTTAGTTTTATCATAATAGCTTTGATTATGGTAGATGGCTAAACATAAGTTTAAAAAGTAATTAAATTTATTGAATCATTTCTAAAAAAGATAACTTTTCAAACCAAATAGTAATACCACCTAACATTTGGCCAGACCCCAAATGAGCTTATCAAAGAAACTAAAAACACAACCCAATTGGCCAAAATTAACTTAGTTTATCAACAACTGAACTAAAAGAATTTATATAAGTGACAAGATGAAAGTTTTATTAATTTACACTTGTATTTTAATAATCAAAATCTTCACTATTTGTTTTATCTTTAATGTAAAATTTTGAACAAAATTTTTTATAATATTTTATAAAATGAGAGAAATTTCAACATATAATGTTATCTTTGAAAATCCAAAATAAACCTACTGATTTACCTTATGCAATGTATAAATAAAATTTAAAGTATAACTACAAAGTAGAAAATAAAATAAGGAGTAAAAAACTTGCTTTTTTACTGAGAAAACGATAAAAATTAAAAAATATAATTTAAATAAATAATCTTTCTTTCTGCACAGCGTAACTTTCTGAGCAATTATTACAGTTAATAAAAAGTAAAGCCTAATCGCCTGCTATAGCTACTCTAATGTTATCAGATTTCCCACTGGCTGCTCCAGTGTGGGGCAGCGGCAAAACTCCACCCACCATTTTCCATTTGCCAGGAAAACGTGCTTGGGATGGCTCACCCAGTCATTCCAAACCCATGAGATGATCCATTCATCATAAGGATCTTGATGCACATCTCGCATGATCCCAAGTGGTGCCCCACTGCCCCCTGGTGGTCCCTCAGAGCAACATGCATTTTGGCTATATGGTTGAATATAGGAAACTTCTCCCATATAAAGACCAAGCCATTAATAAAATGTCTCAGGCGGTGATGACACCAGCCTGTTTTATTAACTTTTTCCCTATAAGGGGTATTTTGATCTCAGCTTCACTTGTGAAGCTGATGCTTTCACTGCGGCAATGGTGCCCCTGGTCTTCCAGGATACACTTCTCCCAACAAAACAAACCTGGTTCCCAGCAGAGACCACCTTGGTGGTTCAGTTTGCTGGTTTGCCTACCCACCTTCCCCCTAAGGCGCTCCACCAGGAGCTGATGGAATGTTTTTCAGCCTTTGGCTCCAAGCTCATATTACAATTTGTGGTCCCAAATGGGGCCACACGCCTCGCTGGGACTTGGGCGTATGCCACAATCAGCCCTGAAATAAACAAAATTGCCCAATCAATTTCGCCTCACGCTGCTATCCCATTTGCCCCCTACCATCTGTTTTGGGCCCACGTCAAGGCGGATGGATAATTTGTAAATCCTGTTTCAAGTTAGACCACTCAAAATGCAAGTGCCCATATCTAGTAGCTTCTGATGGCGCTGATAGTTTGTACAACAGCCACCAATCTGCCTCCCACCTCACGCCAATTCCAGAATGGGGTGCAATCCTACCTCCCCCTCCCCCAAAGCCTGTTGCTGCAGCTGCGCCTGCAGCCACCAATCAGCATCCACCATGCCCCAGTGCCACGCATTAATTTTCTAAAAAAATGCAGATTTGGACCCCAATCTGATCCCATGCAGGATTTAATAAATCAACCAATCCTCAACAATATGCCAATTCCCCTGATTAAATTTTGCTAGAACCCTTTGGAGTCTTTGGATAAAATTGATAAATCAGGTAATATCATCAAAGAACCCTCGCTGCAGTCAACTGGTTCTGCAATGCAAAATGGGATTCAGAATTCCCCCTCAATATGCCCCAAAGACAAACGCTGAACCATTCCACAGCAACCACCAGCTTGCAGTAGAAGAAGATGCCACACCAGATTGCTGTCCCCTCCGCAAAGCTGCTGCTAAATCAGTGGAAGCACTTGCAGGAGGAATTCCACCTCCTGTTATCCCCTTAAAAAAAACTCACCCCAAAAAGTAAAATTACAATGAAAGATTTTCAAAAAATGACAATTACGCTATCCAGAACGTGGTAACTATAACACGGAATCCTAAAGCAGATCAACTGAACCAACATTGCAACGTTTGTTAAATTACCTGATTCCCGCATTAAAGCTGAAAGGCTCCAGCCAAATATATTACTGCCATTTTTATGGTTGGCAATTACTGGGAAAAACCAATCATCAGTGATATTGAACCACATACCTCTAATTCCCCAACGCCCTTGCTATCTGCATTGACATGCACCTCTTCTGGGAAGAGATAGCTGCAGCCAAAGATGAGCCCCCAATCCCCCCTCCCCTTCCTCCATGGAGGGATAAGCTGTTTCAGCTGCACATCTGGTTGGTTGTTTGGTTTGGTGTGATTCATTCAATCACTCATTTGGGCGTTTTGTTTAAATAAATAGTTACATTATCTTAGTTTAAGTTTTTAGTTCAGTAATGGTCATCTCTGGTCATCTTACCCCAGGTAAATAATGATAAAGTAAAAAAATACTGTACTGGCTATAAAATATCTCTTTGTGGTAATTTTTCCCAAGGTCAACCCACCTTAATTTTTTTCAAGATAAAAAATACAAAGTTAAAAAATCAAAAAAAAACAAAAGAGTTGTACTAAGAAGTAAAAAACAATTTTTTGCCAAATAAATCACTTTAAAATTTTTTATTTATGTATGACTGCTAAAAAAGCAAGTCATGTGCACTTATATACAATCAAACTTAAAATCTAATTTTCAAACTTATTGCGGGGAAGGCCAACCAGGGGACGGACACTTTGGAATGTAAACACAAAAGAAAACGAAACTTAGTAATAGGGAAGGCACCCAGAGAAGCAATGCTATTTCTTGTTGCCAGCAGGAACGCCACTTTGGGGAGGAGGAGAGAACGTGTAAAGGGGCCGTAACCACAATTGAACACATGTGGAGGAAAGAGTCTGAGTTGATGAACAAAACTGGGAACCAGGAGGAGACCAGCTGATGGCGACGTGGTGGGAGGTACCCAAACAATTACGCTTGAAAGTGGTCCACCAAATGGGACTGGAATCTGTGGACAGCTTTTGGGAGGGTGGGGGTGGAGCCTGCGATGGCATCTAAGACAATCGTGTGGATGGTCCACATGGCGATTGCAACCACCATAGCACGGTGGGAGGGTGAGAGAGGGGAGACCATAGATAAAGCAAACATATCCCTAGGTAAACTGAAGGGATGTGTCTGATCCTGCAAAGCAGACATTGCACCTCAAGCCTTATCGCTTTAGAGGTAGGGCACTTTTCCAGGCGGTGGACCAGCGTTCCATACTGGCCACACACAACGTAGGATGAGTGTAAAGCGTTAGAGCTCTCATCCATGCAGTACACCCACCTCAGGCAGTGCCACACATGGGAACGGATATGAGGCTGCAACAGAGGGTGGTGTGCGTATTTTTAAATAGTCTTCTGGGTCTCAAGGGAATAAGGGATGTCCATCATGTCCAGGTAGTCCACCCTGGATAGGACATGGGGCTGTGTGGGGTTCAAGACATCTTGAATGGGTAGCTCCTGTACCTCCTGTGTGAACTGAGGAGAGGGGCGGGCTCTCTGGGCTGTATGTCCACAATTACGGATTCTCCACTCAGCACTCCGCATGGAGAGGAGGATTCATTTGAAGTGGGGTTTAGTACCGTGAGGACCTGTGGCCGATGGGTGGGAAGCCATATATTTCATCAAGGAGTGAGGGTTTGATGATTGGTAAGGCCCAGGGCGTGGGAGAAGTTGGAGCAGGCCGCGCGGGACTAGTGTTAGGAAGGGAGCGTAGGGGCGGTGATGGCTGCAATCCAGGTGCCCAGGATCTTGGCGGCATGGGCTTTAAAGTTAGGCAGGCCCATGCCACCATGACAACGAGGGCCAAACATGACCTCAAGCTGCATTGGCGGTGGGCAGCCTGACCAGAGCCACCCAGTAGAAGGGCATACATAGATTTGAAAAAAACTTAGGAAGAAGGCGATGGCGTGGGCTCCAAACCAGACTTTGGAGAGGAGCATAGAGTTGGGTAAAACAACCCTGCCAGTAAGGGAAGTAGGGTGGGCTCTGAGGGAGGCGATGCGCTTCATCATGTTATCTAGAATATGACTTTCCCTTACTGCTGAGGCATACCCGCCTGCCTCCACCCACACGCCCAGATGGCGGACTGGCCCTATGGTAGGGCGTGGCGCGAAGGGGAGCACAAGTGGGGCGGTGTGGGGTGAGCAGGGGAGGCGAGCACGTGTGATAGTAGATGGGCTGGGCTGGGCACTAGTTTCTGGGGCCCAGCAGTTTTGATACTGACCAAGGAGGATGATTTCGGTTTTGGAGGCGTTCAGTGCAGCTTACTTACCCGGAAATACTCCTGGATGAGAGCTTCAAGCGCACGTGCATCTTGATTATTAAACACCCCGACCACACAATCATCTGCAAACGCCATCATCCTAACTGGGGCTTGGCCTGGTGCATGGATCCCAGTGAGGCGGGCATTCACGTTTTGAAGTAGTGGGTCAAGGCTGAAGTTGTATAAGAGTGGGCTAAGTGGGTCCCCTTGGCGTAGGCCCCTTTGAGGGCGGACTACTTCCGTGAGGAAGCCAGGGCCACGCACTGCCATTGTTACAGATTCCGTAAGCATCATTGCTCAGCTGATGAAGTGAGGGGGTAAGCGGAAGTGGTGGAGGCAGGCCCTGAGGTATTCCCAGTTTACTCTATCATATGCCTTCTGTTGGTCCAATAATACTAGTGCCCCAGAGGCTGTGGACTGGCATGCGTTAGCCACAGTGTGCACATTATCCCAAATCAGCCTTCTGGGTATGAAACCGAATTGTTCTGGGGAGATGGTGGCAGAGGCTATAATCCCTATACGGTTAGCCATGATTTTAGTTAAAATTTTTTTATACATGTTAGTTAAAGAAATGGGCGCCAGTTGGATAGGTCTAGCTTATCCCCTTTCTTGGAGAGTGTGATGGTGAAGGCCTCTTGCCCTCCTGATAGAAGGCACGTATCCAAAGGCTCTAGTTAAAGGAGGCAAGCAGCAGTGGGGATATAAATATGAAGTACTTCTTATAGAACTCATATGGAATGCCATCAGGGCCTGGGCATTTCTGTTTTGGTGCACCGCGGACGGCGGACCAGAGTTCAGCTGGAATAATCAAATTCATTAACTCCAGGTATTGGGAAATGGTGCGGATGTGAGTGCTATCAAAAAATTTCGCCATTTCAGCTGGCTGAATTGGATTGGATTGGTACAACTTGGAGTAATACTTTTGTATTTTGATCACCACTTCAGCCAGAATATCCGCGACAGAATCATCCATCCTCCACACCTGTGTTCAGGCCACGCTCTGGAGCTGTGCAAAGATTTTTTTAAAAAAGTAAGCGGAGCAGTGCCACCCTCTGTAATGTGTTTGGCCCTGTACTGAACACAAACCCAATGTTTGTGTTGCCTTTCAAGTGCGTTGAGGTAGGCGGCTGCTTCTGCCCACTTCCAGCCCCAAGCAGGGCTGTATCCCGTGGCTGGAATGTTGGACTCCAAGTGGGCCAATTCCACCAGAGAGCGAGATAACCGCCAATGTGGCTCATGAGCATCTGGAGGAGAGATGGCGATAGTGGCGGATGGTGTCCTCTTTGAAAGTTGCCCATGTGGAAATGGGGTCCGCGCAAAATGGTGTAATAAACTCTTTTGTCAAAGTCGCTGATTCCACCCATGTGGAAAATCCTGGCGATGCAATTTTGGGTGGGTGGTTTTTGCACCAATGCGGAGTTCTAGCCACTGTGACGGGTAAGTGGTAGGTTATTGAGACCAGCCGGTGGTTGGAGAAATTGATTTTTGATGTGTGGAATTGGGAAATATGGGATCAAAATTTTACCATCATGAGGAAAAGTTTGATGCAGGACATGGACCTATCAGCTGTTGTGGACAGGGGGACGCATCATGTTCTTGAGCAGCAGTTCTTGCCGCGGCAGTGCATCTATTAACCCAAGGGTGGCCTTGAGGACGCGAAGTTCTATGTGGCCCTGGGGGGTGTGGGATGAGGAAGGCCAATGGTCCGTGGATGTGTTTAAACAACAGTTCATGTCGCCAACTATGAAAGGGTTAGGGGGTAATGGAAGGGATTTGACTGATGAGAAAAATTCCCAATGCTCTCATGCACAGGTCAGGGCATAAATGTTGATGATAGCGTGCACCACATTGGCTACAAAAATGTGACAATGAAGACTTGGCCATCAAGAAAGGATTCAGATGATAAAAATTTAAAAAAATTGTTTTTCCAAACAAGCACCCCACAGTGCTCAGACCAGAAGGTAGGGAAGGGAGGAGCATGGTTTACCACGCATCCTTGGAACCTCATGGACAGTGGGACTCCTGGATGGCCATGATGTCCACGGGTAAATTTTATAAAAAACTCAGTTTCCTAGACTGGGACGGGGAGGCCTTGAGTCCAGAGATATTCAATGTCCCTAAAGTGAAGGCTTCCCCCATTGCACCTTAGGTGTGAGGGGGTGGGCACCTGGGCCCACCAGCCTCCTCTGGATCCCCATGGGCCTTCACAGCAGTGCGGGTGTTTGCAGCAATGCTATCAGAATATTTGTTAATTTTAGCAGACAATTTGCGTTGGCTTTTGCCTTCACTTTTGGTTTCCCCGCTGTCAAACGAATTTTTTATGGTGTGGATGAGTTTGGTGCACCAACATTTGGGTCAAAAAAAATTTTCAGGTAGGTTGGAGATCAAATTGGTTCTAATCAGGGCTTGGTTGCAAAGGTTGGGTGAGATCAAGTCGCCCATTGGATCCTCAGATTGGGTGGCCTGATCAGCTTGGGCATCCCAATCTGATTGGTTGAGGGATACCTGAGATGCTTCCACTGCGAAGGTTTCAATGTCCTTCTGGCATTGGGAGTGTGGGATAGCTGAGGCAACCTCAGCCGCTTCCTTGGCCGCGGCCCTGCGGGCCTGTTTGGCCTTCTTTTGCTTGAGGAGAGACAGGCAGTACTAATAAGTAGCAGCCTTGTGCTCCCCACGGGAAGGCCTCTTTGGTACTGGTGGTTGGTTCATAGTGAGCCTCCCTGTTGGTCATGGCCACTGAAGGGTGCTCTTGGAATGTGATGCCCTCCTTGGTGGGGCATGCTTGTGCCTTATGGCTGAACGCGTCACAGTGGGTGCAGATGGGGGGTGCGCTGTCTATGGTTACCCAGATAAGGGTAGTGGTATGCCCTTTGATTTTAATAAAAGTTGAGTGCAGGATCTGGGTTAGGTCCTTTGCAATCTCCTCAGTTGGGGTCAGAACTTCAATGGCTTTGCCAGTGTACAGGTGTGGCATCAGTGTAAAGCATTGCATCTCAAAGGTTTGTATTTCGCCATATACAATGAGACCAGCTTTCAGATGCTGCTCCAGAATGACACACTTGATTGTAGTGGGCAAAAAGTTGAATGTGAGGAAAATTTGATTGGATTTTGTCCATCTGGTGCGGTTGGTTTTGATGACCCACTGCCCTTTGGGGAGGTTGATCACTACGCGCACTGCAGCAGCTTTGTCTGCTGCCTCCTTATTTTTGAAACTGAGATCCAGCCATCCACGTGACATGGAGTGAGGTGCGACATACACTGTGGTCGGGAAATGAGTGTGCACAACCCCACAAAATTTTTCCCACAATGCTGTTTGTTAAATATCCAGGAACGCCTGGACTCCATATTCAACTGATGAGAGTGGTTGAGAGTGCAGCGTGTTGATATACTGGTTACATCGCACCTGCCAAGAAAGTAATTCTGGGGAAATAGTAACTGTCAGTTTTTTATTTTTATCCAATCCGCTGGTTTCTCTGGGGCGTTTTAATATGTTGGAAGTTGCGGGCCTACTACCTGTGCCTCTTACCTTACTTGCCCAACTTCTCCCTGACATGGGCGCAGACTAATATCCTCTATGAGATTATCAAACTAAATTCAGACTTGAATTGAATAAGTTGCAAAAGTGATTGCAACGAGAGAGAAAAGTTTATCAAACTTACAATCTAATTTCATTTATATTTTATCATATATCTAAAAGTAAATATATGTATACTTATAATCTATATACATAAAGATGTTGTATACATACTTATATTTATATAAATATATATACAGTGTAATATCTTATAATCCAAAATATACGTTATTATATATAAATTCAAAATAATAATATAGAATATATATATATATTATTTATTTGAGGCAAGCCGACCGGGGGACGGACATTACCAAAATAGAGAAAGTATTGACATGAAACCTGAGCAGGGTCAACTCTGTCATAGAAAGTTTTTTTACCTCCAGATTAGGACTCAGATTTTTCTGGTTATGTCATGGGTAAGGTTTTTGTGCTATTATACCTACTAACCGCCAATAGCTTCCTTCAGCTGGCACCCCAGTCAATGTGCGAAGGGTGGGAATCAAACCCGCAACCTTCAGGTTGGTAGCCATATGCCCTACCGACTTGCCTTCCACCACCTTAGAATATATATATAATTATATTAATATCTAATATAAAGGGATCAACACAGAAGGAAGTGATATAATACCAGCATTTTAATCCTAATTTAATTAAAATTAAAATAAAAATACATTTATATTCAATTTTTAATTATATCTAATATATAATAATCAATAGATTATACATTATACATATATAATATTATATATATATATATATATATATGATATATAGTATGTACATAATTTATATGATTGTACATATGATTGTATATAAGTATGTATGCGTTGCTTTTTTGCAGTCATACAAAAATAAAAATTATAGTAATTATTTGGCAAAGAAATTAATTTTTACTCTTTAGTGCACTTTTTTGTTTGATTTTTGTTTATTCACTTTATATCTTAACTTGTATTTTTAAAACTATTATTATTTTCTCATTAAGATAAACAGTTTTTTAATCTTTTTTATTTTAATTTTTTAATAGTTATACTTTATTTAAGTTATTATACATTTCATAAGTTATATTGCAGGTTAATTTGGTTTTTCAAAGATAACATTATATAGTGATATGTTTCATTTATAGATTTATTTTAAACAAATCTTTATTCAAAATTTTACAATAAAGAGAAATCAAATAGTGAAGTTTTTGATTATTGAAATACAATTTTAAATTAATAAAACTTTCTTCTTGTCACTTATATAAATTCTTTTAGTTCAGTTGTTGATAAACTAAGTTAATTTTGGCCAATTGGGTTGTGTTTTTAGTTTCTTTGATAAGCTCATTTGGGGTCTGGCCAAATGTTAGGTGGTATTATTATTTGGTTTGAAAAGTTATCTCTTTTAGGATTGATTCGATAAATTTAATTACTTTTTAAACTTATGTTTAGCCATCTACCATAATCAAAGCTATTATAATGAAACTAAGCAAAGCTTTGTAGAAATTTAAATGAGCTTTTAAATCAACCTACAACCAAAAAACCACAAACAACTTACCAAAACCATTTAACTTATTTAATCAACCAATAACTAACTACTTACTAAATCTATCAAGCTTATTAATCAGCCTTAACCCACCATCTACATGACAATGCCATTGAAACCATCAAATCAACCAAATATTAAACTTTTCAGCCCTAGTGCTATACCAACTTCCATCAAAAACATATAGTGTTTTCACTTAATACATATAAAACATTTTTTTGAATGATTTTAATTTTAATTTGAGGTGGTCTGACCTTGGGACAAATATACCACACTGATAGAGAGGATAGGAAGCAGGGAGTGAAAGTATGGGAGTGGATGACAAAACCCAAGTACTGGGGGTAAAACCTTCCTGAACATGTTCTGATAGGCTAGTATTATGATTTAACTTCACTAATCACATGTTCAGACTGAGGCATGGTGCGTGGATACACATGTATTGATATCCTCTTGGCACTGGAAATCAATTTCTGACATGACAATTTTGGATTCTACAATGTGAGGGGTGATAGTGGGACGCCCTCCTGATTTTTTTAGTAAAACTTCATACTTTATTTTAAAGTAAAATTTTAAGGGAAAGTAAGAGGGAAGGGCGGAATACAGGTGATTTGGCCAAGTGTAAAAAGAATAGAAATTTGGGCCTCTAGAGTTCTAGCACCTCTGACCATTACTGATTGGTGATCACCATCACTAGCCACAGTTCTAGCATCAGCAGGCTTACTGGCCAATCAATTCTTAGTTGATTAGTTGCCTCATCGCATATGACAAGTGATCTGGTGGGGAAAGCCAAACGTTCAGCTTTATAACTCCCAGGGATTACGCGCAAAAATTTTGAGATCTGTCAAGCTGATCAGAGATAATCCAAATGGTCTTCAACACCAAACTTTTGTGGTGGGGGCGCTCATTGCTCAAACTCTTGGTAATGAGTGCACAATGAATCAATATACACAATAATGGTAGATGAAAGCTTGTAGTTGGATTTGAGCTTCTTAAGATTTTTGTGAAAAAAAGATCCCGTGATGGATGTATTTATGTCAGCAATTGTTCACCTCATAGGATGTGTCACATTGTGGACCAGTATTTTTTGAACATGGCGCATTTGTGGTAGCACTGGGCAATATCTGCTTCTTGTTTGGTGCATACAGAGCTACTACATGTGCGGGTAATCTAGCCTGCTGTGCTTGTCAGATTTGAATGCGTGGTTAGGATCCACCAGGTCACCAACCTCTGTTTGGCCATTACCAAATGGGAGTTCAGGCCTAAAATCAACTCCTTCATTGGGTAGTTGGTGTCGTGGCCTTTGGTTGCTCAGTCATTTAGGATCTTGGTTGAGTGGGTGGGTTGCGCCTGGGTTTTAGGAGTAAATCCCCATACTCAATTAGCATTGATTTGTACCTTATTTTGATTGACTTGGTGGCATATCCATCAGCAATTTGGTTATGCTCCTCCCAGCTCATTGCAGAAATCATTGCAGAATTATGGTCCTTGATGTCCTTTTGGATTTGGTCAGCATCTCGGGCTGATCACTCAAGTGACCATCCGCCCTGGCACACAGCCCAAATAAATAGTTGCCAGTAGTGTGGAGTACCGTTTCAGGAGGGTATCCACGGGTAGTGTGCCATCCATTCATATATTGAGCGGGGTGTGACCAGCTCTTGAAGACCTTATGTTCTTGCCCAGTTCACACCCTACGCTAGGGTCGGGCAACACATGTGCATCTGTGTTAATTTAAGGAACGACTTTTCTCATATTTGCCTAGTGTGAGATTTAAAGTCAAAAAGGCCCATGCCTCCTTTTTTTGGTTTTGATAGGGGTTTCCAGTGCTATCGGCGGTGCCTTCACCTTGAACCACAGGAAGTTTCAGAGCATTGTCCTGATTTTCTCTTTCTAGTTTTGGGCTCATTGGCAGTACATGAGTGACGTACCACAACTTTGAGAAGATGAAGACATTGATTGCCTGCACATTCTCTTTTAGGCATAGTCTGGAGTTCTTCCAGAATGTCATTTGGATCAATAAGCTTGACAATACCTCCTGTTTGGTTTCCAGTACCGTGAATCCCTTATAGTTGAGTAGTATCTTGAGGTATTGGATTGTCTGGGAGTTCATAATTGTGTTGTGTCAGTCAGCGGGCTGAAGTTTGGGTTGCTGATCCTCATTACTGAAATTTTTGCCAAGTTGACATCCACATTTGAAGCTAGCTGGTATAGGTATAATAGTTCCTCGGCGCCCTGGAGGTCAGTAGGTGAGCTTATGCCTACTACTGTGTCATTGGCGAATGCTAGCATTTTCTGTGGCATTTGATTAGGATGGACTAGGCCCCAGAGTTTCACATCATCTGCTGACAGCAAAACGTTGGCTGCAAAACTAAACAGTATTATTAACATAGGGTCGCCTTTTTGGAGGCCCTGCCCAACCGGAATTCTGTTGGTTATGCCATATGCAACAATCGCCTTCATTACCAGGCCCAAGTACAGCGTTTTTATCCATGCTCAAAAGGTTTCAGGGATTCCGACCGCCTTTAGCACCTCATGTAGGAATGACCATGCTACTTGGTCATATTCCTTTTCCATGTCAAGGAACATAAGATACCCCTTTTTGACTCCCCTCACATCCTGGTTTACGCTTTGGACTGCACCAATGATGTCCCATATACTCCAGTCTTTGATGAATACATTTTGGGCCTTATGGAGCATGCGCGGTGCCATTGCCATCAGCTGATTAGATAGTATGCGTGTGAGCAGTTTATAATTGGCATTTGATAGTGCAATAAGGCGCCAGTTCTGAAGTTGGCATCATAGTCCCTTTTTATACAAGAGTACAATTCAGGTCTCTTGACCCCAAGAATTTGCTGGCCATTTTGCAAACAGTGGTTAAAGAGGGCTTTGAGCTCTGACGCAATGTGGTCGCAGAATGTACTGTATATTTCTGCACAATCTATTGTTGGGGCGTGGTGCTTTCATCCTTAGTGACTCCTTTAGCACCCTCTTAACTTCATTGATAGAGATTTTGGCGGATAATTTGGTGACATCTTCCAGCGTAAAGCTCCCCTGTGCCAGCTTGGCCAGGTCAATTAGGGAATTTGTAGTTGATTTGCCCATTTCTTGTTGTCAGAAAAGTTCGCCATAGAACTTCTCGACCTCACATTTGATCTTTTCTGGGTCTTGTGATACTTCCCCTTCTGCTGTCTCCACTTCCCATATCCTAGCCTTGGTTTGGTTTTCCTTGTGGTGCGCCAGACACTCTTTGGTCATCATCCCCACTAGGCTCTGATATCAGTATGTTGCATTGTTCTTTCACTCAGAGCCTTGCTTCATCATTATGGCCCAATACTTTTTGTGAGTTGCTTGGTACTCACCAGTATTTGCTGTCCCGCCAAGTGAGCCTCAGCCTTTCTAACTTAGATTTCAGCTGCTTCGTGGTGGCAGTTCACTTATAGGTGGTCTCTTTTTCGAACTTCATGCTATCATGCTTCAGTTTTGCTTTTGATCTGAGTCCATTGTACTAGTGGGTCCAACTCTGGGCAGCTATCGAGATACTATACTATTCTATCCATTCCATCATTATTATTTCAGCGCCATTCCCCCTCCCTCAGCGTGGCTGGTGCCAGCTGCCATTCACGATTCTTTGGGGGCTCATTAAGGTTGATATCCATGCAGATGACCATGTGATCACTTTCAGCGTTTATGCTGACCTTGATGTTGGACATCATTGGCTTAAGATCCAATGACACTAAGATGTAATCTAAGCATGAGCCAGACTGTGGGGATCCGGTGGAGTCATATGACTATCGCATTAAGTTGGTCAGGTCGTCGTCCTCTTCATCAATCAATAAGCACATCCCCAATTTGACTAGGTAGTCCAGCATTTCATCAGCCTTTCTTCTGGGATGTTCTCTAGTCGGGAACATATCCTGGCTCCCATTTGTCCAAAAATTCAGGTCTCCTGCTATTACAGTCATTGCTTTGGATGGCACTTTTATTAAATATTCCTAAAAAATTTAGTTTTTGTGGAGCTTCAGTTGCGCGTAGACTGCAACTGCTCATATGCTCTTGCCAGTTTCCAAGTTTGTAGCTGTTGCTATCAAGATCCTTCCGGCGTGAGTTTCTTCCACAAAATCCAGGACTATTTTCTTGTCCATTGTGACGATCGCCACATATCCGTCCAGAGGGCTTGGTAGCCTATTTGGTGGGACCACAGGTGGTTCGCCACATCACAGTTTGAGCTTGGCATCATTTCCTTTTAGGTACTAGCTTGCACTTCTGAAATAAAAATTAAGCTAATATTATTATTAGTTTTTAAATAGTGCATCTTCCTCCTCCTCGTTTGTATGCTCACCATCCCCAGAGGATTTGTGGTTGCAATCCTCATTTCCACCTGGCCAACCCACGGGTATTAGTATTAACTTTATCAGGGCTATAGATCAAGTCACTTACTGAGGTCTTTTTGTTTGCAGAAGATGGCGTCAAGGGTGGGCGGTGGTTATTAATCAGCTTTTGGGGTCGGTTGGGACTGGGATTATATTCCTGGGAATCCTGTGCACCAGGAATTCAGTCGCCATCCCCATCTCCTTATCAATGGAAAATGGGTTGGTTTTATGATCTTTCCAGGTGCATCTTGTCCCTTACTGTCAGGGTGGTGGATTCCCCCTCCTCCATCATTCAGATTCTCTCCCCTTCATTCAATTTGTCAGCTGCACTCAATTTCTTTAGTTGGTGATTGTCCAGCTGACTTTGCTGATTTTGTCACATCTACTGGTTTTTTGCTGGTCTCCTTGGGTTTGTTTGCCAATGATTTCAGATTCAATTTAGTATTTGCTTTTGGCTTGCTGGCTTCGATTTCAGCTTATTAGCATCCTGCTTCCGTCTCTTCATGGGGAATTCATTTAGGTTCTCCTTTTGCCACCTTTCCTCCTTGCAGATCGTACATTTCACTTGGGATGGGTGTGGCTCCGTTGGTTTAGGATCCATTCCTTCATCCATTATGTATGATTCAGGGTTTGGATTTATAGATGGCTTGTCATCTGCTTTGGGTCACTTGTCTGCTTCTCGCTCCCATGCTTCCCTATATGCCAGGCTTAACTCTTGTTGTTGGCGTTTCATGTCCGCGACCTCTGTTAGGTTGCGTGGGATCCATTCTCTGGCTTTTGGGCGGAGTAAAGTCTTGGTACCGACCTTTTTGACCTCCCCCAACGGGGTCATGTTATTACTCCTGAGTTGTTTTACCTTTGCAGTAATGGCATTGAGCCATTGTGTGGCTGGTCTGGTAACAGAACTGTCACATTTGTTTGGCATCTTCTTGTTTGACGTACACTACCCTATTTAGACCAGGCAGGAGGATGAATCGAGGTAAGACGATATTATTCAGCATCCACAGTGCAGGTTCATATAGTACTTTGACTGTTTGGTGGTGAAGGCACTTTGTGATGTAATCACCGCCAGCATACTGAAATTTCTCGTACTTCCCATAGTACAATTATCCAGTCCATAAAGATTCATGCACCCACTCCCTTTTGAGATTGGTCAGGAGGTTCTGGAAGGTTAACCACCTTTCTGTTTGGTTGGCATATCTGGTCAGCTCTGTTTGCAGATAAATTCACTTTGTATTTAATGCCAATCTCGAGGAGTTTCTTGAGGTCCAATTTGCCTAGAATTGCTATATTGATATGCCCCTGTTTAGGTACTCAGTGGTGGTCGAAGTCCCCTCCTGCTAGTACTCATTGAGCTCTTGATAAATTGACATTATTAGGTTGGATCAATCCTCCTCCTCCACCTCCTGCAGGAGTAGTAGATGGCATCCTTTAGGTATGATTTTGGTGCTTGGCAGTCCATGAAGCCTCATTTAATTAACTGGCAGATATAGACAATGTGGCTTCCCACGCCGTTCCAGGAGTTGTCATCAGTAAGCGCTGCCACTGTGCTATAGGACTTGGTTTTTGCGCTTGGTTTGGGTACATCAGCAGGGGTCTTCCCCTTCAAAATCCAGCTTACCAATTCATTGATGCTGAATCCCCAATTGAGAAACACTTCAATTTGATGAATGCTGATACTCAGTGACTGATGCTTTTAGCCATTTGTGCTCCAATCTTGAGGTTCTGCCACTCGAGGGCATCCGTTGGTGAGAAACCCAATCTTTAACACTTGAGGGCGGATTCTGGGCTGCACGTTGGGTGTAGGTATTTTTGAAGGACCACCAGCATAACCAAACTACACTGGCACCAGTCCCTTACCATGACACTATTCCAGCCCCCATCTGTAAATATTCATGCCATGGCTGCCAGAACTCTCACCTCGCTCCATTGGAATGCTTTAAAGGAGTGATTCCTTTGATGGCATATGGGGCAGCTAGTGTTGGTTCCGGGAAGGATTGCTTCCAATCCCAGATATTTTTGATGAAGATCCCCAATTTGAGCCATTCTCATCCAGGTCCAGGGTCATAACCCTTTCATCGCCTTTGACACCTGTGGTGAAATCTCATGTTCCATCCACAGTTGGGCTGACTCTGGGGTAAATCCCAGGCATCCCAGTCTGCAGCTTTGGTGATTGTTGCAATGTCATGCCATATTTTTCTCTTTTTGATCAGGAAGGGTCAGCCTTTTAGGGTTTTGTTAATCGGTTTCATCACCCCTGATCCGCCCATTTGCACACTAAGTCCATACTGGCATCCGCTCAGAACCAGTATTTCATTTCCATTGGTGTGAATCCATTAATGGACCATTTAATGGACTCTTCCGGTGACCACTCCCAGAAGGGTTCCCAATCCACTGCTTTTTCCTTCATCCAGCCCGCTTTCATCAGGCTGATGTAATGGCTGGTGGGATTTAGTGTATGACCAGTGTAGGGCCTTGGTGGCCTTGAGCCCAGCCATGATTCATGGTAGCGCCTCCTCTGCGGGAGAATGTGGTATTATACCATTCCAGTGCTGTGTCTACTGGAATGGTATGTTGGTCCCATTCAAGGGTGGTCAAGAAGTTCACAAATTGTTTTGCATATTCGGCTAAATCTGTTAGTTTGAAGCCTGAGCTCCTGATGGCTTGAGTGGATTATGCTGTTATACTGGCCTTGTTATACTCATTGTGTTAAAAAGGTCAATGCCAGCATCCATCCAGGCCTTCGTGTCTGCCAGTTTTAAATCTTCATGAATTGCAGCCTCAAGCACCTTGTTCTCCATAAGGATTTTCATCCATTCTAGGGCGTCTTTGGCCCAAACCCACAACGCCTTATAGAGTACTGCCATGTCAATTGAGATTTTGGGTATTGAGCCAGTGCTTGGCTTCTCCAGAGGAATACTTGTGGTCTTGCCAAGTATCCCAATGGCCAGTTTGAAATTTTTGGATACCCATTGAGTTGCTGTTGAGTATGAGAACTGGAAGGCCTCCCATTGTTCAGTTTTGTGGGTGGATACACCATGACGCTCTAACATGTCTGTCTGAACTGGGGGTATATTTCACTGTAGCTCTGGCCGCTGACTTGACCGCTGTCAGGGTTTCAGCCCCTTCCAGTAGCACTTTTAGTTTTTTTGCTGACTTTTCTCAAGTGTCTGATCCCTCAGATTTGGTCCCCAAGATAGCTTTACCCCCATTGGGGTTGGTCCCCGATGGTTTGTAGTGGTTCAGTGATTAATTTTTTTATTCTAGCTCCCTCCATTGACTTGAATTGTTGGGGATTGTTCCCAATGGCCCATTTGGATTCAGCCATCGATTCTTGATTGAGCTAGCCCCCGCTGTCAACTTGAATTCATTGAGGATTGCACCTGATGGCACATTGGGGATCATGCTTTCAATTTGCTCAGGTTGCTGGATCAATTTTGGTCAGGGACCGTATCCCCCCAACTGGGCATTGTCAGAACTGGTGCCTGACTTCTCCTTCACTCAAATACTCTGAGCATATTAAGTAAGTTTCTCCATATTAGAAGAAAACTTTTTATGTCATTGCCCTGTCAGTTTGGGTGGCTGACTTTCGTTGAAAGAATTAAGTCAGTTTCAGATCCAACCATTACTTCGTCTGGATTTTTTTTGGTTTTATTCAAAAAAATTGTTTTACCCTGTGAGGCCCTGATCCCCTCTTCTGATTAAGGTTTGGTGGGGAACATTCCTGACACTGCTGTTCTCGGCATTGCTACCCACTCCCCAAGGGTAACTCCTTTCATCTGGTTGTCAGTGGGCACTGATCCTTGGGAGTTGGTCCCATTATCTGCGCTTGTCACCATAATTTTTCATGACCCTTTGCTGCATTCGCATGTTTCATTGTCATTTGTGCTGCCAAATCGTTATTTGACATACATGGGTTGTTCAGGCCTTCCCCACTATTAGTTGTATGTGGGCCTAGGCCAGCAGGAAGTCCGTCAGATGGTACATCCATCTTGGCGTCCTTTGTTATTAATTTAATTTGGTGCAACCAAGGTGTCCGTTTCTATGTGCTTCACATAGATGGGTGTATTGAATTGCATATGCTTGAGTGGTTAGCCATAATGTACTGCTCTATAGTTGCATTACTCAATGGAAGGCGGATATTCTCTTTATACTTGGCCTTGTCACTTTTAAATTTAAAAAATGATGTTTGTGAGAAAAAAACCGTCAGGATACCCTCCCAAGTAATCCCACACCCCATACATTTTGTTTTTTAGTACTAGATGGTCCCAACCCAAGGGGGGACCCATACATTTTGTTTTGAATATGAAAATAAAATTTTTCTAAGGATTATGGTAGTGTCATTGAAGATACATAAGTGAGCCAAATTTAAAAACCACTAGCTAATCTTGAAGGTAGTTAAAAATTAATCACAAGATTTGAGGACACCCCATACAAAGTTAAAAAAAGCAATTTAAAACTAAAAACCGAATCATCTGGTAAGTTCTAAACACTGTCTCAAAGCACGAGTATTTCACTAGTTTGTTTATGTAGGATGCAATATCTCATGAACAGATAAGCCAAAAAATTATAAAAATTGTCACAATTACTTTATATATTTTTGGAATGTTAATAGGCTATTCTCAATAAAATTATAAAAATTTAATATAAGTTCTACATATAAGATCTAAATTTATATGATTTAATTGGTAGTTATATTCCAATTTGGTTCAGATTTTTACCATTCATTTTATTCAAGGAGTAAAAGGTTTGATAAGCTGTTGGTAGATTTTTGGTTGTTTTATAATTTCAAAGGACTTTGACTTATTGACTTGTGGTTTTTGGTGATTTAAAGGGCTCATTGGTTTTAAGAAAAGGCTTATGATTTAGTTCATACTATAGCATTTTGGTTTAATTTAATTATTTGATAGTATTTAGTTAATTTAATACAATTAGTTATGGCTAAATGTTGATAATTTTTATAGTCTAATAAGTTTAATTAATTTTGACAAATGTTTGGTGGTTTTATAAATAAATAGGGTTAATGGTTTTTAAACTTTTTGATAAACAACTACCAATATAAAAGCTAAAATACTTGACTAGAATTGTCTGGTAAATTATAAAACCAAGCAAAGTAGGGTAGATTGTTTAATACTATATGAAACACAAACTTATATCAAATAGGTAAGGTGCTAAGCTATGAGCTAGTTTAGTTTGTAGCAATAAAATAAAATTACTAAGTTTATCAAAAAAAAACATTTATTTAAGTTATTCAATATATAGTACTTATTTTTAATATTTTATTTACATTGATATAATTTAATGTCTAATTTAATTCTCAAAAAAATTAAAGCTTTCTATTATGAAAGCTTATTGGTAAAAAGTATAAACTAAATAAGTTAGGTTGGTTTGTTTAGATAAAGTATTTGGATGAAAATAACAAAAAAAATAAAAAAGTGAAGGTTTCAAGCTTTGAGCACAAAATCTTGAAAAAAATTTTAAGTTTAAAGTAATAAGCTGAGCCAATTGTGTTAAGCAATCTAATGTTAGATGTAAATTATATAATTAAGTTATAAAGTTGATTCTTGACTTAATTTACTTATACAATAAATGATCATTTTGATTGCACTAAGATTTAATCATATTTCTTAGATTTATCTTTAAGTTTAAGAGTATAAAGTTGATATGATTACACTAGGAAAGTTATTTTTTAAACAAATTAGTTTACAAGTCAAAATCTGATTTATAAATGTACAGATTAAATAACTGATCATATTGTTAATATCAGATTAAATATGTAACAAATCATTAACTAATTAGTTTTATAATTGAACCTAATATTATTGGTAATCACAAATTAATGACTAAGTAAATTAAGCCTGTAAAACTGCATTGTTTGTAAAACACAAAGAAAGACATTTTTCTTTTTTGTCAAAAACATTGTATACTTGACCCATTGAATAGAAATTCATCTGAAACTAAAAGTATCAACCAACCACTAAATGAATAGTTAAAAATTATCCTATCAAACTGATTTATCTGTAGACACACAAACACAGACCAGAGCCACTTGGTTGGGGCAGCTAAGCACTGGATTGTTGATACAGTGAATTAGTTTTTACTTTTGTTAATTTAATAACTTTATTAAGAAAAATTATATATTATAAAAAATAAATGAGGTAGGTCACCTTAGGAGACATTTATACCACATTAAGTTTTTAGCCTGTGCTGGTTTTGAACTCATGTCAATCAAAACTGACCCAGAATGGAGCAGGAACCACCTCATTAATTTTTTAAACTCCAAACTTTTTTTAAGAAAAATTAAAAGGAAAGTAAGTGGGGAGGGTGGAACATAGCCAATTTGGCTGAGGATAAAGGATATGAATTTGGGCTGCTAGAGACCTAGCACCACCAAACTTTACCAATTGCAAAAACCATTTCTAGCCACAGTTCTAGCATTGGTGGGATTACAGGCCATTTGATCTTTAATTGATTTATTTCTTCATTGTATATGATGAGTGATCCAGTGGGAAAAGCCAAACATGAGCTTTGTAACACCTGTGGATTATGCGCAAGAATTTTGTGATCCATCAGAGCTTATTGGAGATAATATGAATGGTCCTCAGCACCAAATCTTGTGATGGGGGCGCTCATTAACTAAACTCTTGGCAATGAAAGCCAAGTATATCACTCATTCACAATAATGGTAGATGAAGGCTCATAATTGGATCAGGGATGATTGCAGGGTTTTTGCAAAAAAAAAGTCCAGTGACAGATGCTTTTCTGTTAGCAATTGTTCACCTGATATGATGTGTCACACTGTGGACCAGTATCTTTTGAACACAGCGCATTTGTATTAATGGTGAGTGATGTCTGCTTCCAATTCAGTGCATATGGGCACTGCTTGTGCAGGTAATCTGGTCTGCTATACTTATCAGATTTTATTGCACAGTGAAAGATCAGTCAGGTTACTGACCACTGATTGGCCATTACCAATTGGGAGTTGAGGCCCAAGGTAAACTCCCTCATTTGGTAGTTAGTGTCATGGCCTTTGTATGCCCAGTCATTTAAGATCTGTGGTCAAGCGGGTGGGTTGCACCTGGGTTTTGGTAGTGGATCCCCATACTCAATCAGGGTCAACTTGTATCTGATTTTGATTTGACTTGGTAGCATATTTGTGGGCAATTCTATTTCAGTCTTCCCAATTTGTCACAGAAAGCATTGTGAAATTATGGGCCTTGACATTCCTTTGGATTTGGTTGGCATCCTGATCTGCTAGCTCAAACAACCAGCTGCCCAAGCGCACTGCCCAGTGTGGGAAACCAGCTGATTTTAGCTCGCTTGTGCTTCATGCTGGCTGGTTTCACAATTTTTTTTAATAAATTGAAATTAAAAATAAAGCACTAATAAAAAAAGGGTTTTTATCAATTTTATTGTAGGCGTTATAAGGAGAAAAATGACAATCCTCAACATCTGACTATTTAGTATCTAAAGTAATTTGAGGATTGAGGGGAATTTGGGAATATGTTTGGAATAGCTTAACCTATTCTGAATTAGGTGATATAAAGGAATATCAAATCACAACTCTGGAACCTGCTTCAGGGCACCGGAGCAAATAAAGAGGAATTCTGATTGGCTAACATATACTCATGAGGTAACGTTTTATGTACTTAAGCCAATCACCCCCAAGAAATTTCTTGCACCTTGGGGGACCCCCGCCAAGCCTGTAAAAGGGAGGGGTCCCCACGTAGGTGCGTTAGAGGATTTTGGGGAGGTGCAGGGAGTGTCTTCTGATGGTAGCCTCAAAGTCCATTGTGTGGTCAGAGTAATCTGACCATTCAATTTTTCATTTGGTGCCCATAGGGGTTTGAAACTAGTGTTACCCCAATTAACTGGGGTTCCATTGAGAATCGGCCAGGGACTTTTGGCAAATTTCTCAACTTTATTATTATTAAACGAGCTCTTAGCAACATTTTGAAATTACAAATAAGCAACATTTCCTTTTTTGGTGGAACTCGACCTAACACACATTCTTATTTTGAAGCTGCAAAGGAGAATGTCTGACACCCAGTTTCACAGTCAAAAGTGATGTGGGTGCCTTTTTAGGAGGGCAATAATGGATAGCTCGCCATCCATTTATGTAGTGAGTGGGGTGAGATCAGCTCCTGATGACCTTGAACTCTAACCCAGTTCTTGCTCCAAGCTAGGGTCAGGAAGTGCATGTGATTTGTGTCAATCTAAGGATTGACTTTGCCCAGATCCACCAAGCGTGGGATTCAAAATCCAGAAGGCCCACGCCTCCTTAAATTATTGTTTTGGACTGATTTTATCGTGCTTTTGGTGGCACTCTTGCCTTGAACCATAGGAAGGTATGGAGAATTGTCCTGATTTTTCTCTAGGTTTGGGCTCATTGGCAGCACATGGGTGACATACCAAATTTTTGAGAAGATGAATACGTTGATTGCCAGCACTTTCTCCTCAAGGCATAGTTTGGCATTTTTCCAGCATGGCATTTGGACCAATAGTTTTATCAATATCTCTTGCTCAGTTTCCAGTACTAGTGGCTCCTTATTGTTAAAAGAGTATCCCAGGGTATCAGATTATCTGGGAGTTCATAATTAAAGTTGTGTCAGTTGGTGGACTGAAGTTTCAGATGCTGATCCTCATTACAGAGGTTTTTGCTAAGTTAATCTTCATGTTTGACGCTAATTAGTATAGGTTCAGTAGCTCCTCAGCGCCCTGTAGGTCAGTTGGCGAGCTAATACCTACTACCATACCATCAGTGAAGGCCAGAATTTTCAGTGGAATTCGCTTGGGGTGTACTAGGCCCCAGAATTTACATTTGCTGCTTCCAATAAAATGTTTTATGCAAAATTAAATAAAATTGGTGACATAGGGTAACCTTGTTGGAGACCCTTCCTGACCAGAATGTCATTGGTTACACCTTATGTGACTATCTCCTTGATTACCAGGCATGAGTACAGTGTTGTCATTCATGATCTAAAGGTTTTTTTAGGATACCAACTGTTTTTAGTGCCTTGTTTAGTAATGACCACGCTACTTGATCATAGGCCTTTTCCATGTTGAGGACCATGAGTTATCCCTACTTAATTCCCTGAGCATCTTGGAGTACGTTTTAGACTGGACTGATGACGTCCCAGATACTTCAGCCCTTGATGAACCCGTTTTGGGCCTTATGGAGAGTGCGTGGTGCCATTGCCATTAGCCGTTTTTTAAATATGCGCGTTAACAGCTTGTAATCAGTGCTGGATAGTGTGATTGGGTGCCAGTTTCATAGTTGGTGTTGGAGTCCCTTTTTGTACAAGAGTACAATTTAAGACTCATGGCCTCCTAGGATTTTCTATCAGTTTCACAAACAGTAATTAAATATTGATTTGAGTTGTGGCATGATTTAGCTGCAGAATTCACTTTACACCTCTGCACACATGTTTTTGGGGCCTGGTGACTTCATTGTTGGTGACTCTTTTAGCGCCCGCTTAACTTTATTGATAGAAATTTGGTGGATAGGTTAGTGGCATCTTCTAGCTTACAGACCCCAAGTGCCAGCTAGGCCATGTCAATTAGGGCATTTTTTGCCGATTTTCTCATTTCTTGTTGACAAAATAACTTTCCATAGAAGCGTTCAATCTCACGTTTGATCATCTCTGGGTCTGTTGATATTTATCCTTCCACCATCTTTACTTCTCAATCTTAGGCTTTGATTCAGATTTGCTTGAGTTGCACCAGGCCCTCTTTGGTCATTGTCCCCACTAAGCTCTGATATTGATAGGTAGCATTGATCCATTACTCTGAATCCTGTTTCGCCATTAAAGCATAATACCTTTTGTGCGTTGTTTGGTACTCGCTCCATCATTATTCAAAGTCCCACTGTTTGAGCTTCAACCTCTCCAGTGCGGTTTTAAGTTGTTTCAGGATGGCAGTTCACTTTTTGGTTGTCACTTTTTCGAACTTCATGCTATCATGCTTCATCTTCTCTTTGATCCAGATCCATTGTTCCAGAGGGTCTATCTCCAGGTGACAATCCAGATATGTGACAATTTGATTTAGTCAGCTTCAATTGTTTGGCACCATTACACGTACCTCAGCGTGGCTGGTGCCAGTTGCCATTTGCGGTTCCTCAGGGATCCGTCCAGATTAATATCCATGTGGACAATCATTTAATCGCTTCCAGCATTTATATTGAATTTGCTGTTGGACGTCAGCAGCTTGAGGTTGGATGACAACAGGGTATAATCCCGGCATGAACCAGCCTGTGAGGTTATGGTGGTGTCATATGTTCATCACGTTAGTTGGCCAGGTTGTCATCCTCCTTGTCAATTGTGAGGCACATCCCTGATTTGACTAGATACTCTAGCATCTCATCGGCCTTTTGGTTGGTATTTCCACTTGTTGGGAATATATACTGACTTGCATTTGTCCAACAATTTAGGTCTCCTGCTATAACTGTCAGTGCTTCAGCTGGTACTTCCAATAAGAAATCCCAGAATATTCAGTTTCCACATGGTTTTGGCGGAGTGTAGACTGATGCCACTCAAAGGCTCTTTCCAGTTTCCCTATGTGTGGCGGTCACTATCAGGATCCTTCTGGAGTAAGTTTTTTCCAAAAATTCTAGGTCTATGTTCTTGTTCAATGCAACGATCGCCATATGATCCATCCAGAAGGCAGAAGCCTATTTGGCAGGACCACGGGTGATTTGACTTGTCACAGATTGATCTCAGCACAATTTCCTTTTGGCTACCTGCTTGCATTTCAAATATAAAAATTATTTCTATACTATTGTTTGTTTTGAAATGGTGTGTCTTCTGCTTTCTCGTTTGTATGCTCACCACCCCCTGAGAATTTGTGGTTGCTCCTGTTTCTTTCTGCCTGACTCATGGGTATGAGGACTAATATTTTCATGGTTGTGAATTGAGTTGTGAATGGAAGTTTGCTTGTTGGTAGTCGGTGTTGCTGAAGGTGGGCAGGGTTTTTGGTCTACCTTTAGGGTCAGTTGGATGGAACTGGGATTATATTACCAGACAATATGATCACTGGGATTTCTTTTGCCATCCCCATCTCCCTATCAATGGACAACTGGGACATTTTATTACCAGATATGGGTGTTCCATGGCCCCTACTGGCAGTGTGGTGGGTTCCTCCTCATCCGTTGTTAGGATTCACACCCTTCAGTTAATTTTTCAGCAGATCTGGCCTTTTTGGTTGGTATACAATTGGCTGACTTTGCCAATCGCATCAATTTGGTTGTTTGATTGCTATTCTCCTCAGATTTGTTTTCTGACAATTTCTGAGTTGACTTCATATTCACTTTTAACCAGTTAGGCTTTGATTTCATTTTAATGGCATCTTGTGCTGCCCATCCCTTCTTGAGGGATTTTTTTGAGTTTGCCATCTGACATCATTATTCCTTGCAGATCATCCATTATGCTTGGTATGGGCGTGGCTCCTTCAGTCTGGGCTCATTTCTTCATCAATTTTGTAAAATTTGTGGTTTTGGTTGATGAAGGGCTCATGATCCGCTTAGGGTTGCTTGGTCGCTTCTCATTCCCTGCTCCCTAAGGGCGAGGACCAATCTTGCTGTTGGTGTTTCATGTCTGAAACCTCCGTTAGGTTCCACAGGATCAATTATTTGGCCTTTTGTCAAAGGAAAGCTTTGTCCCCAACCTTCGTGACCCCTCCAATGGGGTCTTATTTATACTTTTGTGAGGTCTTTTCCTTGAGATGGTGGCATTGAGCCATTGTATGGCTGGTCTGGTAGCAGAACCAGAATACTTGCTTTGCATCTTTGCTTGATTGTCAGTAAAACAGCAAGTAAGAATTAGATCAGCCTGCCAGCCTAGGTGCCAAAGCACCCAAACGGCAAACCAGAATGCTGAAGGCATTGCTGCTGATACAACGGATATGGAACTGGAAAGGTATTTTACCAATAACTGCCAGTGAGCCAGAAACTCGTACAGGAACATAAAACAATACCAGACAAGTATGGCCACTAACCCCATGGGGAGTGTGAGGTTTGGCGGAATAGGCAGTTTCTTTTTCAACATAAAAAAACTAGATTTTTAGGAAAGGGTTTTAATGGGAAATTTAGGAAAGAAAAATCGACCAACAATTTTCTCAGTGCAATGTAACTGATTAAATAGTGGTCAATTTAGAGAGGAAACAAGCCAGGATTGGGTCCCGCAAGTTTAATCTAACTGGCGTAATGTTCGTGAATGGGGAACAGATAAGTTAACTGGGAACCAACATCAAAGATCTTGGCAGCAGGCTGAGTCAATGTTGGTTCAACCTCAAATGTCTGAACCAAGGCTCAGATACATTTCTGACAGTTGGTGCAACGGCATTTAGCCTGATGTGCAGCTGGAATCCACCAAGGCCACCCCATGTAGGGGTGAGCCCATTAGGTTAGGAACGGGTTTAGGACACCCAACCCGCCCATGCTCAGTCGCTGGGCTGTTTCTTTGGTCAGGACTGTTGCTTTGGGTGAAACACCCAATTTGCTGGCAGGGAGCTTTGAACCCTTGTTAATGGTGCCCAATGCTGTTACCTGCCCATCGGGGATGATCCCCAACAATTTTAGGAGGAGGGTGATTTTTCTGATCTTAGTGTTGGCCAAATTGAAACCATTGGCCATTCTGGCTAATAGATCAGTCTTCATCCCTTTTTGACCATTTAAACTTCGAACATCTGGCTGACTGCAATTCAATTTTGTTCCAATTGATTTCATTTCAGCAATCTCAGCGCAGATTTCACTAATTCCCCAAAGCAGTTCTGCCAAGGTAAGTGTGGGTCCCGGGGAGGAATCCAAAGTGGAAGAGCTGTTACCCAGCGCTTGTCTACCACGTGGGCGAGGTCACCCTGGGTAATGAGGGGTACAGCCACCCTCTTCAAAACCTTCTTACTCATGAATGGAAAAACGGCCCAATCAATGGCCAGGGGACATTCCCTGGGACTTACATTACCCTTTCCTTTTTCCAAAGGAAGGGCACAACAACTGGTTAACTGCATGAGCGCCACATTTTTGTGCACCTTGGGTAACTTGATCGCCATTACCATCCCCGTTTTTGTTTGGGGGGCGAGGAGCATTGGGGTGGGATTCATGAAACGCTTTGACCAGTTCCATACAGTTCGCACAATTGTGCACCTTGACCCAACTGTTCTAATAGGCTGGATAACTTTACTAGCCATGAGATATTGAATGGAATGTCGGGACTTGCAGGATGCATGGATATTCTCCACCTCTGCCTCTTCCTCATCCTCAATAATGATCAATTTATGTTCTATGGGAACTGTACCCTTGAAAGGTGACAGCTGAGAAATGTGGAAGATGGGATGCTGTTTCCAGTGAGCTGGAAGCTTCAACCGGAATGCACCATTACCCAAGACCTCTTCCACCAAGTGGGAGCTGGAATTCTTACTTGCAAATTTATGAGAAGGAGCTTGAATTTGTAAATGGCAGTTATTGAGCATAACATAGGAACCCACTGTTATATCTTGACCTGGGAGCTGCTTACAATCTTTGAACCACTTGTAGTCATCAATAATTTTGGCGAGGTGTTCCCGCACCAAGGATTGAGTTGACCTAATATGTTCAGCGTGATCTACGGCCGCTTGGACCTCAGGCCACAAGCAAGGGCTAACCAAAAACAAAGTATTATAACCCAACGTCACTTCGTAGGGTGAGATCCCCGTATACATGTGCGTTCCATTGTTATAATCAAATTGAGTTAGATGAAGGTTGTTGGCCCAGGTATCCTGTGCAGTTGCAGCATAGCAATGCAAGTACTGTTTGAGGACTTGGTTAACTTGCTCAGTCTGTTCATTGGACTGAGGATGGTACACTGTGGAATGGCAGGTGGATATTTTTAAGATAGACAGAAGTTCACTCTAAAACCGCACCATGAACTGTGAACCATGGTTGCTGATGATCTCCTGTGGGAGACCAAACATTGAGAACATGTGATGTACAAAAAATTGGTGGTCTCCTCCAACGTAATCATGGAATTTCAAGGATTAAAGAGTGAAAATTTAGTGAAATGATCCACCGCCACCATCATCTCTGAGAACCTGTTAGAGCAGGGGAGTTCACGGATAAAGTCTATGGACACCGATGTCCATGGACCCTCCACCTGCTATAAGGGGTGTCAAAGACTGTTTCTACCAGAGTGGTCCGACTTAGCCTAAGCACAAGTAACGTAGTTGGAGATCCAGGCCGGAACTTCTTTTGTCAAACCCACCAAATTGTAGGTCCATTTGATCAAGTCGATGCATTTCTTATTATCAGGATGACCAACTGTGGGGGGATTGTGATGTGCACGGAATACCTCAGTTCTGAAGGAGGGGGAACCCAAACGCATGACTAAAATAAATAAGACCCTCCTCCAATGAGTATAGGGAGAGTTTATGCTTCTGGTGAGATAACTGCTCGATCAGCTACATGCCCTCAGGGCAGGCCATTTGACTGGCTAAGACCTGAGAAACTAACAGAGTGTCAGGGGCCAGAGCGATGGAAGAAATGACAGGGGGGACAATTGACAGGATTTGGGCGGCAGGAATCCTTGTAACAAGATCCACTTCCTCCAGATCTGCAGAACAGTGGGCGGGGCTGCAGCTGAGAAAAATTGGGAAGTACGTTGAGTGCACCTTTAAGAAATTTATATTTGAAATTAAAACTGCACAAGTCCTGGTAGGTATGGGCTTACCAATGCGCCAATTTTTGGGGCTTACAAAAATCAAGAGAGCCTGGTGGTCCATGCGGACCATTAACTCATGTTGAGCACCCTGTAACAGATACCTCTAATGAGTTAATGCCCATGCAACGGCTGCCAACTTCTTGTCATAAATGGCCCAAGACTGCTCCGTAGAGGTGAACATTTGGGAAAATAGGCGACCAGGTGTTCCAAGCCATCATGCTCCTGGAGCAACACCGCCCCCACAGCTACCAACGAGGCGTCGCACGCAATGATATACATCTTGGTGGGATCAGCGCGTTCTAAAATGGGAGGGGACATAAACACCTCTTTAATAGACTCAAACTCCTGTTGGCATTCGGGCTTCCAGAAAAATGGTACGTTTTCCCTGTAAGGGAGTGGAGCGGAGAAGCATGCTGAGAAGATTCCAGGTAAATTTTTTTTAAGAAAATGATGGTTCCCAAGAAACTCCATAGTTGTTTCTGGGTAGTTGGGGTTGGCCATTCTCAGATAGCGTCCAACTTATTGGGTGGGATGGCGTAGCCATCTTTAAGGATGAGGTTCCCGAGATAGGAAACCTCCTCCTTATAGAAATTGCACTTGGAAGGCTTGACAAACAAAACTGCCTTATGAAAGGCGGCCACAAATGCTTCCAAGTCAGTAGTGTGTTGTTTTGGAGTTGGGGAGTGAACCTGAATGTCATCAATGTATGCAACTGCACAGGTAAACTGGAGGTCCCCCAGTACATTATTGATCATGCGTTGGAACATAGCAGGAGCATTCTTCATCACAAAGGGCATTACGCAGAGATGGAAAATGCCTCGCTTCATCCAGATCGCTGTTAACCATTATTGCCCTTTAATTACTTGAATCTGATTAAAAGCAATGACAAGATCCAACTTGGAAAACACCCAAGATTTGGTAATTGCCTGGCTTATCATCCGCTTTAAAGGCATGGGGTAGGGATCGGAAACTGTAACTTTATTTAAGTGTCCATAGTCCACGCAGGGGCGGAGGGAAACATCAAATTTTTTTAGCGAAGATGATGGGGGATGCGTCAGGTGAGGTCTCCTTTAACAACCACCCTTTTTCAGCATATCATCCAACCAGGTGTTGAGCGCAATATCTTCCTCCACTGTATGGGGATACAACAGACAGTTAATATTCACCAACTCCATGGTCGTTTGAAATCCAAGGTCAAACCTAGCGTGAGGTGGCAGATGATCCGCCTTTTCTGAGTCAAAGATTTTTTGATATTGCATTAAGCTCTCAGGAAAATCAGCCGGTATGCCCGCAGAAGTGACGAGGGAAGTAATAGAACTGTGGCCTTGTGTTTTCTTAAGAGTGTTAGTCAGAGGGAATTCACCCTCCAGTTGATCATTAGCGAATGACAGCATGTTAGACTCTAGGTGTTCTTAACATGTTGCCAATGACACCATCCCACTCCTAAAATCACTGGAACTACCAAGTTTGGCATAGTAGAAAAGTGGTCGCAGAAGCTGAACTTGTGGATTGAAAATGTGACTGGGCGGCGAACCAGGTATGAGGTTTGGGAGGCTGACGATGCAACCATCACCAAAGGACTGCATCCAGGTCAAGTTCCAATTGCTGGGCCAGTTCTACAATCATAAAATTACCCGTGGCTCCAGTGTCTACCAGGGCCTCAAAGGAGATGTGATGGGACCCAACACTAATCTTCATGGGTAATAAGAAGTAAGGCAAAATTCTCTTTATTGGTAGTTGTGGATGAATCCAGTGATACCGAAGAGATGGTAGTGGGGTCTAGGGAAACCGCTAGGCTCTTACTGGGGTGTAAACTCGTTACAAGTCCGGATGTCAGATCCTACTGACATGGGCAAAATAGCCGCGGCTACTTTGGGGTAAGGGTTTGGAGTATTGAGTGGAACTGGGCTATTGTGGACAGGGAAAACTTCTTCACAACTTGGTTCAGTTGAAAAGGAGGGGCCATTGCTGCGCCAATCTCTATGAGAAAGGAGGAAATGGTTAACAATGATGGCTGGTTGATTATGTCAGGCAAACAGCAAGTAATAATTGGACCGGCCTGACAGTTTAGGTGCCAAAGCACCCAAACGGCAAACCAGAATGCCAAAGGCACTGCTGCTTGTATGACGGATATAATTCTGATTAAGGTAATTTAACAATAACTGCCAGTGAGCAAGAATCTCGTACAGGCACATAATACAATACCAGACAAGTACAGCCACTAACCCCGAGGGGAGTGTGAGGTTTGGCGGAATAAGCAATTTCTTTTTCAACATAAAAAACTAGATTTTTAGGAAAGGGTTTTAATGGGAAATTTAAGAAAGAAAAATTGACCAACAATTTTCTCAGTGCAATGTGACTGATTAAATAGTGGTCAATTTAGAGAGGAACAAGCCAGGATTGGGTCCTGCAAGTTCAACTTAACTGGAGAATTGTTTGGGAATGGGGAACAGATAAGTTAACTGGGAACCAACATCAAAGATTTTGGCAGCAGGCTGAGTCACTGTTGGTTCAACCTCAAATGTCTGAACCAAGGCTCAGATACATTTCTGACAGTTGGTGCAACGGCATTTAGCCTGATGAGCAGCTGGAATCCCCCAAGGCCACCCCACGTAGGGGTGGGCCCATTTGGTGGGAATGGGTTTGGGACGCCCAACCTGCCCATGCTCAGTCGCTGGGCTGTTTCTTTGTCAGGATTGTTGCTTCAGGCGTAATGCCCAATTTGCTGGCAGGGAGCTTTGAACCCTTGTTAATGGTGCCCGATGCTGTTACCTTCCCATTAGGGGATGATCCCCAACAATTTTGGGAGGGGGTGATTTTTCCGATCTAGTGTTGGTCAAATCAAAACTGTTGGCCATTCCAGCTGATAGATCAGTCTTCATCACTTTTTGACCATTTGAAATTTGAACATTGGGCTGACTGCCACTCGATTTTGTTTTGATTGATTTCATTTCAACAATCTCAGCACAGATTTCACTAATTCCAAAGAAGTTCTGCTGAGGTAAGTGTGGGTCCTGGGGGAGGGATCTGAAGCAGAAGAGCTGTTACACAGCGCTCGTCTACCACGTGGGAGAGGTCACCCTGGGTAACGAGGGGTACAGCCACCCTCTTTGAAAACTTCTTACTTGGGAATGGTAAAAGGGCCCAATCAACGGCCAGTGGATGTTCCTCAGGACTTACATTGATGTACATGACTCTTCTTAGGGCAGGCAGGCGGATGAATCGATGTAAGACAATATTATTCAGCATCCACAGTGCTGGTTCATATAGTACTTTGACTGTTTAGTGGTGAAGGCACTTTGTGATGTAATCACTGCCAGCTTGCCAATATTCTCATACGTCCCATAGTTTGATAATCCATTCCAGATTTCTTTGTGCACCCATTCCCTCTCTTGATCAGTTGGGAGATTTTGGAATCTCATCCATCGTGCAGTTTGGTAAGCGTATCTCGTTAGTTCTGTTTGCAGTTAGACTTCCTTATTTCTTGATTCCAAAATCGAGGAGTTTTTTACAGTCCAATTCACCTGTGATTGCGATATCATTATAGCCCCATTTGGGTACCAAGTGATGGTCGAAGTCCTCTCCTGCTAGTACCTCATTGAGCTCCTGATAAATTGACATTATCAGGTTGAATTAATCCTCCTCCTCCACCAGCTGCTGGTGGATTCAGATTGCATCCTTTAGATATGACTTAGGCACTTGGTGCTCTATGAAGCCTCCGCTGATCAGTTGGCAAATATATTCAGCATGGCTTCTGGCTATTTTCCATGTGTTATCATGCGTTTGGGCTACCGCTTTGCTGTACAACTTAGATTTCATGCTAGGCCTTGGTACTTCAGCGGGAGTTTTCCCCTTCATTATCCAGCTTACTGACTCATAGAGGCTAAATCCCTGATTGAGGAGCGCTTTGATCTGGTGTATGCTGATACCATGGTGATTAATGCTCTTATCCATTCGCACTCTGATATCAATGTTTTGCCACTCAAGGGTATCCTTTGGTGAAAATCCCAGTCAGTACCATTTGAGGTTGGATTCCAGACTGTATGTTAGGTGCGGGTATTTCTGAAGGGCCTCCAGCATATTTGAACTATGCTGGCACCAGTCCCATACCATAACACTGTTCCACCCACTGACTGTTTAATTGGTGCAATGGTGGCGGTACTCCCACCTCACACTACTGAAAGGCTTCAGAAGGGTCAAAACCTTTGGCGGCATATGGGGCGGCTACTTTCAGTTCTTGGAAGGTTTGCTTTTAATCCCAGATGGTTTCAATTAGGATCCCCACTTTGTGTCATTCTTGGCCAAGGTCCAGAGTTGTTACCCTTTTCATTGCTGTTGCCACCTATGGTGAAATCTCGTGTTCCAACCATGGTTGGGCCAACACTAGGGTGAACCCCACTGCATCCCAGTATGCAGTTTTGGCTAATGTGGTGACATCACACCAGATTTTCCATTTCTCAATATAAAAAGGTCGGCTTTGGAGGGTTTTGAAAATTTGTTTCGTGATTCTCATATCTTCCCATTATCAAACTTGGTCAATACTGACTCCCACACAGAACCAGTATCTCATTTCCAATGATGTGAATCCGTTGGTGGACCAGTTAATGGCCTCGTCTGGTGGCCAATGCTGGAAGGGTCCCCACACTACTACCTTACCTTCATCCAATCTTCCTTCATCATGTCTGATGCAGTGGCTGGCGGAATTTGGGCGTACAACCATTGTAGGGCCTCAGTGGCCTTGAAACTGGCAACATCCACGTCAATGCCTCATCTGGAGAGAATGTGATGTTATACTAAGCCAGAGCAGTGTCAACGGGAATGATAGGTTGGGCTATTTGAGGGCTATTAAAACGTTTGGGAACTGTTTCTCATAATCAAATAATTATGTTAGAGTGAGTTCCAAGCACCTGATGGCTTGGGTGAATCTAGCTGATATTCTGGCCTTATTGTATTCCATCACATTTAGGAGGTCAATATCACTGCCATCAAAACCTTCGCATCAGCTGGCTTCAAATCTTCTCAAACTGTGGCTTCAATAACTTTATGCTCCAGGGGGAGTTTCATACATTTGAGGGCATCTTTAGTTTGGATCCATGACGCCTTGAAGAGCATCGCCATGTTGATCAATATTTGGGTGTCAAGCCATCATTTGGCTGCCCCAGCGGAAAACTTGTGATCATGCCAAATGACCATGATGGCCAGCATAATGTTTTTAGAGATCCAATGTGTTGCCGTTAAATAAAGGAACTTTTGGGCCTCCCATTGCTTGATTTTGCATGAAGACATGCCGCGGTGGGCTAACATGTCGTTCTGGATGAGGTTGTACTTTACCAGGGCCCTGGTTGCTGAAGTGACCGCTGTTGGGGGTTTGGACCCTTCTGGTAGTACTTTTACTTTTTTTCATGAACTTTGAGGGCGTCCAATCCTTCAGATTCAGCTCCAATACTGCTTTATCCCCAATGGGGAAAATCCATGATGGTTTGCTCTAATTTGCTGATTGATTCTGGGCTGATTTTATCCCTGCCGTCAACTTGGATTTGTCAGTTATTGTTCCTGATGGTTCATCAGGGAATATTCCTGACATTTTGCTCAGTTTGCCAGTTTAATCATGGTTGGAGATTGTTCTCTCCCTTACTGTTCATTATTGGGACTTATCCCTGACATATTTTTAGGAGATTGTTTCAAACGTCATCAGATATCTTCTCCATTTCATTTGAAAAACAAAATTTTTTGTTGCCTAGAAGAACTGGGCCCTTGGCTTTCACTGGTCAAATCAGATTCAGTCTCCAATCCAACCAAAATTTGTCAGTTTTTTAAAAGATTTTCCCCTGTAAGACCCCAATCCAATCACCTAATTGGGGTTTGGTGGGGAGTATTTCTGACGCCGCTGTCTTCAGCATCTCTTTGCACTCCCTGAGGGTGGTTTCAATTGTCTAAATTTTGTGGAAACCAATCCTGAGGATCCTGTTGCGTTCACCTTTCCTGTCGCTGGATTTTCATAGTTTTTGGTTGAGTTCAATTGTTTTTTTGTCATTTGTGTTGTTGATTAGTCATCTGTCTAGCAAGTATTGGTTAAGCTTTTACATTATTAGATGTATGGAGGCCTTTGTCTGTGGGAAGTCGTCCAGATGGCGCATCCATCTTGGCATACTTTGTAATTAAATTTGTATTTGGCACAAGCAAGACGTCCATTTTTTGTGCTCTGCACAGACAGGCAGAAAGACCTACTTACACTAATTAGTATGGCCGTGGTGTACTGCTCTACAGGTGCAGTACTTAACAGGCAGGCGGATGTTCTCTTGGATTGTATTACTCACTTTTAAATTTAAAAGTGTGATTCGCAAGAGAAAGGTTTTATTGAAATATTTGGAACCACCCCCCTATGCTACCACTTCTCAAAAATTATATATTATATATTAAAATGATTGCCATCTAAACTGATTGTCTTTTATACTAATTACTGATCATCATCTACAATACTTGGTTTTTTATCTTGTTTTTAAATATTACTGTTTGATTAATATAAAATTTCGCAGCATTTATCTTTATAGTGGTTGAAGATAATTTAAGATACTTTCTTACTAAATAGTATCATATATATATATAAATATGCTTTAAACTTCTCCTAAAAATAAACTAAAATTAGCCAAATTTAGCACAAAAAATATTAAATTTTAAATACCATCATGAGTTATTTTATTTCATCTATAAAATAAATACAAGTTATATAAAAAATAATATATATACAGTAGGACCTCTGTATACCAAAAATTTGGGCAGAATTGTCCGCTCGCCTCAATGCACTGATAAGACAACACAAGCATAAGGTTTTTGTTCAGTATAAAGTAAAGCATATAGCAGCGGGTGACATGTGCTCCGCTTATATTTTTTGAAAATTTTTTGCACTGTGACAGAGCTTGGCCTGCACACAGGTGTGGAGGTCAGACCACTCCGTCGCAGATACTCTTGCCAAAGTGGCAATCAAAGTATGAATTTATTACTCTGAATTGTATCACTCTGATCCAGTTCAGATAGCTGGAGTTGACAATTATTTTAAAAGTTCCAATATTCGCACCATTTCCCATTAACCTGAGTTAATGAATTTGATTTCTTGGGATGAACTCTGGTATGCCATTCATGGTGCACTGTACAGGAAATGCTCAGGTCCAGATGGGATTCCCTATGGTTTTTATAAGAAATATTTCTATTTTTTCCTCCCTGTTGCTTGCCTCAATGAACCAATGCCAAATGGAAACGCGCCTCCTCCCTGGAGGATAAGAGGCCTACATGATAATGTTGTACAAGAAAAGGGATAAGCTGGACTTGAACAATTGGCGCCCCATATCACTTACTAGTACAGCTACTAAACTTTTTACTAAAATTATGGAAAAACGTCTAGAGGTAGTTGCTTCTACTCTCATTTCCCCTGAGCAATTTGGTTTCTTTCCCAAACGGTCTATTTGGGACAACATTTACACCGTATCTAACATCTGTCAATCCACGGCTTCTGGAGCACTTGTTTTTTAGACCAGCAGAAGGCCTATGATAGAGTCAACTTGGATTGCCTCAGAGCCTGCCTCCACAAATTCCACCTCTCCTATTTTTTAGTTAATTGGGTGATGTTGCTCATGGAATATGCCACAATGGCTGTGCGTGGCCCCGTCTTACTCATAAATGTAGTTCGCCCTAAAAGGGGCCTACTCCAAGGGGACCCTCTAATCCCACTCTTGTATAACTTCAGCCTTGACCCACTTCTTCACAATGTAATGCCAGCCTTGCTGGTGTCCATGTGCAAGGCCAAGCACCAGTCAATATGTTGGCATTTGCTGATGATTGTGTGGTTGGGGTGTCTAACAATCATGATGCATGCGCGCTTGAAGCTACTATCTAGGTTTACTCATGGGCAAGTAATGCTGCACTTAACGCCTCCAAAACCGAAATTTTTCTCCTTAGTTGGTACCAAGCCCGCTGGTCCTCAGCGCCCCATTTTCTTCCTGCTTCAACAAATGCTCACGGGATCTCTTGCTCTGTCCACCCCACATTGCCCCGCTTGTGCTCCCCTTTGTGCCAAGTCCCACTGCTGGCCCAGTCCGCCATTTGGGGATGTGGCTGGAGGCGGGAGGGTACGCCTCAAAGGTGATGGAGCATCATATACTAGACAATTTTATGAAACGAATAGCTTCCCTCAAAGCCCTCCTGACCTCCCTTACAGGCAGGGTAGAGCTAGCCAACTCTATGCTCCTTTCTAAAGTTTGGTTTGGGGCCTACGCCACCGCTTTTTCCTCTTATTTCTTCTAGTCTTTATACCCCCTTCTGCAAGGGTGGTTTTGGTTAGGCCGCCTACCGCCAGTGCGCCTGGATGTCATGTTTGGCCCTCGCCATAGTGGTGTCATGGGCCTGCTCAACTATGAGGTCAACGCCAAAAAAATACTTGAAACCTGGACTGCCACAGTCATTAACCCAGCAGTCTCAACCCAGCACTGGTCCCGCGTGACTCACTCCAACTTCTCCCACTCCCTGGGCCTCAGAAATCCTACCCACCCCATTCTCTGTTAAAGTACCTTGCCTCACACCCTTCTGCTGCGGGCCCACAGGGGACGTCACCCCACTTCAAAAGAATTCTCCTCTCCATGCGGTGCGCTGAGTGGAGAATTCTCGTCAGTGGACACACCGCCCAGAGGGGGCGCCCTAATCCTCAGTTCACCCAGAAAGTACAAGGACAACCCATTCTGAACGGAGTGATACCCATGAGGTCACCTATCATAGCTAGGGTGGACTACCTGGACATGTTGGACATCCCCTACTCCCTTGATACCCAGAAAGCCATTCGGAAGTACACCCACCACCCTCTTCTGCAGCTGCATATTTGTTTCCATGTGTGGTGCTGCTTGAGATGGGTATACAATACCGCCGAGTGTTCTAACGCTTTGCACTCATCTTTTGTCATATGTAACTTTATGGAACTTTGATTCACAGCCTGAAAGAGTGCCCTCCCTTAAAAGCAATATGGCATGAGGTTCAGCATCTCTTTTGCCAGGATCAGGCACAGCCCTTCAGCCTATTTAAGGGCATCTTTGACTTGTTTTTGGTTTCCTCTATACCACCTTCCCCCATGCCTTAGTGGTTGCAATTACTATGTGGGCTAAACACACGGTTGTCTTGGATGCTATCTCAGGCTCTACTCCCACCCTCCAGGAAGCTATACGCCAGTTCCAGTCGCACTTGTGGACCACTTTCAAGCTTGGATGTTTGAGTACCTACCACCCCATCGCCACCTGTTGGTCTCATCCTGGTTTACAGTTTAGTTTATCGCTTCAGACCCCTTCCTTCATACAAGCTCAATAGTGGCACAAGCCCAAACACATGTAACCCCCTATCATTTCTTGGCGTTCCCTCTGGCAACAGGAGATAGCGTTTGCTTCTCTGGGGTGCCCTCCTCTTGCTGATGTTTGTTTATTAGTTTACTTATCAGAAGTGTCCATCCTCTGGTCAGCCTTCTCCAAAAAATTTAAATTTAATTTTCTATCAATCAGAATCTCCATTCATCACAAATTTAAATCCTACAAAGTTTTCATTATTTAAGTACCTACTTTTTTAAATACAAACAATTTTGAAGTAAATAAGTAAATACTGAACATAAATATTCTTTATTAAATAAATACATTAATTTTTTTAAATAAATTCTTTTGGTTTTATTTATTAATTACCAAAATGGCATTTTAGTAATATGGAGGCTATATATAATTTTTTAACAAATTTCAGTGGTTCTTTCCAACCTGATAATAATAATAATAAACAGGTTTCTGTATATCAAAATTTTTTATATTGATTTTTTTTCTTAGGAACTTTCAAATTTTATATATGGAGGTCCTACTATATATATAAAGTTTATATTGGGATTTGTATAATGTTTTGGCTAAGCACTTAGGTTTTTCAGTTGATTTTTGAGTAATTTGTTGAATTAATTTATTAAAATTAACGATTTTTACCCACATAGCATAATAAATAAACCTATTAGACTTGATGGTAAAAATAAAGTCTGGTTAATGAGATTAAATCATATTATTTTAACACCATCACTACCCAACTACTTGAAAACCCCACAAAAAAGAAAGATTAGTTTTAATCACTCAGCTGAGTTTTTATAGAAATTAACTAATTACTAACTGAATGGCTGTCAGGAAATTACACAGATGGTTTCCTTTCGCTATACTAAAAAATTAGATTCAATTAGTTTTGTAATGATAGTTGAGCAATTTTAGAGGAATCTGCATGCTCTGATAGCCTCAAAAAGCAGTTTGATTGCAATCAGTGTAATGCAATTACCACTGACTAGAAGCAAATGATAATATAAAAAGTTTATAATATTTTACTAATGGTTGCCAGAAGATCAAATGCCAAAGATTAATAATGGAAAATGTGGCAATATGATAATGGTTCCACTGTGAGTTGCACGAAGTGAATTAGTGAGTGAGATTAACTGCTTGGTTGAGTTGTAGGTCACTGTCCCGCAGCAAAAAAATAATAGTAGTGACAGAGATTGAAATGAGGATTATTGTTAGTTGTAAAGCTACAGTGTGATTCTGGAGTAAAAAGTTGGTATTGGTGTAAACCCTAGGTTTTTACAGTTGATGCTGCTTATATAATAAAGATTTTGCTCATGGAAACATTTTGCTTCTACTTTATATATTTTATTTTTGTTTGAGGAAAGGCAATGGTCATATTTCCCTTACATTATCTCAGTTGGTTTTACCTCTGTGAAACAGATTGCTGGGTTGTACCTAATTCACCAGAACATCAACAGTAGTGCTCACTACGGGGGGCCCACATTTAACTTTTAAAGCATCATAGATACTTGTAACTATGGCGAGTTTGAACTACTTTGACAAGCCTTATGGGGTTTTTGCAAAAATATAGCAGCAAACCTATGGAAACTTCTGACAAGAATTGGACCTTTTTACCATGAGTGAGCAATCTGACTTTGGTGATTCTCCAATGGAATTGCATCTGGCCGCCTGTCCGCTCTAGAGTTGCCACAGCATGGATGGTCCATGTACGTCAACTCCATACAGCTTCATGTTATTATGGTTTGGCTCCTCTGGGGGTACCACCTTTACAACAAAGACACCGTTGAGAAATTTATGAGCATGTTCTTTAATCAGTGAGATCAGGCTAGAGATACAAATTTGTATATGTCCTACTTGGATGTGACCACCACTGTTGACGCGCCATCCTAACTCACATGAGGCAGTAGTTTACCTTGTCACTTATTTACAGTTATCTCTTTGTCAGTTCCTGCAAGTCCTAGATCACCATAATATCAATATTGGGAAAATGATTCGGTTTGCTCAGGCGCAACAAAAAGACATCTGCCTTTTACTGGATCTCTCAAGCAGACGTTCTCTGGGATGAGGAAGCACTTGTTCCATAGATCACCCAAGTTGCTGACGCCCATGATCAAATGGATCAGTTAATTCCCTAATTAAACCAGGAGCTTCCATGGGTTATAGGAGAGCGTTTAAATGCAGAGTCTCACACTGGACTGGATAGGGATGTGATTACATTAGGAGTTAACCCAAATAGTTTATGCAAGAAATGACATAATGGGTGTTGGCCATCGATGCTTCTGTTGGCCACATCAGGTATTACACTACCCTGTGGAGAGGCAAGTCACTGACCAAGCTGATTCTGTTGAAAGTGATATCTTCCGGATTAGAGGTGAATAGATTAACCACCGTTCTGCTAAAAACTCTGTGAATCATTCCTCAGGTTCTTTGAATATGGGAAACTTTTAGATCATTCAGCTCACCTGAGAGGGCTTTAACAATGCCAATTGAGAATGGACTGTGACCCTTCCATTCATTGAATTGGTGAAATATGCTAATCTCAGATTTAGTTAAGAGAATCTGTGAAGGTCAAATGAGGAGCTAGTTTAGTACCAAGTTGCCTTAGTAAGCCAAATTGATGATACATCAAATCAAAATCATTACAATGGATGCCAGAGTCACAGGTTGCAAGGAACTCATGATATTGTGAACAAGCATCATAAAAATCGTGAACAGAAACTGGCCGCTGAGAAAGAATTCTGCCATGGTTTACAAAAAGAGGTCAATGAGCCTAAACAAGACGCTAAAGAAAGGACGTTTCCAGTTATTCAGTTAAAGCAGAACAGATCATGGTTAAACTTTTTGCCGCTCAGGTAGGCGAGGGATTCTGGTTGCAGATATTCTCAACTCTGGGAATGAATACTATGGGTCCTCTAGTGAGATTCCCCTAGTCTTTTCTGTAACTCCAACTGAGGAGGCCACCACTTTCCACATACCCATGGAAGAACCAAGTTCTGACCCAAGAACAGTCTATACTTCCTATATGGGGCTTACGTTCACCAGGGTGGAAACCACTAAATTTGTTCTAAAAATTTCAGCCAAGAAAGTGAAGAGAGTGTGCGCATCTAAAAAGCTGCCCCCGTTCAATCAGGGGGCAATATGCATGGGTTTTTCAAGTAGTTCAAGTTTTCTATTAAAAAAGATTACTGCCATAAGGCAAAGCCGCTAATCTCTACCTTAAATAATAAGAGCATTGTAGTACATCTGATACCTGGAAGACATCTCCGCGACTTACCAGGAGGTCAAAGATATGGTGTTATGTAGTTTGTGAGATAGAAAAAATGGCTCAATGAAAAGTCAACTTATAAACAATTGGGTTTCAGTGGAATGAGACCCTTACGGTGTTTTCTGAATGCTTCCGCTTGGAAGTACACATGTTGGCTAAGGAGGAACACTATCTGAGGTGGACATCATTATTGCTTTAATTGCATATGTAAAACCACAATGAGAGCTCTTAAACGCAATGACTCCAGTTATACAAGGGGATATCATTTTACTTTAGATTGTCAACTCCCTGTGGCCATTATCCTCACATTTAGTCCATACAACGTGAACAAAAGCCATCAGTGACTGTATATGGAGCTTCATCAGCAAGTGGGCAGCAGCAGCTGAATTATGATCTGCTGTCTAATCCACTGCTAAACTTTAGTCTGTTGAACAACCTGCGACCAATCTATGATCGTTCATCCCATCTACAGCCACTCTTTAAACTCCGCCCTCACCCAGCTGGCTTATAACCCTAAGTCTGGTTCTTTTAATGACAGTCAAAATAGTAACCCTTTGGAAATTTTGTTTCAATTGCAGCCAGCAAGGGCACTACGCGGTAAGCTGCTCTGCCAAGTGGAACATCTATATGGTGCAGCTGAAATTTTACAATCAGGGAAAAGAGTAAGCATAGTAGATATGAGAACCTCTACTTCTGCGCTTTGAATTTAATTTTTCCTCCTGAATTAAACTGAGATGCTCTATGTCAACTCTCACAATCCCAACAACATATTTCTTAACCAGCAAACTTACTGATAACAAACATGTTAATTCGCTCCTAAGCTAACGAGGATGTTGTGGAGGAGTTTCATCTAGAAATACAAAAAACCTTACGCCTGTCAAATCTTGGATCAGAGCTTAGCAGATGAACCCCAACCCTCTCTGGATGTGAACTCATTGGAGAAAGTGAATGTCACTATCCCCATAGAGCGAATTGCAAAGGGATGATCCCAGGTTAAACCATATTATGTACATTTTTTGTTAATAAGAATTCAATGATTACACATATTAGGTTAATTGTAGTTCTTATTCAGAGTTTACTCTTTGTGACATTTTTGTTTAAAAAAACCAAAATCCGTGTGATCATAGACACTGATGCACCTTTCAATATAGTTTCTACAAGGATGGTATCCAAGCTGCCACCAAAACCTGATGTGGAGCACTGGGTGGTATATGGGACCACAATGGCGGAAAGTGCCATTTTGGAGGATTTTACAGTGCGCTCCTCTCCAGTTTGGATCAATTGCTGTCACCGTTCCAGAAATTAAATGCCAAATCACAATTATGACATGTTACTTGGCGCCATTTTAATATAGTGTTTTGGTGCAGTGGTCAACATGGTAGAGAAAACCTTAGGGATCCTATGTAAGTGGATCCCCGTCTACTTCACGTCAAAGGAGGTACCTCAGGACTCTTCTAGAGATGGGCAAATCAAACTTACATACTGTGATGGCATAGTTCACATATGCCATCAGTGGTTGAATGGCGGACTAGGATCCTCCCTAATCAAATATACAAGTACAAGGGGTGCCGCTACATTCAGTGAACGCTTTAATGATACCATCCATACATCAAGATGTTCTAGGGAAAGAGCTTGAAGTGCAGATACCAGAAATGTTGTACAGGGAGGTCCTTAGCCCTTATCAACAATCACGCCTCAAACCTCATGTGGCTTCAGGCATAATAGTATCTGGCCCTGGAGAAATCATAGTTATACTGGCCAACCTGCAGGAAAAGCCTTCGATGGTCCAAAGGCATCAGGTGGTGCTTATATACACCCAACCACCATTATGAGGTCCTTCAACTTCACAAATTTGGCTTATTGTAAGAACTTAGCTTTCCCATTAGAACTTCAGCAGCTGTAAAAGAAGTGCTTTTATGTGAAGCATTGACGGGGCTAACTGAGGAGAAACACTATTGGTAATGGCGTTATTTTAGATTTATTGGGAGATCTTTGTATCCCATGACCACAATTTAGGGGTGCGCTTGTGGCGTTGTCCATTAAGTAACCACAAAAGACCACACTCCTATTTTGTCTCAGCCATCCACCATATGAGCGCTGCAGAAGAGGTAGTTTTTGAAGAAATAGGGAAGCTGTTGGAGCAGGGTATACTTTAGCCATCAAAAAGTCCTTGATCTTCACTTGTATAAATTGTGAAAAAGAAGAATGGCAATAATTGGTAAAGTGATTGAGTATCAAAAAGTTAACAGCATCACTAAAAAGATTTCATACACGCTGCCCCAAATTAATGATCCCATAGATCGTCTGAGCAATGCTCGTTATTTTTCAGCTATGGACCTAATCTCAGGGTACTGGGAAATAAAGCTGCCTGCAGCGGAACAAGGAAAGTGTGCTGAGATCTCCTCCAAAAGTTATTTTAACTTATTCATACGCCACAGGGCCTATGTAATGTCCTAGCTACGTTTCAAATGGCCATGTACATTATTCTGGGTGATTGGAAGCTGTCATGCATTTTTGTCTAACTTGACAACATTAACGTTATTCTAACGGACATTATCAGACATCTAGATCACCTGGAAGAAGTATTCTACCAGCTCTCAGAGGCTAACATTAAATTAAGCCTCACAAATGTCAATTCTTGAAGAGCAACTGTAATTAAGTTCAGGGTAGACACCAGAGGCCTTTGACTGCAATTGGCTAATGTAGAAGCCATCAGGAAGATGTCAACATAATATTAAATGGGACACTCGGTTTTTTTGGACATGGCTGAGTACTACCTCCATTTCCTCAATTTCAGCCCTATCAGGGCCCCTGCTCTTTGAGCTTCTGAAGAAGGACGCCACTTTTAAGTGGATGGAATGATGTCAAGGTGTTTTGATGCTCTTCAAATAGCACTAATAAGCACTCCAGTGCTGCAGTATCCAAACTTTGAAATAGAAGACATTTTTCTGACCAACACTTCCCTTTCTGTCATGATAGCGGTCTTGTCACAGAAGGATGATGATGGGGTGGAGCATCCCTCTCGCTTATTGCAGCATAATTTTAAACATTCATAATCCAAATTATACCATGATTTAGCAGGAGTGCCTAGCAGTATTTTGCGCATAAAAACAGCTTTGAGTATATCTTTATGGAGTAAAGTTCAAGGTCATGACTGATAATGCTTTGCTACGCTAGTTATAAAACCTTTGGGAGCCAGGAGGCGTCTCACATGGTAGGCGCTCAAGCTTCAAGCATATTCTTTTTATGGTTAATCCAACAGCCAGGTGCAAAGCACCGGAACGCTAACTGTTCATTACACTTACCAAAGGTCACTATCGTGGTAGATCTCACTGATATAATGTATGAGAAAATGATCAGCGGCAAATATGCCAACATTTCACTTCGAGTCATTCAGGTGCTGGATGGGATGAGGGTAGATACATGCTTGAGGAATAGTAAACTACATAAAAAGGTTGGTGGGTCACGTGAGTTTTTTAAAGCCCTCTGCTCAACTGGATACTATCTTGGATGCACATAGGGCGGTAGGCTTGGAGGGCTACAAAAAGCATTAAAACTCCTGCAGCTGCGATATTACTTAAGATGTGCACTTTGATGTGCTTGAAACAATCACTTGTCATTAATGCCAAGTGGAGAAGGCCTTCTGCAAAAAAATTACTTATGATCTGGATAAACCCCATTTCACTTGGCATATGTTATCCATAAACATTGTGGGTTCCTTGCTGACAGGCGCGAATTGCTCCAAGTATATCTTGGTAGTAATACATCATCTGGCAAGGTGGATAGAAGAAAAAGCAATCAGAGATTTGGGGGCCATAAACGCTGCTAAGTTTATAATATAATGTTTCATTCAATGACCTTGGTGCTCATAGTTCATACTCACATACAACAGAACTTACTTCAATTCTTATGTCCTCCCCAAGCTGAACGAATTGATGGCAATCCACAGGGTGCTAATTACTCCATAACACCCAGATATAATGGAATCATTGAGCGGGTCAATGGAAAATTAGTAAATATCTTAGAAATCTTGTGAGAGATTGACCATCTGACTGGAGCACCCTATTTCCACTACATTTTTTGTGTAATATATCAGCTATTACTTGGAAATAAGAAAGGGACCTTCCAGCTGCTCTATGGAAGCACCCAGTTCTGCTACCGTTACTCTACGCATGCATAGAAGATACTGGTGGAATGGTTGGGACCATCTAGTACTAAAAAAAAGATACTGGTGGAATGGACCCCCAACGTTAACTGCCAAATCTGATGTCCATGATTATTAAGCTTCAGACTGAAGTGTACATGACCACATTGGCCAGAAAAATTAGCGAGTACAATTCTGATCACCAATGATATAGCAGACTTCTCCAGCTCACAATAGGGGAGCGTGTCTTGTTTCACAAATAGCATGTATTTGGGCGGTGGAATAAGCTAGCTAGCATTTGGATCATACCTTTCAAGATAACAAAAAAATGGGCACAGATAATTACATGATTAAGAACTGAAGAGTGATTAGATTACTAACCAAGTGCATGCTAAGCCTTTGGATATACAAACAATAAGAGAAAAACCTAAAAGGACCTTTATACCACCGGTGGAATGGTAAAGGTTCCTCTCCTAGATATATATGATGTCTCACTGGACTGGTTGACTGAGGACGAGACATAGGCGATGTACTAGAAGAATAATATCTAGTTAAGAGAAGAAATGTCAGAAAGTTAACAAGATGGTTTCCTCCCACTATGCCAAAGACTAGGATCCAATTAATTCTGATAATGATAGTTAAGCTATATTAGAGGAATCTGCCAGATCCTATAGCCTCAGAAAACAGTTCAATTGCAATTGGTATAATTTGATACCATTAACTAAGATCTGAGGATAGATGAGAAGAGGTTATATTGTGGTTAATAATGGTTGTCAGCAGATTAATTGCTGAAGATTGTTAATGGGAAATGTGGCGTTATGGTTATGATTCCGCTGAGAAATACAATAAGCGAATTAGGGATGAGACTACCTGCTTGGTTGAGTTGTAGGTCAGTGGCCACAGCAAAGAAATTTATAGTAATGATAGAGAGTGAGATGGGGACCGTTGTTGGTTGTAAAGCTACAATGTGATTCTTCAGCAAGATCTTATTATTGGTGTAGACCACTTGGTTTTTGAAGTGGTACACTGCTTTTATAGTAAAGTTTTTGTTCACAGAAGCGCTTTTTTTATAAATTATATATTTTACTATGCTTGTTCATGGAATGGCAATTGTCATATCACCCTTCCGTTGTATCAGCGGGTTCTACCTCTGTGCATCAATCCGCCAAGTTGTACCTAATCCGCTGAAGCATCAATGGCTAAAAATCTAGCTTATCAAAATGTTTAATTTTTGGAAACACTAGAGCCCCATTTAGGGCGGAAAAGCCCTGGATTGCTGATAGAGTAGATCCATTATCTATTTAGTATGATAGCTAATATCATTTGTTTTGATTAGTCCATACATATACTAAACAAAAGTTACCATATAAAATACTTTTTAGAGGTATTTTAGGTGGATTGATCTTTAATAAATATACAACTCCAATTTTTTTACCCATTACATGTGATGTATTAATTTGATCAACCCTCTGGGGTATGTTATTTACTAATCTTAGTTTAATTTAATCAAATAGGTAGATAGCAGTTTGATCAGCTCCTAGCAATTAAATTGATCAATAGCCCGTGCTTTTATAAGTAGTGCCTACCATAGAAAATTTTTATTAATCTAGTCCCTTAAGTCCCCACTGGCGCAAATCTTGTTAACTTAGATCATGCCACTGATGCCATGGCCGCAATTATCAAATTGCCTCATATTTCACTATAATGTATTATTCTATGTTGCTTTATGACAATTAAAAATAATTTTGTAATAGAGTTCTTACAATTATTATGGCCATTAGCAATAATTTGTATACATCCAGCTTATTTCACCTTTTCATAAAGATGCCTCAAGCCTAGTTAATTACCTTCTTACCCAATTTAGAGATCATGATTTTAGTATAATATCTTTTAGTGCTGCTTAGTAGCCATGGAAAGCAACAATAAGAATTTTGGTAAAGAGAGCCTATCTCAAAAAATAGCCAATTGCAAGGGGATCTTTCTTGATACAAGCTATGAATAGCCTACTTAAAAGTTACTTGTGCAAGCCTTTGAGCCACTGGCAGTATTAGATACTAAAGTGTGCTTTGTTTAGTATGCTTAATAAAATCCTTATTATTATAAATTTAAGCTTATTTTGTTATTTTTGGTAAAGGGTACTGTACTTAAGCATTACTTTGTGTTTTGTGTATAGGTAACCTGTGGGGTTAAAATCTGATTTTCCTGTGCCAATTTTAACATTTGATGCTCACTACAGGGAGCACATTCTGTTTCCTGTAAATCATTTTATCCAGTATAAATTCCAATAAACTATTTAAGGATTACCTCCAAGTGGAGGTAGCACAACCTTAAGAAGCTGAAGTGGCCAGCCACAAGAGTCAATTAAATCATTCCAAGGTGATAAGTCAATTAAAAGTGGATCTGAATGCTCACGTTGGCATACTTTAAGATATCATATTAAATCTTAATTGCAAATTAATGATTTAAAAATGTATGGGAGTTAATTAATGATGCCTTGAAAGATTTGATAATTGATATCATGGAGTTGTGCACTTTTTTAATGGTTAGTCCCATGAGCATAATTCCTTGCATCTTAAACTAAAACACAGATACAGAGAGTAAGGTTACTGTAAATGAGCATATCCAATCTAATTTGACCTTCTGACTGCTACCCATAAGGTGGATGCTATTGAGCCTAAGTTGCAGGTGGAACGCCGCATTTTAGTGAAATGATGAATCATTAAAAGATGAGATCTGCTAAGATCTTAGTAAATGCTGACAGGGTCAATTGTGTTGATGACCCTTAAAAAGACTTCGTATGAGCAGAGTACCCTGCTGACAGAATCTGAAAGTGAAGGTGAGGAGGTACTGGTTATGTATACCTATCTTCTGTCCTTTCATCTATTCTGGTAGTTGGAACAAATGAGCTTTCTGACGTTGCAGCATCTTCTAACCACATTACTTCTATACTTTGGCTTAGTAACCCAAAAGTTATACAGGGGAAAACAAGCCCTTGGGCACTGCAACTGTGAAACTTTATCAAGTCAACCCTGTTAACTTACTGAAGTTCAACAAGAAGGCAAATGTGCATAATTTTTTGGATTCCTTCAAGATTGGTATGGGTGGAGCATCTTACACCACTGAGTTGCAGCAGTAATGAACTCAGTGGACACTGAGAGTCAGGATCTAGTGATGCCAAAATAAAGAAGGCCAGCATGTCCAACCTTAATTCCAAGGACCTATTTTAAAGGAGAATAGGGGTTCATATGGCATGACCACTTGAAAAAGAATCTCTCAACTTTTCTTTTTATTAAAGATAAACCCATCCACATATTTTGAAAATTTATTTTTATTTGGAGGCGTGATGCTATTTACAGCTAATGTAATAAATGATTTTGTCATCCATATTGCTCTTTGCCACGGCTATGGGACCTATACAGAATTGTATTAGGTTCTGATATCAGTAATAAATGAAGATAATAATATAACTTATAAGGTAACTCAGCTTAGCTATTATGTTGTTACTTTTTTAGGCTCCTAGCAAAAGTCTGTGAGAGCCCCATGACTAACCCAACAGGGGCATCTCCCAAAATAAGGTATTTACTCAGAAAATGTCTCTTGGTCTGATAGGCCTGGTGTTAACTAAGCCATCTGTTATTTTTCAAAGATTTTAGCATTTATGCCAGACATTGCTTAGATTTAAATTTTAAACTTAAACTCATTCAGAAAACACTATGATTGAGAGAATCTGGAAAAGTCAAGGTGGAGTTGAACTGGGATAGTCTACCTCTGCCATCTTTATAAAGATCCCTATCTAGAAAAACCTTCACCACAACCATCCTTAAAACAAAGGTCACCAGTGAAGACCTGCCTCTGCCAGTTCTATTAGTTACTGCATATGATATGGTATTGTTTACCAATCACTCTTGTAAAATTTTTGAGGATGAGTTTACACAAAAAGTTGTGCCAAAGGCTTATTTTTGTCAGTTAGCATTACAAGAGCTTCCAATTTTCCTGGTGAATCCCCATATTAAACAAGTCCTCAGGCTACAACCCTCAAGAGTTTGACAGAGACTAACTTTCAGCTGGGAATGTATAGTCAAACTTGTTTAAGCCAAGCAGATACTATGGATTTTCTTAAAATAAATCCTGCTAATTTTAATTGTCTTGAAAGCAATTATATCAATATTTTAGTAAATAAGCTTAAGATCTGCGCATTTGTTGAAAATGGCACAAGTTAATATTCTATCTACTAAACTGGTGTAGAGACTGGGTCTTGCTCTTGACAGATAATTATAAAATTTATTTTATTTATTCGAGGCAAGCCGACCGGGGGACGGACATTACCAAAATAGAGAAAGTATCGACATGAAACCTGAGCAGGATCAACTCTGTCGTAGAAAGTTTTTTTACCTCCAGATCGGGACTCAGATTTTTCTGGTTACGTCATGGGTAAGGTTTTCGTGTTATTATACCTACTAACCGCCAATAGTTTCCTTCAGCTGGCACCCAGATCGATGTGCGAAGGGTGGGAATCAAACCCGCAACCTTCAGGTTGGTAGCCGTACGCCCTACCGACTCGCCTTCCACCCCCTGATAATTATAAAATTTATGATATCACAGGACCTCAAACCACTTTTTCTGAAGGAGCATACAGTGCATTGTGACTGTGATTCAGCTCACTAGTAATATCCACTCCTGCCATCATCTTTTAAAAAACTATGACTTTCTTATTAGGACCTCAGTTATGAAGACTCATGGATTCATATCTGATTTTGAGGAAATTACTTTATAAATCCTTGGACAAACCCTTCCCTTATTCTATAATTGTAAGTATAAGGCCCTGGCACTTAAAACTCATGGAGTTGTCAACCCAATGTTTAAAGATTGTATAGTGTCCATGGGTTATCAGCATATTTTTACCTGTACGTTGTAGTTAATCAACCATATAGCAGAATCTATGAGCATTCTGCTAAATACTAATTGTAATCTAACCATCCTGGTGGCTATCAGATTATTACTGTGACCAAAAAATAACTTGAGTATTCCCCATGTATTCTACATTAATTTGTTTTTGCCATTTTGCATTGCAATTATAACCTGTCACCGCTCCTGAGAAATCCTCTATGACCATGACAAAATAAAAAATCTATTTGCTAATTTCTAAGCACATCCTATTCAAATTAAAATACACCAGATTGTCACCTTTGTGCATCTGTTACCAGTTGGTGGAGTCCATAATATTTCTTATTTTGGTTACTTTGAGTAAATTAGGCCTTAGAGGCAATTTAAACAATATATATGTTTTTTAACGCCTTTGGAAAACTTCTAATGTTTAACAGATTAAGAGAAGGACCAAGCACTGGCTCTTAATGAAAATTACAAAGCTATATTTGCAAAGTATGATTGTGATTTGGGTTGTGCACACAATGTGCTAGACCATATTGCTGCCAGTAGTTATCTGCCAATTTTCCTCTATCCAATTAGATAGTTAAAAGCAACGGTGAAGTTGTTAACACCAAAATTTATTCAGCTTGTGATGCATGGGATGATAATTCCCTCTATACGTTCATGAGTCTCTTTAGTGTTATTTTATAAAAGACAGTTTTAATCATATAGTAATAGATTACAGGAAGTAAGTTATTAATCAAAAAAAAAAAAAAAACACACACACACACAAAAATAATCAAAACATCTATCACAAATTGATAAAGTGTAGGACAGCTTGGGCAACGCTTGTTATTTCAGCCATATATTTAATTTCTGGTTACTGCATATAGAGCTGCCTAAGGAGGAGCAGGAAAATGTGCCATGATTACAGATCAGGGTCTCTACCTACCTAATATAAGCTGCAAAGGCTGTGAAATGCCCCTGCGACCTTTCAGTGGGCTATGGATAGTATCTCAGCCATTTTAAAATTTCCTGCATCTTAGAATAGTTAGATTATAGCATTTTTTCCATAACATTTACTGATCATCTGCAACACCTAGAAAATGTTTTTTTCTGGCTTTGCTAAGCTGATCTTAAGATCAAGCCACGAAAGTGTAACTTTTTCCATGAGCACCTAAATATCTGGGGTACATCATTGAAAAGCATGGCTTGCAGCCCAAAAATTAAAAGGAAGTTATTGGAAGAATGACATGACTGAGTGACAAGTTTCACACAAGTGCTCCTTGGAATGATAAACTATCACCTCCATTTTATAGAAAATTTTAGTAATATAGGTGAACTGCTGTCTCACCTCCTCAAGAACGGAGTACCATTTAATTTGGATGGAAATTGTCAAAAAGCCTTCACAAAATTCAGGCTTTATTTTAACCAAGAGCCACTGTTAAAGAAATCCTAATTTTAATGCACCATTTATTCAAATGGACGCTTCTCTCACCGCTGTCATGGCGGTGTTATCAAAACTTGATTAAGATGGAATTGGGCACGCCATGGCTCACTACAGCTTGACGTTAAACACACTTAAATGAAATGATACATTAATAGTGAAGGAGTGTCTGGAAGTCATTTACACATGTAAACAATTTTGAGTTTACAACCACGGTATGCATTTCATTGTGGTAACTGACTATTTCTCTCTTAACTGTTTACAGAATTTGAAAGAGCTAGAAGGTCGGCTGGCTCAATGGGCTCTGAAAACACAAGCCTATAATCACAAAACTTAGTACCGCCCTAGCATAAAACATAAAAACGCTTATGGGTTTTTTGCTTGCCCAACATAGCCTTAGCAGCCAATGTGGCTTAATAAGTATTCAATAAAATGCTAACACAAAATTATGACAAAAACCTGGAAGAAGTTTAGCGCTCTTTAGATAAATTAAAGTGAACATTGTTGTTCAAAGGGTGGTTAACTGAGCAGGTTAAACTGCTTCCACCCCTAGTCCAGGTTTTAAGTTCGAAACTGTACTGGCTAGAAAACATTCTTGATGTGGTATATTTGTCCCAAGGTTGACCCACCTCGAATAATTTTAACATTGTTGTTCAAAATGGTAAGTTTTACAAAGTCATCAACAATCAACAATTATGGATAACCTGGCCAATGATGAAAACCAATAATAATATCAGGGCCCACAAAGCAATGAGACATAGATGTTTTAGGAAGATTTTTGATCTGTTAAAACAGCACTACTATTAGGTAACTATTAATTTTGAAATCCATGAGACCCTCTGCTGTTGTCTGGAATGCAAGTAGATATCTCTTACAGAAAAGACACCTCATATCAATTAGTCAAACCTAATTTCGCAAGGCACACAGTTTATAATGATGTGGCGGGGCCTTTGGCCAATAATTCGGGTCAGCTTAAATATATAATCATGGCCGTTGATCACCTTACCAAGTGGGTGGAGACCAAAGCAATCAGATTCTTAGGGGACACAACTATGTCTAAGTTTATCTAGAGAGGATTATTATCGCCACAGATAATACCAATTTCTTTTGATAGATGACGGAACTAATTTTACATTCCAAATGATTTCCAAACTCAAATGCATGATGGATATATGTGGGGTATTGTCTACAACATATCACCCTGAGACTAATGGCACTGGGAAGCGAGTGAATCGTACTCTCTTTGGATTTAAACTTAAGATAATCATGGGAAAGGCGACCAGCTGGAAACTTTTCTTGCCTTCTGCACTTTTTGCCTATTATATATCATATCACTTAGCCTTGGAACATTCTCTGGTCACCTTATTTTATGGGAAGCAACCAATGCTACCCTCAATTCTGTATTCTTGCGCTAATCATTAAAATGTGGGTCCTGATAGCTATTTAAGAAGCTGATTAGAACTATAATTCAATTGCTAATGGAGCATATTTTATTGCGCTGGCTCAAAAGTAAGATATTAAAGAGTGCAATAATAAGTGACAGCAGCATATAATCACTTTTTTATGGATAATTGGTAATGTATTATGATAATTATAAGTTTGGATGAACTAGTTTGTTGTAGCACATATGGAAGGGCCCTTTTAAGATCTTTAAGAAGTCATCTAATTATTCTTACAGTCTGCAGGATCCTGCTAAAGGTATTTATTAACTGGGTGCATGCTAAGTTTCTTATAAATATATCAGTAGCTTTCCAGCCTAATGACCTCAATTATCTATTAATTTTTTGACCTTACTCATCTTTGTTTATTGATATTTGGTTAAGTGGGGGTAATGTAATCTTTTTAAACCATCTAAAATCATTAATTAAGCTTATATTTCCACCGATATTTAGATACAGAGATCGATTTTATTATTATGAACTATTGAGCCTGCAGCCCACAACTTCTATATGTAGTCTATAAAGTTTTATCAATTACAATGATAAATCCGCAAGGCCCTTCATTTTTTATGATTTATGTTGGCCAACCAAATCTCAATCCCAGTGGGGAAACTCCTTTTTTATCTACTAATCACCAAAGCCATGGTCACAGTGTACCCAGCACTCTTTATATTATATTTGATGCTCCCTTTTACATGCCAGCATAAGATAAATAATAGTAGTGTACTATTATAAGTACGTCCAATTTCAATTTATTTGAGGTACGCCGACCAGGGGACAGACAGTACCAAATCACAACACTTAAAATGACAAAACAAAATTACTAACCAGGCGGGAAGCAGAAACTGCTAACCCACCATGGCAGAGGGTGGGGAGGGGTCGGGGGGTTGGTTTTCAGAAAGACCCACCTCGATCAAGGGATGTTGGTTACAGTACTGGATCAGAGCAGAGAGCCAAGGCGTTGGGGCATCCGCATATTGGGGGTGGAGGTCACCGTAGTAGGAGTTTTCCCCTTCCTCATCAAGATAATGACGGAAAAGTGTTTCAACAAAAGCTGCGAGGAGAACTTCAGCTTTGTGCGGGCTTCAGGAAGTTGGGTGAAAAGGGAGATACTGTGGCGGGTGATTTTGGCTGAGGGGTTGAATGAAGCAAGCGTTGCAACATTCATAACAGCAACTTCAGCATCATCAAATAGTTTTGAGATGTCACTGCAGGGAGATTCAGGGAAGTTGGGGGGAAGAAGAGGGTGGGCAGGCCATGCTGGAGCTGAGCCACTGACTGGGCCACCGCGGTGCATAGTTTCAGGCAATGAGGAGAGGCCACCGCAGCTAAGGCGAGCTGGTGATCACTTTGGAAGGGGGCTGTATTGGGCAGAGGAGCGAAATGGCGAGGGGTAGGGGTTTCATCAAAGTCAGGAAGGAAAAATTCTTCCTGACCATAATCGCCTTGGCAGAGAGGTTGACCTGTATGCTTACTAATGAGGACATTACCTGATTCGTCAGTCTCAGCCAATAGAGCCCATGGATTTTGGTTCACTGGAATAGTGGCATTCAAATTCAGGTGGGTGGGATTGGGTGAATGGGCAGCTGCCTGGGTGCCAATGGTGGTCCAAGCATTTCTCTGATTGTCTGGGGTAGATTTAGGTGGGAGAGTGAGGCTGGAGGTTTTGGGGGAGCTGATTTTCCATGTGGGCCCACTGAACGAGATTGGAGGGTGGGAGGGGGCAGCAAAGCGCCCCATACTGAACCTCCAGAGGGGGGCTCAGAAGCCGCAGCAGCGGACTTGGCCTGAGGGCACACTTTTTTTGCATGGTTGAGGCCAAAGCAGAGGGAACAAATCTGCCTAACATTATCAACCTGAGCCCAAAAGAAATGATCAGGCGCCGCAGCCACACTAGCGTGGGGTGGGATTTGTTGGGCTATGGTAAGGTGGTGTGGTATGATGGTGGCTTTTGCACGAGGAGCAGCAAGGCGCTCCGCGCCAGATGGAATGGCAAAGATGAGGTTGGGCTGAGTGCCATAAGCCATGAGCCCCACGACCATCTGGTCATACATAACCTGGGGTGGAAGGTGGGATGGGAGATTTGCAAAGGATATCACCAGCGTGGTGTCTGAAGGGAGGTGAGTACGGGTTGTGGGAATGGGGTTTATTTATAAATTAGAGGAGTTTGTGCTGCCGCTTCAGCATCCTCCTCAGATTGGAACCCAATGTCAAAGTAGCCCTTAAAAGGGCGGAAGTCTATAAAGCCAGCTGGCGCAAAGGCCGCAGTGGCTAGGTCAATAATTGCCTTATTGGCATATGGGAACAAACGCCCATAGTCTACTCTGAGGCAATAGCGAATGGTGGAGCGAGGGAGGGTGAGAGGATGGGGGCGAGAAGGGTGGACGCGCGCCAGGTGGAATGCTAAGTCCCGTGGGGGGACAAAACAGTTGAAGCAGTGAGCGGGCTGTTTGAGCCCATCCAAACGCGCTTGCCCATGGGGCGGAAAACGCTAGGTGGGGGTGCACTGCTTCCCCAAACTGGGTGGCAGGCGGCGGAGCCAAGGACATCAAAGAATAGGTTTGGGCAGATGGCTGTGGATAAATAAAACTTAAATTTTAAATCGCTCAAAAGTGACTTTGAGCGGTAGAAGAAAGTTTTTCTATTATAAGTACGTCCATCTGAAATAATTTCAATTGTAATTGGCATACTGAATTTTTGGAAATGATTTGAGCCTAAGCATTTTCTTTCTTGACCAAGATTGTATATTACGCCTCTAGTTTCCAGGCCTAAGTGCTGCTTGGTAGATGTAAACTTTCACGAATAGGATCTTGGTAAATGAGAGCTTGTTTAAAGAGGATGGTCAGTAAGAGGGGATTTTAAAGAGAGGAACTACATCTGGTTTACCCAAAGAAGTATACTAGGAGCGAGCCTGTTAGCCACAGGAAGTAGTAGATACTATAGTGTGCAAATTTTGTTTGCTAAGTAATTATTATTTTTGATAAAAATGTATATATTATATTTGTGTTATCCAAGTAAAGTCCTCAAACAGTACCTGGTTGCTTTGTATGATAATACATATGCTGTCAAATATGACGGCCAAGTGCCAATTTTGACACCTTGCCTTTACATTCTGGAATATGGTTACACATAACCAGTTATGATATATAAAATACTTGTTATGGCTATAAATTAAAGTGGTTCTCCTGTCGATGTTATATACTATAAATTAATGAAACAAATCAAAATTGCTTTAGAACTTCGTCATTATGTTGATTATGGTACTTCTGGCCCCACATGTACCCATATAATAGGAGTATGCTCAGCACTTTTCTTAAAGATAAAACTGTCTTAAACTATACTAGGTGTAGTTTTAATTTCCCTAGTTAAAATCTTTTTCTAGGAACTCAATTTTTATGGGAGTATTACACTATAGTACATTACTCTAGAGGATTTTTTTCCTCCTTGGACACCAAGTACCATTATATCTTGAGTCTAGTCAAGATTCAAGAAACGTAATCAAAGTATGGACTTGTCTTTTGTAAACCAATGATAAGATTGAACAAATTGAGTATCATATTAGTAAATTAAGTGTTAAACTCCAGCCAGCTTCAGCATATGGAAATGAAGGGATGCCGCTATACACACCAAAATCAGTTGTAGTGCCCCAAAGTCAGTAATCTTTGTTGATACCAAGGTACATATTCAGATTCCTAAAAAACCATTTTGGAAAAAAGTGGGCTGAAAACCACTCAGCGAGATTTTTGCCTTTCTTGGAATCTTAGATCCATATTGTGAAGGTTCAGACTCTATATTATTTTCCAACTTGAAAAATCAAGCTCAGACTTTAGGGACCAATATGCTTATTGTGTATGTTTTAGTGCTATCTACCAGTAGGAGTAATCAGTTAAGGGTTTTGTTATCTTTAGTGAGTTTGTGATTGAAAATCTTCCATAAGTTATTACTGTTAATTTAACATTAAAAAACTTCCCCCAGAAGATTAAAACTCAAGTAGAAGAGTTACCAAATGATTATGCTGACCTTTTATCTTCTGCTACTATGATTTTGAAAAGATGAAAGGAGTACTACATTAAGTTGTAAAAGGATATTCTCCCTTTAAGTCTACTCATTATTGCAAAAGTAAGATCAAAGAGGCTCAGATATCCACTGAACTTAAACAACTACTTGAGGCATGGTTATTAGTGCCCTCTCAAAAGACCATAGGCTACTCTACTTCTGTTGGTGAAAAAGAAAGATGGAGGAAACCATTTAGTGTTGGATTACTGGTGTCTGAATGTAATTAATTGAATAGATAGTTATCTATTTAGATAATTGACTATCCCTGAGCTGTTAAATATAGCTCAATTTTCTCCACAATGAATCTAGCAAGTGGATACTGGAAAATAGAATTTCCCCGGATGATAGAACCAAATGTGCACTGATAGCTAATAAAGGTTGTATGAGACTACGCGGATGTCCCATGGGCTCTTCTGTGCTCCAAAAACCATTCAGAGAGCTATTTATGGCTCTGGGAGATCTCAAGGTGTCTTATCCCTGGTATACCTTGATAAAGTTAAAATGTTTTAAAACTTTCCCTGATCATCTTGAGCACTTAATAGAATATTTAAATTGACTTTGAAAGCATCACTAAAGTTGAAACCATCTAATTGATCCTTTTTTTAATATGAAAGTGATTTTCTAATACATAAAGTTTAAAGATGGTATCTGACCTACACAGATAAAGAAAGTGCTTCTTGCAAAAATGTCGCCACCAAAAATCCTTCATAATTTATTAGGTTTACTCAGCATTGCGTGATAAAACTGCCAATTTATACCATAATTCTCTAATTAAGCTGAGCCTTTAATTTCATTCATTACAAAAAGGAGTTGGTTTCATATGGAGGACTGAACAAGAATATGCTCTAATTTATTAAAATTACTTTTGTCTCTCAGCTGATCTTGGTTCATTCCAATCAAATAAACTTTTTAATTTTTATTGCTGATAGCGATTTTTTAAATTCGCCATTTTTGATCAACACAAAGATAATTTTGTGGACCATACCATAGCTTAATTTAATAAAATTTTTTTGGCTAAAAAAGTACAGTTTTATTAGAAAGGAATGTTGCGGTATATATAATTATAGAAAGTCTCCATACTTACCTTGACAGATCACAATTCACAGTTATATCAGATCATGCTTTCTTGATGTGGTTGCAACAACTTAAAGATCCCAATGAGCTACTGGCTCAGTGGGCTCTATGGATTCAAAATTATGACTTCACCATTCAGCATTGGCCTAGTGCTATCCATCAAAATGCAGTCTGATTATCCATGTTGCCAGATCTAGCTGTTGTGAATCCAAATGAAATTATTCTAAGTTTTAATAGGATAATTAAGAGTTATGGGAGTTAAAGAATTCTCAGCTTAATGTAGAGTTACGAGAAATGGCCACATATATGAAGATCAAAGAAGGATTAATATGCAAGTCTTTACATGAAAAGCGTTTAACCTATATCTAACCTTCTTCTCAATAATAAGTTATAATGGAAGTTCATACCATTGTTAGTCATAGGGGTAGGTAAAATAAGACTTTTGAGTGGTTGCAAAAGTGTTGTTACTGGGACCACATGTTAAACCATACAAAAGGTAATGAGTGGTCTGCTTAAATTGTAGTAATCAAGATTGATCAAGTCCTAAATATCAACATCAAGTGGGTGGAACATTGTGACTATTTAGTTTTTTAGTGTAGGTATAGTGGGTCCATTACCTACAGGTTTTTATGTGCATCAATATTTTATTAGCTATCAATCTTCTAAAAGAATTGGTGGAAGCTATATTGGTATCATTAGCACCAGTCAAAGCCACCACTTTATCATTTATTTTGCTTAGTATATGCTCAACATGGTTTTAAGTTCTAAATTTATTTGAAGTGGGCCGACCTGGGGACATAACACACCAATTAGGGAAGTGAAGAAAATGGAAAAGGTGGAAAAAACCCCAGAAAATCTCCATGCACGGCGTATGATAGGACAGGAACTCCATGGACCGCCTTTGCTATTTGCTATCTCAGTTTGGTGCTTTGGTGTGCAAAACCAACACAATCAAAATCGTCCCCTACCCAAAGTCCAATACTGGGATTGAACTTGGGAAACAGTGGTAGAGGGTTCATACTCTACCACTGGGGTATCCTCCCTTTATGCTCAACATAGTTGCCCCTGGAACCTTCTTTATAACAATGGCATAATTTTACAGCTTATGTAGTTCAGGAACTATAATCACTTTTTAATACTAATTTTTTGCCACACCATATAATCACTCAACTAATGGAGCCATGGAAAGAGCTAGTGGTACTTTAGTATTTACATTAAAAAATGGCAGCCCATGATATAAAAAGATGGAATATAATAATACTTGTTGCGTTACTTGCTTATTAGATCAGGTATCATTTCATAATTAAGATGTCTTCATTGTAGACATTATATGGGAGTGGATCAAAATTACCTAATGGCGTACAACCCTTACTAAAAGATTTATTTCCTAAAAATTAAAACTTCATGATACAACTTGTGGCAGATACAATCTATTTATCTTGAATTAATTGCTACTGAGGATATCATATCTACAACTTCTCAGGAAACTATTACAATTAATTAGTATTCCATCTCTAAAAATCCATCAGAGTAGTCAATTTAGTTTTATTCTACAGTCATTGAGCTAAAGGACATGTTAAATAAGCTTGATGTTTTTGTCCAATCCTTAAAAAGTTAACCAAGATTTCAGATCCAAATATAATTATTATATTATCTAAGGAAAGGTCATAGTCATGTGCATAGTAGATTTCTATGACCTTATATTTCTCTGTGATAGAATATTGAGGAGGGATTTTAGGAATTCATGATGAAAGATGGATGAAAATAGCTACACAAAAGTCAGTTTCTGATGATAATAAAGTCAAAGCATTCTCAGAGATATATTACTAAATTATAATGTAATTCCTTAAGAAGCAGCATTTTCATTTGAACCTGCATCTGTTGATAATATTTTAATGGGATGGCTTGAATTACAGCAACACAAAAGGTCAAGCCTTTGGATTAGAAATTAACAAATTTTTGAGTCTACCCTAGTCTCAAGCTAACAAGGTAATTGTTTTGACATAATGTACCTGTAAACCCAATAAAAATTGAAAATCTTAAGCAATATAGGTTTTTTAACTTGTCTCTTTATAAGCTTTTGTTTATCTCCTAAAAACTAAAATCTATTGGAAGTATTGAAATTTTGTTAGAAATTACGATAAGCAGTTGCTACAAAGGCTATGAAATTATTAGTTCCATGGCTCTAGTGAAAATCACACAAGTGCAAAAAAGTTATTAATTCCATTGCTATAACTGATTCCAATTGAAAAACAGAATCCTGTATGAATAGACTTAAATTGAGCTACGCGAGAGAAAAAAGAGGTACTTTATTTGTTAGAAATGAGGGATGTTTATACGGGTAGATTTAGTAGTCATTTTTGAGGATTTTTGGGATGCACCTGAGGTATTATCTTTCCTATTAGATGAACGATATTGTTGATTATTAGTACCATATTGTGATAGCCAGATCTGATAAGATTTTTATTTGATGAGACTGACCTTCTTGTATGATATTTTGCCTCATCAGATAGCTTGGCATCATCCTTCAGAGAAGGTTGATAACTCCGAAGGGTTAATCATCATTCTATCCTAGAGTCAGACATCTCCAAAGTGGATTTTGCAATCTCATTAGACTGAAATATCAAATCTTGTCTTGAGTATTTCCAGTAATTGTAGTTGAATCCCCAACATTTCCCCCCTTAAGATCTTGTCTAGGGGGCACATACTTATGAAGAAATCTACTATGCACTCTATTGATAACAATACCAGTATCAACAGCTGCAATGGAGTATTCAATACCCTGACAATAAATAATATGGTAAAGACAAGCCCATAAGGTGTTAAGTTTGTGAATCCTTCCTCCCAGCCTATGATGATAAAAGAGTACAAGATCTCTGACTTGATATTCAGGTAGCGTAGGTCTATTAGCGTTGGTTCTTGTTCTCTCTTTTAAGAGGTACCAGCAAGGGAACTCAAAGCTAAAGCTTGTAATTGGATGATTTCATCAGATAGTCTCCTCATAGCTAAATCAGTAGTTTGCGGGGTAGCCTCCTAAAGTATAGATTTTACACTTGAGGGAAGAATAGAATACTGACAGTATAAAGCTTAAAAAGGTGACATTATAATTATACGATGGTAGCCAACCCTATAAGCTAACGTTGCACTAGGCAAATAGAGATTCCATCTACTAGGGTCATTGGAAGCCATCTTTTGAAGAATGACTACAAGGGTACCATGTGCTTGTTTGACCGCACCATTAGTAGAAGGATTGTATGGGGAAGTAAATGACCGATAGGTACCCATTAATTTAATAATCTTGGATACCACCTGAGAAAAGAAGTTGGTCCCATTATCCAATAACAGGACTTTTGGGCTACCATGCCTGGTGAAAACTTGCTTAAAAAGAAAGAACGCAGTAGCCTTAGCGTGACCATGGAAACTGAGATAGCTTCAATCCATTTAGTAAAAGGTTCAAAACCTAATAGAATATATCATTCTACATAAGTGGCAGTAGGGAGAGGGCCCACCACATCGATACTCATAGTAGAGAAAAGTTCTGAAGGTCCCACAAGTTTGTGTTGGAACATCAGATTTTCACCACGTTGTTGTTGTCAAGTGATACAAGTCTCCAACACATTGTGTACAGATTCCAGCATGTTATCCCAGTAACAATGATTTTTCAACCACTTTAAGGTTTTTGCAACAGCTTTATGCCCTACAGTTTGATGAGCCTCCATAATATTATCAGTCCTCACAGAGGGCCAAATAAAGGGCAACCATTTAGATCCCAACTTCTTGTATAATTATCTTTCTTTAACCTGAGTATCTTTAGTTTAGGATTGTAGCTTCAATATAAAATCCTTAGATTCATGGTACCATAGCTCAGGTCTACCAATCAAGTCATAGATGCGATCCTCCTCAGAAGAGAATAACGTTAGTATAGGCAATCAAGAAAGTTCATCAGATTTTTAGTGAATAGCTCCAGTGTGATGTTAAATTTAAAGTCATAATTATGGAGCTTTAATGACCATCTAGCTAAGCGCCCATCAGGATCCTTCATTTGTTGCAACTATTTCAATGAAGCATGATCCGTGATGGTAGTGAAATGCTTGCAATAGAGGTAAGAGTGGAAATTTTTGATGGCAAACAAAACTGCAAGGCATTCTCTCTCAGTAACGCTATAATTGCGCTTGTCCTTAAAAAGGGTTTTACTATAGTACACAATGAGGTGATCAACCAGTTGGTATCATGTTGAGCCAGAATGGCTCCAATAGCAATATTACTGGCATTGGTAAATAAAATAAAAGGTTTGGAAAGCAGGATGGGCTAAGGTTGGTGCACTAACTAAGGCTTGGACAACACTAGAAAGCTTGCTGCTGCGATTCTTCCCATACAAAAGGGACTTCCTTGTGCAAAAGGTAAACTAAAGGCTCTGCAATCTCTGCAAAATGGGGGGATGAATTGTCAGTAATAACTAACCATCCCTAAAACCACTTGGATATTGTGCAAGCTTTTAGGAAAAGACATGTCCAAAATAGCTTGTATCTTATTAGATAAGGGTAAAATCCCCTCGCATTAACTTTATGACCTAAAAATTCCATCTCAGTCTTAAAAAAGCACACTTGGATGGTTTAAGATTAAGCGAAGTCCTCGCATCTGACCAAATACTTTGTTTAAATGAGCCAAAGACTCATTAAAAGTGTGAGAAAACACAGTAACATCATATAAGTATACCAAAACACAAGAAAGTTCAAATCCTTAAACAAGCCATCCATGGCTCGTTGAGAAGTAGCAGGGGCATTACAAAGCCCCTGCAGCATAGGAGTGGGCTCAAATAACCCCTCACTAGAGATTAAAGCACATTTAGACGGTCTTCCAGAGGCAGGTCAATTCGCCAATAGCCACTCGCAAGGTACATAGCTGAGAAGTATTGTGACCCAGACAATAGTCTCAATGAATCATCAATGCGAGGTAGAGGATAATAATCCTTTTGGGTAACAGTATTGAGCCGACGATAGTCCATAACTACTGTATAACCCCCATCCTTTATCTTGATTATTAATAGAGAAGCCCATGGACTCTTAGAAGGCGTTAGTTCCCTACATTGAAAAGTTGTTTCAATTCCACTGAAACCTGAGCCTCCTTGACTTAGATTTACAATATGGCTAAGCTCAATTAGGGGGAGTATACCCAGTTTTCACTATATGTTGCACATCTTTCATTAGCCCAAAATCTTCAGGGCCTTTGGCAAATATATCCGCATACTCTTCAATCAGATCCTCAGCTTCATGCTATTGTTCTGGAGTAAGTTTTTCCCCAAAGTTGACATCAATTCTAGTAATGATAGGTGGATCTTCCATCACAAATTCATGTAAATCTCCACTTTCTAAGATGGATAAAATTTTACTCACAGAAGTAGACTGCACATAGGTGATGGGGTTTATTGCAATTTAATTGCATAGGTCGATAAGTGAGATTAGTAGTAGAACTAAAACAGTCCCATTATAAGCGGTATCAAAGATACCAGGGCATGTTAAAGCCTCCAAATGAGAGAGATTTTTGTTACCAAAGATCTCTAATACATGATCAGCGGGAAAAATGCTTGTAATCTATTATCAATTAAGACTTGAGCTTTTGGAGGAATGTTAATCGGATTTGTGGTAGAATCGGTGGTATTTGGAAAACGCTGACAGATTTTTGCACAGGGTTTGATTCATGAGCAATTAGGACCAACGATATGATGTTTGTTGTCCTCAACACAACAGAATAGACTTATAAATATATATGTATATATGGAGCACTTGCTCCCGCAACTCTCTTTTATTTAATATCTTAATACAGCGGATTCTCGCTGTTCTACTTACAGTTAAACTACTAGCAACCTAACCTCCATGATCATCTCATCCTGCTTGTATTATAGCAACTTCGGATGGTACCACTTTCATGGCTTAGTAATACACTTCGCCATATCTCATTGGTTCCTTCAATTCTTCATTCATTAATTCATGATCATCCAATTCAGCGAATTTCCCAGTAACCAATATCGCCTCATTTCAAAGCGCTTTAATTAATCATACTCATAACTATTCAGAGGATTCCATTTGTTCCACTATATTAACTCAGGGCTTATTGTCCAGTCATATCAGAATCACAACATTACCCCCTCCTTGACTGGATGATTTGGTTCTTAAAGGTTATATGCCAGGAGAAACTTCGTATGCACTCAGTTGATGATCTGACTGCTAGCGGGGTCCTTGATAGTATATACATCCATACCTGGTCTTTAAAAACTTTAAATGCCCAATCCAGATACTGGCCAACTTGTGTTTCAAACCAAACCCATGTTGATCATGGAATAGAACCATGTCTCCATCTTTGAATTGCACTATGCCACTTCGTTTACCTGATCAGCAGCCTGGCTTTTGATTTTCTTGGCTAAACTAAACGAGTATGCTTCAAAATGCAATTCAATCAGTGTATTCATTAGGGCGGTCAAATAGCATTGTGGATCCATTCCGCCGGTGTCCTCTACACAAGCATATAAGAGCGCAGGAAAAGCGAAGTGCCACCCATAAAGCAATTGGAATGGGCTTTTCCCCATGACAGAATGATAGCTAATGTTGTAGGCAAACACTGCAGTAGAAAGGAGGCTACTCCAATCAGAGGGCCTATCCATAACCAACTTTCATAGTATATTCACCAGGGTCCCATTGACTTGTTCAACCATTCCATTGGACTCTGGGTGATATGGGGTTGTTAGAACCCAATGGATGGCCATCATCTCGTTGAGCCTGGGAAGTATATGAGAGGTAAAATTAGTACCATTATCAGTAAGGATAAACTGTGGGCAGCTGTGACGCTGAATGATACATTCCATTACAAATTTAGCCACAGTAATTGCCCTCAGATCCCAAATGGCCCGCACCTCAACTCACCTTGTCAAGTGGTTGATTGCCACCAGGATATACTTGGACTTGTTTGCTCCAGTTGGCAAAGGACTAATAACATTAAGGAAAACCGTATGCCAAGCAAAGTTTGGTTTTACTAACTGGTATGAGGTCTTCCAGTGGAACGGCTTTTCCACTTGGCACTGGTGAAGGAGGAGATAGTATCAAGCAAATCAAAGTTCATGCTTTCCCAGTAACACTGGGGCCATAATAATTCCAACGTCTTGCGCATGACACCATACTCAACTGCTTTATGTGCGCTCATGATTATATTAGGCCGCGTTGAGAGTTGTAGGAAGTTTACGGTGGATTTGCCAATCCACTTATACAACTCAACATTCCGCTGGAAAGTATTGGCTCGCATTTGATTTAAAACCTTGATGACTTGGGGTGGATCATCATAGTACTTCCCACTGATCATCTTGTCATACATAATATCACTCAGGTCCGCCATAACTGCAATAGTTGATAGCCTCGACAAGCAATCAGCATTCTGGTTTTTTGCTCCTGGTCAGTGAAGGATCTAGAGGTTATAAGCCTGTAGTTTAAGAGCACATTGGGCTAGACTACCCTCCAGCTCCTTAAGATTCTGCATCCAAGTGTAACAAGGCATGATCCGTTACAACTTTAAACTTTACACCATGAAGATAAACTCTGAATTGCTTATATGCATAAATCACTGCTAAGCACTCCCGCTCGGTCACAGTGTAATTATGTTCATGGATATTCGGGCTATGGCTGCAGTACGCCACAGGATGCTCCTCCCCTTCATCATCTTTTTGGGACAGAACTGCCCCCACGGCGGAAAGAGATGCATTCATCTGTACAATAAATTTCTTTTCAAAATTTGGGTAGTGTAGCACTGGCACACTGATCAATGCAGTTTGAAGAGTATCAAAAGACGTTGACAGTGTTCCGTCCATACAAACGTGGTATCCTTTTTTAATTAACTCAAAAAGTGGTCCTCCAATACAATTAAAGTTAGATATGAATTGGCGATAATAGCCAGCCATCCCTATAAATACTTGTATATCCCACTTACTACTTAGTATGGTCATCTTCTGAATGGCCTCCATCTTAGCTGGTTGGGGCCTCTGCCCTGTTGCATCAACTAAAAACCGAGGTACTCCAGCTGATCCTTAAAAAATGACATTTCCGAGGTTTGATCTTGATGTTGGCCTTAGCTAACCGGCGGAATACCTCTTCCAAATGGTTAAGGTGCTCAGAAAACGTGCGGGAGAAAATGTTAATATTGTCAAGATATACAAATGCATGACAGCTTTAAGTTGCCAAGGGTGGTGTCCATTTCCCGTTGAAAAGTAGCTGGGGCATTACACAACCCTTGTAGCATATGCGTTGGTTGGAAAAGCCCTTTGGACATGATAATGGCACATTTTTCTTGTTCCACCGCAGGCAACTCAATCTGCCAATAGCCAGATATTAAGTCCATTGCGGAGAAGTAACAAGCTCCCCCCCCAACAGGTCCAATGCATCATTGATTCGTGGCAAAGCGTATGAGTCCTTTTTAGTAATGCCGTTGAGCTTGTGGTAGTCTATAACTACCTGATTGGTACCATCCTTCTTTTTGACAATTATGACAGGGGAAGCCCATGGGCTCTTCGATGGTTTAAGCATTCCTTGCTCCAACAGTTTATTGGTTTCTGCTGTGACGACTCCTTCCACTGCTCTAGATCGACAAATTGGTCAATATCTGATGGGGGATGATCTCCAGTGTCCACACGATGGATCACTCCTCAGGCGCACCCCAAATCACGATCATCAATAAGAAAATATCTCCTTGTTTTTTGGAATAAAGCTTCCTCTTGATCCATCTGATCTTCTGTTAACCCCATTTAATTTTCACGTGGTACAACTGCCATTACACCAAACTATGTTTCAATGGGCAGACCAAAATCATCCAATTTACCAAACTCTTGAATTCTAAGGACCTCCTTAACTGGAATGAAATGTAGAAATTCAACTACTTGTTGTTCGGCGGATTAGCATTAGTTTATCCTGGAGATTTGCTACCAAGACCTTGATCTCCCCATGCCCTGGGAGTATGATGCCAGGGGCCATGTGGGGCTCAAACCGTGATTGTTGATAGGGCCCAATGACCTCCCCATATAGCCCAGCAGGCACTTCCATCTCTAACTCAGTGCTTATAATTGCTTGATGTCCAGAGGGAATAGATATAGAGCCAGCAGCTCTAAGCGGTAGGCCTTGATTTCGTAAATTTGATGGTGAAGGGCCCATGTCTTGCGCTTAAGTTTATGGTAGCAAACTGAAACCACCCCATCACCATATGCAAGGTCAATATGACTCATGAGTATCAAATCTTTTGACATTCCGCTGAAGGTAAAGTAGATTGGGATCCGCTGCCCCAGAATTTCAAATGTCTCGGCGGTCATATCAACAACAGCCCCATAGTGGTGCATAAAAGAAGACTCAATTAAAAGGTCATAGTTATTGTTTGGTAGCACTATGTCTGGGGCTACAATGACAATTGACCCAAATCCCAAAAGTAGTGCGCTACATGCTCCTTCAGACACTGTGTTTTCTGCACCTGCAGTCTCATACACCATATGATGTTCCACATCAGGCTTTAACGCCAGACTTTCCACCAACTTTGTGTACACTATGTTGACTGGGGCACCCATATCAATTATTACACGAACTCAGGTTTTTGCTACAATAGTGTCACAGTAAGTACACTCAAAATAAGATGCATTCTGATTGTTTATAACATGGAAATTAAACGCATCACTTTTTACAAAAAAGCTCATAATACCCTCCCCAATTTTAGGGTATTCTTTAACAATAGCTTTCACAGGGAGGGCCACATTCACCCCTTCTAAGAGAAGCGCATCAGCATATGGATCTGGTTCGTCAGAAGAAAGTTAGTTAAACATTTGACAGGCATAAGGCTTTGGTTGCTCCTGGGGGCCTGCTTCAGCCATATCCATGAATTGCATTTGTGTTAGCAAATTTACCCCTCCAAATGGCTGCTGATATGAAAAGGTGTCATTGTATGGAGAAGCTTCCGCTGGCTGTGTAGGAATAGGTTCAGATGGGACGTTTTGAGTTAGAATAGCGAAGGTAGGGAGTCCCATCTCTACTCCTCTCTGACTTTTCCCTGATTATACTGCTCCCACAATAGTTACTGAACCCAACGATTATGACAACTCCTAGCCAGGTGCCCCAGCTGACCGCATGAAAAGCAATTAACCCTATGTAACCTGCATCCTTGAGTGTTGTAAAATGGGCCACCAAAAAAGGTGGAATGTTATTGAACAGTGTAACCAGGCCCATCCTTGGAGGTGAACTGCTGCTGGCAACTTGGTTAAAAAGAGGATGGTGATGATAATAAGACCAGGGATTGCCAACCAGCTGCTAAACAGGGAGGGATGATTCCTCCATATAAACAAGGCTAGCGGCGGAGGCATTAGGGTTCCGCTCTATACTGGGTGGAGGGAAGGTAGCAGATAGCCGGCGTAGAATTTTGAACAAGTTTTAGCAAAGGTATATCAACCTCTAAATATGGGTGCCAAAGCATTAAAAAGCTAACAGTATGGCTTCACAGCAGAGGTCAACGCTAAGCTTGCATCACATTCAGTTAAAATTCCCGCCCCAATTAACACATGGGCCTCTGCTGAGAATCGATCAGAAAATGCAGTGATGGTCTCATCATGTTGAAACCCAATGGTTAGAAACTCAGCTTTTCTTTGCGACATTTTTGAAATTCCACCAAACAACCGCAGCACCATCTCCTTAACTTCATGGTATGAAATGGAACTAGCTGAGAGGTAACAAACGACTTGATCAGCACTCCCAACATCCAAAGAGGAGAGAAATAGTTTCGCCCTCCGTCAATCTGAAGAAACTTCAGTTGCAAACTTAAATCAGCGAAAGAATCCAGTAATATTTCCTTCGTGATCAAATGGTGGCAAATTATCACTGTAAACCTTTTGGAGCAACTCATCTTGCTTTTTGAGCACAGTATATAATGCAAGTCTCAACTCCTAATATTCAACAGGCCAGCATTTCATGCAGATTTCTAATCAGAACAACCTGGATGCAACATAGACAGCAGCTGAGTGTATATTGTATTGTTATTGGTCAATGGGCCCCCTGTAGTGAGCACCACTGTGGTAAAATTGGCAGTATTTGAGAAATACGCTGACAGATTTTTGCACTGGGTTCGACCCACTGAGCACTTAGGACCAACGATATGATGATTGTTATCCTCAACACAACAGAATAGACTTATAAATATATAAATATATGGAGCACTTGCTCCCGCAACTCTATTTTATTTAATACCTTAATACAGCGGATTCTCGCTGTTCTACTTACAGTTAAACTACTAGCAACTTAACCTCCATGATCATCTCATCCTGCTTGTATTATAGCAACTTTGGATGGTACCACTTTCATGGCTTAGTAATACACTTCGCCATATCTCATTGGTTCCTTCAATTCTTCATTCATTAATTCATGATCGTACAATTCAGCCAATTTCCCAGTAACCAATATCGCCTCATTTCAAAGCGCTTTAATTAATCATACAATAACTATTTGGCAGATTCCATTTTTTCACTATAATAACTCAGGGCTTATCATCCAGTCATATCAGAATCGCAACAGGATTGTTAGAATATAAAGGCATTCCTTCAGAGGCACAAAGCTGAGGCGTAAGTATAATCCTTGGTCCCAAAATTAAGTACTTAAGACGTGAGATAGAAGTGGGGTATTCCAATAAGAGAACACGGCATTTGAGTTTGCCTTTGATATTGGAAACATCTTGTAGAATTAAAGGTACTCAGTACCCAATTAAAGAAAGGTAATTGTCCCTAAGTATGATTACTACATCAAAATCAATGAGAAAATATGGTTCCCAAGAGCAGGTCATAGCAGTTGTTGTCCAAAACTACTTCAGGGGCTGACACAACCAACTTTCCAAAGCGCATTGGAAGAGAGAAATAGCTCCTATAGATTTAGTGTAGGAAGTACCAGCAGTTCCATAGTCTTGAGAATGGTTTAAGTCCGGCGCCAATTTGATTTTTTCATAAGCCTGGACGAGATTACATTGATGGGCGATCCCATATCAATGATATCCAAAACTTTCACCTTATGCACGATGACTTCCACCCAGGTCACATTAGTGGTAAAGTTTGGGATTGAAAACACTGAAAGATTAATTGATTGAATTGAATTATAAGGATAAAGAACAGAAGCATAAGCAGAAATAGTATCTTTGTTTGCTAATTCATCAGGGATATTAAGTTCATTAGGAGAGAATATCACATAACAGTCTTTAGAAGCGTTAAAAGGTTTCAATTGAGGCACAGGAGGTAGGTTAGCACAGGGAATCTCATGCCCTATGCTAACTCCTCTTTTTAGATTCCTCCACTTTTTTTAACATTGATATTCCACATGATCCACGAGACCACAATATTTGCATGGTCCATCTTTGGTTTAGGTTTGGGTCTAGGCGGCATCGAATGGATATAAGAATGAGGATTACTAGCAGAGTTTGGGTATACCACGCTATTAAGATTCTCCATGAGCGCTTCTTTTGATATTGAGAATGGATCTGAAATTTCTTTTAAGTGATTTTAAATGTAATAGCAACTGTTTGCGAGAAGAAAATGTACTCATTACAGCCAATATGGCATCATCTACAGTAATCCGGTTGCAAGTAGCAATAGTTTAGGCTTTATGATAGAATCTCTTAACGAAATCTTGGATTGACTCCCCTCGTTTGATTTGTATACTCATAACGGCTTGCTTTTGGTTATATAGTATTTTATCCCTTCCAAATTCCTTTATAAGAGCGGTCTTCACTTGAGTCCATGTATTGCAAACCTTAAGGTGAGGAACCATGATCTCTTGAATGAACCAGCTTAGGCAAGAGGTAATATGCCGTACTTTCTGTTGATCTGATGCCCCATCCATTTCATTTTCATAGACAAAGAGAAATGAATGGATGCTACCTTCGCCCAGCTCAAACTTATCCTTAAAGTTAGGCTCAAAGGTAGTGGGCTCATTAATAAAAACATATACATCTGATACCATGACCGGATCAGCTTTGGAGGATTCAGATTCTGGGATATGAGCTTGAGTGGGAAATCGGTCAACTTGTTGCCTTAAATGATTGAGGTCCTCCTGTTAATTATGAACCCATTGAGAAAGATGATCATTCGTAGGTTGTTAATTCAAGTTAGAAGTTCGCGGTGATCATCTCTTCCTGCTTGTTCTAAAGTACTCCACATTTAGCAGTTAACCATCCAATGGAAGTGTTTAACCTTGCACTATGGGTTTTTTTGCGTAGTTTGGTTAGCATCACATAGATGATGAGCATTATCCACGCCATCCAATAAGTTGGTTAAAGAGTAATCTGGGTCTGTCAGAAGACCTTTCAATGAAAGAAACACCCTTGCGCTATGGCTCATATTTGGGTTTCTAACGCCTGTACTCTCAATACTAGTAGAATTGAAGGTTATGAATCATGCATTGGAAGCGAGGAGCCAGGGGGTCCTTGTGACCCATCTCGACCTGCTGGCCCCAGTGGGCCTTGTTGACCCACAGGGATGGGAGGACCACGTTCACCAGGAGGTCCTGGGGTTACAGAAGGAGAACTAGGTGGTCCCGGCAGTATAGAAGGACCAACAGGGCCGGGTCCACATTCTCTGATAGTATCCACAATTTGGACAAGTTGTTGGAGTAGCCCGTCAAGCTCAACAAAGCGCTCCTCATGTTGGATCCGCAATTGTCCCAGTTGTCTCATAATCTCATCCTCAATGGTGGTAATACAGTGGTGAATAGGGTAAGCAACATTGCTAACATGCTGAGATACTTCTTGGCTGATGTATCCCACAAATCCATTATCAATTCTCACCTAATGGTTATGTAGATTGTTGATTTCTCTTCTATCATTGAGTATGGCATCTCAATTATCCCATCCAAACTTAGCCATCTCATAAAACGAGGATAACTGAGAGTGAAATTGTTGCACCAGGGTCAACTGGCGTTGGATCTCGAGATGATGCAACCCCAAAATATGGAGTACATGATGAAGACTGGGATGTACATAATGCCTGTGTTACTGCTCAGTTCTATCCAAACCATCTTTGGTTTGTTGTAACACCGCTCTGTTGTATATGCTCATCATATTATCAGCAACTTTAGACACTCAGTCTTGATTGGATGGGCACCAGGGTGGATAGCCCCTCTTATCAAGCCTTTAACCGTTTCTTCTAGATTTGCAGCTTGAATCTGATAATTAATTTAAACAGGGCCCTCAATGGCTAAGTCCATAGAAGCTCAAAAAATTGCAGATTATTTGTATTAGTGGAAGGCATTCCTTGCCTGGTGGAGTGTACCCATTGGGATACTCATTGATTCATCAGAAGAGGGGCTTTTTCGCTAGACTTATTCATCATTTGTAAAAGTATGTTTTCATAGGTAGCCTCAGAAGCAGACTTGGCAGAAAGCACCAGTATTGAATTTCAATAGAAATTACGATAAGCACATGCTATGAAGGCTACGAAATTATTAGTTCCATGGCTCTAGTGGAGATTAAAACAAGTGTAATGAAGTTATTAGATATATTGCTATAATTGATTCCAATCGAAAAGCAGAATCCTATATCTTAGACCAAAATTAAGTTACATGAGATAAATTTAGAGGTACTTTATTTGTTTAAAATGAGGGATATTTTTAGGGGTAGATTTAGTAGTTATTAGTGAGGATTTTTGGGATGCACCTGATGTAAGATCTTTCCTATTAGATGACCGATATTGCTGATTATTAATACCATACTCGTAATGGCCAGATCTGATATGATTCTTATTTGATGAGACCGACCTTCTGGGACTATCTAGTACTAAAAAAATGAGACCGACCTTCTTGTATGATATTTTGCCTCATCAGATAGCTTAGCATCACCCTTCAGAGAAGGTTGATAACTATTAAGGGTTGATTGTCATTCTATCCTAGAATAAGATATCTCTGATGTGGATTTTGCAATCTTACTAGATTGAGATATCAAATCTCAATCTTAAGTAATTCCAGTCATCATAGTTGAATCCCCAACAAGAAGCATCTAGAAATCCTTACTAGGAAATCTCTGGCTCTAAGCATAAAATTATTGTTGAATTCACTAAAAATTTTTGAAAAAAATAGCTTTATTAAAACTTGGAAATAAGCCACTGTACTATTCACCAATGATAGATGCTGAGGGCTTTGCAATATATAGACTTATTTATGTGGTAGGATTTTTCACCAGCCAATGTAAAAACATATCACATCCCAATGATATATTCCTTATGATATGCTTAAATCCCTCATTCTGTAACATGCGGTTTTGCGCTAGTATGATACAAATGAGTTTAATACTAGTCATGTCATGGACTGTATAACTGGTAACCCCGCAGAAACCATCAAAGCCCAGACGTCAAGTCTGGATGTATGACACTTTTTTGGAACACTGTCCTTCGACACTGCATGCCAATAGCAGGGTCTGGCTCTAGGACATCTCTGAGAATGATGCCAATGCCTGACCTAGCTCACTTGTCAAGCTCTTCCTCCAATATGGGGTTGAATACTCATTTTATAATAAAATTATGTAGTCAAACTAAGCAAGCATTCTTTATTGATTAGGGGATTTTTTAAGAAAACAAAACTAAATTATCACATATCAATTTCCCCTTTATATAGCACTGCAAAATTCAACTAGGCTTCTTTAGCCCAAGCTTTTGAACAATGACTAGATCATCATTTACAAAAAATCAATATCTCATTTAATCAGCTTCAGAGAATTCATGACGCTGGTGTCACATTCTGCTGGATCCGCCTCTGTTCCCAAATTTCTGACATTGTACCTTTGACAGCCCCATTCTTAATAGATCTTCTAGCAAATTTATTCATCATAGTCGACCTTCAAACTTTTATTCAAAATTAATATTTCGCCCTCCAGGTCATTGTGCATACAAGACTGTGTCTGATCCGTTACATCACCCCCTTTGTGGCCCAGCTTCCTGATCCTTCTCTGGGCACCGCGCACATTCCTCCAGAATTTTTTATGTCGCCTTTTCTACCAGAAAACCTTCCATTTTACCAAGAACTTCCTCCAGCCACTAACATAACGTGCATCCAGTATCCGCTCAACTTAGTAGATTTTTATTCTCCTTGTGAGGGCTCAAAGTTCAGCTGCTCCAGTCCTCTCCTTTTAACTCCCAAAGTTGTGAGATGTGTATTCTCAGGTGGGCTCTAACCTTTCTGGCAGCTCCAGTTCATAAAGTGACCTTATTGATAACATGAATAATCTTATAAAGGTTTAAAAAACTTTGGACCAAGCTTCCAGCTTTTCACTGGAACTGCGTAACTTTTTGCCTCCACTAACACTAATCTCCAGGAACAAATAGCAATCCAGCACCCATTATTGGCTACATGATGCTTCTGCCGCGCCAGGGCTCATTTCAGATTTTCTCATAGTCACCTCCCAATGTCCAACATTTTTCAGGTTATTCTGTCCGCATCCTAACACACTTCATCCCTCAAACCCCATCCAACGTAGGATTGAGTCCATAGTTTGCAAGAAATGGGGTCATCACCATCAAAGATTGACAGTGGATATTATAAGCGTACAGGTCCAAACTGACCCACAAGACCCAATCTACCTGCAAATTTGAAATGTAGCACCCAAGATACTGTTTGAGTATTTAATTTACCCTCTCTCTTTGTCCGTTCAATTGGGGATGATACACCAAAGCCCTACATGGCGAATCTTTAAATCCCTGAGCAGATTGGACCTGAATTTTGATACAATTTTGGAAACTGCAGTCCAAAACAACTTCCACCAGTAGGTCATGATGGCTGATATCTCATCAACGAAAATCTTTTCTGAGTCCTTGGCTGCAAAATTGGTGGTGCATGGGAAAAGTTTGCCATATTTATTCAGCCAATCAATGATGACAATAATCGCATCTTTCCCTTTGACTTTTGGCAAACCCATGATAAAGTCTACACCAACTGACCCCCATGGGTGACCCAGAATTTAAAGGGGGATTAAATTACCAGCGTGAGGCTACCTTGATGGTTTTTGACCAAGTACAAACCAAGAATTACACAACGTACTTCATGATTTTTTTTTCTAAAAAAGCTTGGCCATGAGTAATCCGCTGCACCAATATAACCATCTTCTCAACTCCTGGGTGTCCCACTAATGTGTGGTGTGGGAAATTAAGCTTTCATGTTGCTCGCTGGCGCGTTTTTCGCCTAATTACCAAACTATATCAAAGGAAAGTTTTTTTCTCTACTTCAGGTTAACCATTAACATGGGGTAATTATACTACCACTTAAGCTTAAAATATGAAAAATAGTTAATATTTCAAAACTAGATTATATGTGATTTTATTATGTTGATATTGGAGATTGAAGAAGAAATCCTCTCAATATCTCAATGCTTAGTATTTAATTGTGTCAAGGCTTAAAATTTTAGATTAGCTTAATAATGTTCAAATTAGAGAATATTGGGATTTGACCTAGCAAAGCTCTTTAGACTCGCCTTGCTTTGATGGAATGGCTGATGGAGGGCAATGAATGGTAGGATAAATCCGTGTGGTAAGGTTTTAGTATATTTTACCAGATCATTGGGTGGGAAAATATTTGCACCTTGCAGGACCACCTCCAACCCTATAAAAGGGCCAGTCTTTACGGTATAGGGTGAACTAAATTAGTTTTAAGATGGGGAGGGACCTCCAAATGACTCCCCTTGATTCCTCCAACGATTTAGAGTAACCCTGCTACCCAAAATCGTGTTATTTGTCTGAGAAGTATAAATAACAGTATTGCTCTAATTTGAGGGATTCCAACAAGAATTGGCCAGGGTCTTTTCATGATATTATTGCTTATTCATATGAAATACTCTTTTCACAATATTGGATTTGTAATTGTCTGGATTAAACCCTTCAAGAGTGTTAGGGGGTGAATAAAGCCGCAAGAACCAGCCATAGACCAGTGGACAATGACTTCAGAAACAAGGAATTAAGAGAGTACTCATCCCCTCGTACATATGTGACTACAAAGGGCTCTTCCCAGATAGATCTAAGATTCTCACTTCTAAAAAAATGATGCAATTGTGGTAATACAATACCAAGTCAGATACTTGGAAAGAAGGGAGAGGGCCCAGAGCTCATTATCTGCTTGCCTTTGTGAATGACAGTTTTGGCCGAGTTAGTCATAAACTTGGCTTGTAGTTGGATAACGTGCTGGGCCAACTTTTTTATGGTATTCTCTGGGTCAGTTCTATCAGTGAAAAAGTCTTTGGCTAGTAGATCTGGTACCCTATATTATTGTCCATACAACACACGGAAAGGAGACATCTTGAGGATGCGATGGTAGTTAATCCAATAGGTCATGTGGGCACTGGGTAATATAGATACAGTGGAGAAGATCTGAATTGGCCATTCTGAGTAGTATTGAGACCAGTGTTTCATTAACTCTTTCTACGGCCCCATTTGTGTATGGGTTATAGTGGGCTGAGAAGAGTTGTTAAACTCCCAAAAAAGTGGCAAAGAGCTTCACCACTCTAGAAGTAAAATTTTTCCCATTGTCACATAGGAGGACCTGGGGGCACCCATGCCAGGTGAGGATATACAGGTGTAAGAAGGTTGCTGTGGCTTTAGCAGTCTGAGAGGGGAGAGCAACAGCTTCAACCCATTTGGTGAAATGTTATTTACAACCAGGATATAATGTTTCCACCAGTATTTTATGGTAGAGGTTCTACCACATCCAAGCTAATAGTGTGGAAGGGTTGTTGGGGCGTCATAGGTTGATACTGATATCAGGACTTGAAGCTGGATTTTTTTACAGGTCAGGCAGGCATCCAAGGATTCAGTTATGATTTCCATGATGCCCTCACAGTAGTAATCCTCTTTTACCCACATGTAGGTTTTTGAACACTGCCATGCCCATGATAAATGTGAGACTCCAAGAAGACAGGTACTCGCTCTGACAGCAGGAGATAGGGCAACCAATTTATTCTTACTTTCTTTTTTTTAACTTCCCACTCTCGCCTTTGGGTTGTGGGAGTGCCATGCTAGCATATTCTTTATTGGTTCATCTTCATCAGTTCACGCGTCAGGAGTCATTAGGAGGGCATGCAACCTCTCTGCTTAGCTATTGTCAAGGTGAATGCCAGGCAGACGAGTCAACCCATCAATGTTCATATGGCGCGTCCCAGCTCAATGCTCAATGGTCATATTGTAGTGCTAGAGCTTATGAGCCCAGCAAGCCAACTGCCCAGTGGGATCTTTCATATTTTGTAACCACTTTAAAGAGGCGTTGCTAGTAACTACTTTAAATAAGGTCCCATATATAAAAGGGCCGTAGAATTTAACAGTGATCAGGATAGCCAGGCACTCCTTCTCAGTGACGCTGTAGTTGAGTTTCGCCTTTGACAACATCTTACTAAAGTAAAATATGGGATGATCGACCCCATGCTCATCCAACTGAGCCAGGATATCTCCAACAGCGTAGTCAATGACATCCATGAACAACATGAAAGGCTTGACATAGTCAGGGTGGTGTAGTATCAGCCTTTTTTGAAATAGCTCCATCAGGGGTCTCAAACGCGGCTTTTTGTTCAGCCATACAATGTAAGGGGGTGTTCTTAGCTAGGAGACGGGCAAGGGGCTCGCTGATCTGGACAATTTTTGTGATAAATTATCAGTAGTACCACCATCGTGCTAAGTCAACAGGATGTTGCGTAGAGTTTTGGGCGCTGGCTTCTTGGATATGCTTTTACTTTTCTTGTAGAGATTTTATCCCTTCTTGTGAGATATCGTGCCCAAGAAAATCCAGATTTTTCAAACAAAGTACATTTGGAGGGCTTTAGTTTGATGTTAGATGCCTGAAAGCGTTGAAACACCTCCTTTAAATGTGTAAGATGCTAGTTGAACGTCTTGAAAAAAATGCTGATGTCATTGAGGTAGACGATCTCACAGATCAGCTTAAGGTCCTGTAGAATGTGATCCATCGCCTGCTGAGAAGTATCAGGCTCATTACACACCCCCTGAGGTAGCTGAGTATATTGGAATTAACCCTCGCTGCAGATAAGGGTGTACTTCTCCTGATCATACGGAAAAAGGTCCATCTGCCAGTACCCACTAGCCAAGTCCATGACGGAGAAGAATTTAGACCCAGAGAGAGGTTCATGGCGTCGTTAATGCGGGGGATAGGGTAGCTGTCCTTCTTGGTGAGGTTATTCAGTTTGCGGTAGTCCATAATTACTAATACCTGCCATTCTAATTTTTTATAACAATAGTGGAGATGACCAATGACTTTGAGAAGGCACTTGTAGCCCCGAGTACAGCAGCTGTTTGAGCTCCATCCGCATCTGTAGCCCCTCAACTTTGGATTTGAGGTAGGGTTTGGGAGGATAGGCCAGGCATTACTAACTTCAATAGTATAATTCCAACCCTTCATGTGCCCATAGTCAGTTTAAGATTTGGAGAAAATGTCACTGTAGGCCTTGAGCAGGGTGTGAACTTTATCCAGATAAGCTGGGGTTAGTTCTTCAGAGATATGAATGGAAGCTAGGGTATATAAAGACTAGTTGGCGGGTAAGTTCATATCCACCATTTATCAATATGGATAACTTGCTTTATTTCTTCAAGGGGAATCAGCATACCTCTTCCGATCTCCTGATGCTTTTTTACAACCATACCCTTATTGGTTGTTTTTTCCTTAGCAAAAGGTCGATAGGCAATTGATAGCGGGATCTAGCACTCCTGGAAAAACTCTGGGCTCCAAAGGACTAACTCCGTCAATGCTAATCAGATGCAGCAGGCAGTTGTGTGGGATTTGCAAGTTAACCTTCGTTTCAACTACCCGTTGTTCACCAGCCTTGATAACCATCTCTTCAGAAGAATAGAAAGGGATACCCTCCAGGGCGTTCAATAATTGAGGCAACATTTTTTGTATGCATCCTGCTGTGGTGTAATGCTGGGATAAGGCTGAAAAGGGATACTCAGCTGTGCAAGCATAATCCTTTTTATTAAGCTCCTCATTGGTCAAAATCAATGGAACCTCTTAGTTAAGCAGGGAGGGATAACCCTACTTCAAGTTAATAATCCCTTCATACTCGAGCATGAACTGGGTACCAATGAGTGAATCATAGGTATTGTTAGCCAGGGTCGCCGCTGGAGCTGACAAGATGAGCTTCCCAAAGCGGATGGAAAGAGAAGAGTACACCCCAATGACGCAAGTGTTGTTTGGTCCTGCAGTCAGAAATTCTTGATTGTAGTCGATGTTAATGACCATTTTAATTTTTTCATGAGTTTTGACGTCACAAAGTTTACTGAGGAGCCAGTGCCAAGGATAGTCAAAACCTGCACACCATTGACAACTACCTCCATTTAGGTTAAGGTTTCACCCAAGTTGGGGAAAGAGCGAGGACCTCCTTTAAACGGAGAGTAGAGGCAAGTCATTTGGATGTCTCAGGTATTTATCCTGAATATACTGAAGGTAATGAACACACTGGTTAAGTTGGGTTATCGTGGAAATGAGATGGTCAGCGTCACTGGCCAGTGTCAATGACCTCAAAACCCCTCAACACTTGGCGGAGATAAGTTTGGTGGTGGTCCTAAACATGCCTAATCTATAAGAGTTCAACCTATCAGGTATCTCCATTTCACCTGGGGTTCCTAAGACATAAGAAAGACATCTTCACCCCTTCAGATTTTTCGTCAGAGGGATTTTCAATGCTAGTCAAAGATTCCATTGGTTGGGAGGTAAGGTCGGGGCTTCCCTTGTTGCAGGGGAGGTACTGGGGGCGCTCAATTACCTGAATAACTTTTTGTGGAGACGATGTAATGGTTGTGGCTCTACATTTAGCCTTTGATGTAGGGGGTTGGGCTGCTCATGGATACAGGCTTTGATCTAGAGATGGCCATAGAGATGCCGAGGGGGATAAAGATATTGCGTTATCGGAATGTGACAATTAAGGCACTTTGTAAGGCCTCTCTGACAAAGGAAGCAAGCAGAAAAAGTGATCCTAAGTTCACCAGCTGCACTTTAGGAGCTTAAGATGGACAGGGAGCGCTGCCCCATCACTGCTAGTATTCTCTGCCTATCTTCACATGATGGAGAAGCATCTTGTTGTGGCAGATCCGCGGGAGCAGATTTCTAAATAGAGATAGCCATGGAAGTGACTGAAGGGGTTATAATAGATTCTCGCCTCTGATCTCGTCATGTAGTATTACTTTTATTATAGTCGGCCACTGCTAACAAGGCCTCCTTGATATCCCATACATTTTGGAAAGAGCGCTTGATGGCTTAGATATCATCGCCAAAGATGGATGAGACGCCAATCCAGCCAAAACAGCAGCAATCCATCGTTGAGAGGGAGCATTTTGGCCAACATCAGAGGTTGAGCTTCACTATAGAATTGCTCAATTATTGAGGTGACCGACTCTCTCTTGCATATTAAGGCACATGAAGGTCTGTTTTTGCATTTGCAAGCTCTGTGTGGAGCCAAATTTCTCCATAAGCGCTTGCTTAACCTCAGCCCAGGTTCTGAGGTTAACTATGATGTGAACCATTATCTCTTGAGCTATATGACTCAAGCAAGGGAAGATGTACCTGAGTTTTTTCTGTTCATTCTCTCCTTCCATCACTGGCTCATAAACATACAAGAAGGAGGCAATACTTCCCATACCAGGGGTAAATTTATCTTGGAGAGGAGATATATGAATGATGGGGGATGCCCTATGAGGGCCTTGCAAAGAGTCCTGCTCAAGCCGTTTAAGGCGAGACAAAGCACTCTGTTAGATGGAGTTCCAGGTTAACTATCCGGGGTTTAATTAAGCGGGAGGTCATGAAGGTTACTTTCCACGCCAACCTCCATATCTGATACGATTCTGTGGTATACTACTCCCTGTAGTGATCACCACTTGTGGAAATTTAGGGTCTTATGTTGCTCGCTGGTGCGTTTTTTGCCTGAATTACCACATAATTTGCAGGAGATTAGGTTTCTCTACTGCAGGTTAAATATTGTCAGGGGGTTATTTTAAAAACACTTATACTTAAAATATGAAAAGTTTATTAATCTTTAATAATTATATTTTATTATGTTGATATTAGGGATTGAAGAGTGAACCTCTCAATATCTTGATGCTTAGTATTTAATTGTGTCGAAGCTTAAAGTTTGGAAAAGCTTAGTAATCTTCAAATTAGGATATATTGGGATTTGACCTATCAAAGCTCTGAAGAATCGCCTTGATCTGATGGAATGGCCAATGGAAGGTAATAGCAGGTAGGATAAATCTGTGCGGTAAGGTTTTAATATATTTTACCCAATCATTGGGTGGGAAAATATTTGCCCCTTGTGGGACCACCTTTAACCCTATAAAAGGGACTGGTCTCCACGGTGAAGGTGAACAAATTAGAGTGTAAGATGGAAATGGACCTTTAAATGTCTTCCTAGATTTTCCAACAAATTTAAGTAACCCTGCTACCCAAACTCATAATATTTTCCTGAGAAGTATTAATAACAGTACTAACCCAATTTGAGGGGTTCCACCAATAATTGGCCAGGACCTTTTGGCAAATATTTTCGCTTATTTCATTTAAAACACTCTTTTCAAAATATCAGACTTGTAATTATCAAACATGTAGTCATGAGAAACTTGCATACCATCCAATGAAATGATGTATTTAAGACCTACATGCGTGAACCATGGTATAATATGCCATCCCTTTTTCCATAAGTACAATGGTTGTCATGCTTCTGGCCTTCCGCCATCTCAGCCCATAATCAACAACCAAATGCTGAACTCCTCTGTTTTCACTGGATCTCTTCACCTAGCTTGCTCTCCTAACTTTTGATCAGCGCAAATTGATCTGGCCAGAACATTGTAGCCATGTTGAACCTACAATTCCATCTTCTTCAAAGCCAACCCAACGTCCTGACTCGTCAAATCAGACAAGGTGTTGGCCGATTCAGACTGGTACTCTACCCAAAAATTGTACTGGACCAGCTCCACATGCTTACAGGCTTGTCGCTGGTCTATCTTCCCTGGCTTATAATAATATTCCAGCGCTCAATGATCCTTCCAAACTGCAAAAGTGAAAAAGCATGCAGCAGATGGTGCTGCCATTCCAGCAAATCTGAGACCAGTGCCAGTAATATTTTATCATGTATTGGGCCATTCATATACGCTGAGATCAATTTATGGCTAAAGTACACATAATGTGTTTTAATCCATCTCCCTTTCTTGTAATAACACTATGTCAATGGCGTATTACATGCGTCCGCCCCAACCACAAAAAGTTTCTTGGGGTCTCAATGAGCAAGAACAGGTTCCAAAAAAATTTTCCTTTAATAAAGTGAACGCCTTCTCCTCCTCCCACCATACAATTGGAACATTCCGCGTTAACCGCAAAAGCAGAAGAACCATTTGCAACAGAATTTACAAACTGCGGAGAAAATTCATCATCTCCCAAAAACTATGGACCACAGTTTGACCATTATTACCTTCCATGCATGAACAACTCGCAATTTGTCATGGCATATCCCAAGCCCATTTCTATTCATGACGTGCCAAATATGTCAACAATCTTTGTTTAAATTCTTATTTTGACAGTTTAATTATAGACCCATCTTGGCTAACACTTCCAGCTCTTCCCGCACATGACTTAAATGTGCTTCCCAGTAATGGGAAAGGATGATTTTTCATCCATATACATGATACAGCAACTGACAATAATCCCACCAGCACTCAATCAATCATATGCTGGAACACCACTGGGGCATTTCTGGAGCCCAAACTGCATCAGTTGATGCTAAAACATCCCTAAATTACATTTAACGCCATATTTTTCTTATTTTATGGTCTCACAGGCACTTGATTTAATGCATACATAAGATCTAACTTCATTAAAATGGTACAGCCCATGACCATTGAGAGATAACCATTAAGGGCATGGGATAAGGATTGGGTTTTATAACTGTGTTGAGCTTCCAGAAGTTCACACATGGACGTGATTCCATAATTTTATATGGTACCAGAAGTATTGGCAACACAATGGCGGATTTTGATGGCTTTATCAACACCTCACTCACCATTAAACTTGCATGATCTTCCAACGCCGTTCCTGCTCATTGATTTAGTGGGTTAACCAGGCATCTGCGAAGGAAGTTCATAGCCGTCATTGTCTGAAACAAAAATGCAAATGAGTTCATGAGGGAAATGGAAAATCCCTTTTTGACTCAAAAAATTCCAAAAATTCGCAGTATTCTACTAACAATTTCTCTCCTGCATACCTCCTATGCTCTTGGATTCAACCAATATATACTCGCCAACTATTAACATTCATCTTATTTGAGAGATCGCATGCAGGTTCAAGGTAATTGCATGAAAAGGCAGATCAATCTTTGAATTAAACTGATGCCACCACCGCATCCCCAACACCTTGGGTAAACCAGATTTTCCATTGCGCAAAAATGCTCCTTAAACCTGGACAGACTCTGCCATACTCCTATTGAAGGACTTATTCGCCATGGGGAGCCCTCCACGATACATCTGTGAACAGACCTCTGGCCCTTTTTAATATTTTTTAGCACTAGTGGTGCCCGTCCCAAAAGGGAAGCCACCATGCATATAGCCCTTTTTAATCTTCAACTTCATTTTTTGGCTAATATGAACTTGACATAATTTTTCTCCACCCCTGTATCTACCAGGGCCATCACCTCTTCTGTTCTGCCATTTTTGTATAGCTTCATTGGAAAAAATAATTAAGGATAAAGCAAATATGCAGAGTTCTTTTTTGAAATTTTACATTTAATACTTTGTGGGTGATAAAAACTTAGGCACGTTCTCCTCCTTAGTTCAGAGGCTCATCGCCTTACTGGATTCCTCTACAGTTCCTTGTTAAGCCCCCTGTACTTTTCTGAAATTTTTTGGGGATGTATGTCAGCCCACGGACTAGGCTGACCACACACCAGAGGTTGACATTTTCCCGTTAAAATAGAGCTCACGTGCTGGTCTAATGCCAATGCTAATTGCTTCATAACCTGTAGGGCTAATACAGCCTCCTCTGCCAGCATACCCTGAACTTTCGTTGCTGCCATGGCCACCAGTAGGTCTGCTTGTAATCCTTGATGGAACATTCATGAGAATTGTGAATCCGCCACCTGGACTGCTTTTTTCAACTGGCAGAAATTTTGCGCGGACTCCTCCACCAAGATACGTTCCTGGATAAGCATCAGGAGCGCTGATCATGCTTCATCTTACACCTCATCCTTGCAGTCTTCACAGTCAATCAAAGGCACACACTCATCCATGGAACTTGGTAGGCGGACTTGTTCTTCAACCAACTCTTGCATCCATACTGCCAGGTCTAAGAGTAATGCATCCACGATTTGGGCTATCTGGAGCAAGAAAGCGGCTTTTCCCTGTCACCTATTCCAAACGCGTCTTAAAACGAATCTGTGCTACCACCTGGTGAATTTTTCCAGCTCCTCTATGGATAGGGCTGCTCGCCCGTTGTTTGATGTTACATTACCAGGATTTACGCTGCTTTTGGTGTTGCAGCACCCTATAACCGCCCTACCTCGCACATTAAAAAGGCAACAAGAAGCCTACCATTACCACGTTTATAAATTTTGGTATTATCCCTCCCCTCCTGGGATCACCACCTTCTAAAGGGGGCCCATAAGACAGAAAGAAAAGTATTTGAGTTTTGTTTAACGTAATGATTGGGTTCGCGCCAGTACACTAAAAAGGAGTTAGGTTGTAACAGCCATGTCACTGACCACATAACTAACAACCTCGCAGAAATCCATCCCTATACTCTCACTTAAGTCTGGATGTCATGACATAATCTCAAACCACGTCCCAGTGACACTACATGCTAATAGCAGGCCAGGCTCGTGGACAGTGCTGAGAATGATGCCAATGCCTGACCTAGCTCATTTGTTGATCTCATCCACCAGATCTGGGTTTTAAGTATTTGTCTTATAATAATAAATTAGTCAAAATAAGCAAGCAATTTTCTTTATTAAACATGTTATGATTTCTAGAAAACAAAACTAAATTCTATGTTATTGCTTTCAATTTTGTATAGCACTCAAAAATACTTGACTAGGCTCCTTTAACCCAAGATTTTAACCAATGACCAAACCATCATTTGTGAAGGCTCAATATCCCATTTAATACTAACCAGAGAATTTGGGATGCTGGTGTCACATTCCGCTGGATCAGCCTCTGTTCCAAATTTCAATACTTCATACCTTTGATGACCCCATGCCCAATCTGCTCTTCTATGAAACTTGTTTCATCATAGTCGATCTTAAACTCTTAAAGTAAACTGAGATTTTGCCAACTAGATCAATGTACAAACCAGGCTGTGCCTGATTCGTTACATCACCCCCTGTGAGGCCCAGAATTAATGGACCTTCTCTGGGCACCGCACAAATTCCTCTACCATTTTCCATGTCACCTCCTCTACTGGAAAACATTCTATTTTACTATGAACTTCCACCAACCTTTCACCCCTCAAGCATCCAGCATCCAATTGACTTCATATTATTGGCTATTCTTCTTGTGAGGGTCGTGACCCTGGCGTTTCAGCCCTTTTTCTCTAAGCTCCAAAATTATGAGACGTGGATCACCAGGTGGGCCCTCAACCCTTCTGGCAGCTCCAGTTCAAAAGTGACCTTATTGATATAGCGAAAAATCTTATATGGGTTAAATACATTGGACCAAGCTTCCAGCTTTTCACCAGTACGGCGTAGTTCTTTGCTGCCTCTAACACCCAATTGTAAGGATCCTGGATGTCCCCATAAATTTAAGTCAATTGATTCACTACCCTTCAATTTAATAAAGGAGAATGTGCCTGAGCCCTTCCATTAGGGGAATTGTTGTATTTAGGCACCATATCAATGAGTGTTGGGTTTCTTCCAAAGCCCCTCAACTCAATATTATGACAAATCAATGAACAAAGGGGGAGGATTTTGACAGAAAAATTGATTCAGTTGAAGCCTAAGTAATAAAAATCTCAACCATATGTGACAAAAGCTAAGAACGATTGATCAGATCAAGACCAAAGTTTTGAAAGGAAAATCAGCCCCAAAATTGATCTGACAATGATTTTTCCAAAGGAAAAGAAATTTTGTTAGAAAAATTGTGAGATACACTGGCATGCTGGAACCTTGATTGAAATGAAAAACTTGCAACATGAATTGCAAATTGAGGAACCTAAATGTGCAAGCCAAGCCATAATGCAAAAAGTCCCAGCGTTTTTGGAAGATTTGCACGTCCATTTTTAAGAAATGTTCCCAATTCCCAGCCCTTCACTCCCCTTCATTTATTAAAATTTCTGTGCTCTGCTGGTGGCAGAACGCTAGGTTATTTTTTACTATTCTTAATAAACCTTTAATTTCGCCAAAATTCTTTAAAGATTATATAAGTTTCAACTAGTGTGGCGATAGCCAAGGAACCACCCCCAACCAATGGAGGGTCCATATCCATTTGTATCAGTAATTATGGTGGCCGTCCCATTAGTTATATCAGCCATTACCTCTCTCAGCATGGAAACCCTTGAGAGTCATAACTACGAGTTTTGTAAGATGCCCAATACAGTAAAACGACCAGTGAGAGACTCAAAGTAAAAAGAATGACCAAACGCACAAATATATTCAATCAAACTACAAATAAAATGGAAATGACAAATTACATTTGCATCACAGTAACTCTGCTGAGATTAAAACCCAACGAAATGACTGCCACTCTTAGTATAAAATATGCGCTTAAAAGTATCAGGAGTTTGGGCTATGTTGGACATTTGCCCTCTCTGCTTCAGCATAAGAATCTTTAGGGGAAGTATTTGCTGAAAAGAGGAAATGTCAGACATTTATAAGTCCATAATACTGATAATTTCAATATAAATAATGATAACAATTTTATCAGCCAAAAGACCCTGTCCAATTCTTGGTGGAGCCCCACAAGTTGGGGTAACACTGTTACAAATACTAAATGGGCAATTAGCATGAAGTCAAGCAGTCAAATTGCCCTAACCGTGCGAGGGAATCAGTGGAGTCCATCAGCAGTTTCTCCCCCTGCCATATCCAATTCCCTTCAACCACCTAAGCGGGGACCACCCCCTTTTATAGGCGCGGTGGATGTCCCTCAAGGTGAAATAATTTTAGCTAATGGGGATTGGCTAAAATCTATTAAGTTGCTCCCCATGGGTACATATTACCAAAATTTTAACTCCCATCCAGCATTCAGCCAAAGTGAAGTGACTTTTCCGAGCTTTGATAGGCTGAATTCATAAATTTCCTTATTTAGACTTTAACAGGCCGTTCTAAACTCATTATTGAATTCCCATTGACCCTTAATACACTTTAAACAAAGACCAGTTAGATATTAAGAGGGTTCTTTTTTTCTCTTCCAGCGCTTGCACTAATAATACATAAAAACTAAACTTTTTTACCATTCGTGTTTTTAACTTTAAATGAATAAAACCGTTGTAGTATCCAGCAGCATTTAGCATCAGCGAGCACATAACAGCTAGATCCCTAGCCTAAAAGTGACCAAAGGAGTGCTGATGGACCCACTACTTATTCCAATATGATCCAATCATGGAGGAAACAGGATTGTAGATTCGGTGGATGCTATATAAAGCAAAATGGCTGGTATTGAACCTGACGAGCCCTTATTGCCACATGTTATCAGGTGAATATTCAGCTGAGTCAAAAATCCTACCTAAATGGATAACACTAATGGATGGAACAATCCCTTCCCGCCAATCTTGGCTGTTTGATACCCATATTCAAAGCGTGGTCAAGGTTACTTCCAGCGATTAGCTTATTAGTTGGAGTAGAAATGATGTTAATAGACTAGTGCTTTCTGAACTTGTCCCCACGTGGTTCTTATTTGCAAGTCATCATAATGGCGATTCCTTGCAGACTATGGATACTTTCAGGGGGTATTGAAGTATCCCCAATTAAATCCCAGTCTTTCTTTGGCACGTCAATTGTCTGACATAATAACCCAGCCAATTAACACTGCAGTCATATCTTTGGCCCAGTATTTGCTGACCCAGGGCTCGTCAACAGCCAAACAGAGCTTATATGATCTCATGCATGCCCATAAGATCTTCTGTTCATTGGTGGCATTAATCAAAGTCAGCAAGCAAGTACTTCTCATTTGAGCAGCGCAGCCAATCCCCCTGAAAGTGCTCAAGTGTGCAACATAATGGTGATAAGGCTCACCTCATGTCCCTCTGATGAAGTGGCACGGCAGGAGTTGGGAGTTCTAGCGGAGCTAAATTGTGAGCAAATTTAAATGGAATCATTGGAGGCTTTGGAGGACCAAAAGATTTCTTGGCACTATTGGAAGCTTTGGATGGCGAGGCAAAAATCTGGTTTTGAACTCTCTTGGACCAAAATTCATACCTGAGGTAGTCTCCTCCCTCATTATTTGATAGTTTGCCTAAGGTGACCATGCCAGCATTAAGACCACACTCCTGTACTAATTATTTCAACAATGGGGAATGACCACGAATTTAGGGGTCTATAATAAGGATCTCCACCAACATGCGGAGTCTATGCAACTACCTGCGGATATTTCCATTGCTGCATTCTGGGCTTCTCTTAACCAAGGAGTGGGATCACACATGACAAGGTACGTTGGACCCCAAACTCTGGAGGGGGAATATAATCTAGCCCAGCAAATTGAGGCCCACCCTGGAATAAGACCTACCATAAATAAGCCACAATAAAGCTCCACATCCTATACAATAAACCAGCCCCCTCCGCCCCCAAGAATGGGGTGCTCGTGATATCAACAAGGAGGAAAAGTGGATAAAGAACCAGAACGAGGTCCAGTATAGATAATTAAACTGACAACCTCTTGGTAGAAACAGATCAGCAAGAGGTCCCCCCTAATACCTCAGAGGTAGTGGCCCTTGACCTGTATGTCCCCTCAAAGATTCAGGAAGAAGAAGCGCACCCCTCTGGCGTTATACAAAGTGACCAGCCCGCCCCCATGTCACACGGACCATCCACCTTGCAGCTGGAGTTCCAAGGGATTTTAGCAATTTAGGAAAACCACTCAGAGTCATGAGCTTGGTCAAGGATTAATTAGAGTCTCAGGCAACATATCATACCAGTAAATACAAGAGGCCCCTGCACTGTCCCCTATCTGATAGAAACAATGGAGCAAATTGAGGAAGATTGTCAGCGTAATACCATCATTGAGGACTTTAGCCATGTACGTCTCCTGAAAGATTCTTCAGACCCTATGTCAACTCAATCTCATATGCTCAGGTGGTAGCAATGCCCACTAAATTATTTCAATCAGTCACAGGATCATTCCACAAATGCAGTCACCACCTCAGAAGTATGTGCGTTAAACAGCCTAAAAAATTAATCATGCATATTTCCTGTTTATTATGGACTTTATAATAGCTCCAGAAGGGCAGTGATGATTGCGCTAGTGGACACGGGAGCATCAAGGAAACTTTATTGACCTCAAGATGGCAGAGGCATTAGAATTGGCGGTCACCACTGGGGCGCCCGTCATGGGGGCATCTAAGGTACCAATGGGCACCCAGCCTCTATGCGAGCCACTATACTTCTTGCCCAATGTGCACCAGTTCCACGGCAACTTGTCAGGTGATTCCAGACCTACTCTAACCTATGATTCTGGTGTTAGGATGGTGGCAATGACAGGTGGTTACAATCATTCTTGAAAGAGTTATGCTCACTTTCTCAACAAACTATCACTACGGCAAAATCTCCCTGCTTCCCACATTGGTGAAAAGAAATACCCTGGCATCCACGGTGGAATACTCCGCCTCAGGTACAGTCGCCAACCTCCCCATGATGCCTGCAATACTGGAACCATATAAATGAAATATTCAACGTGGACAAAGCAAAATGATTGCCACCCCACTCTGAGTTTGACATTGATTTTCGCCTAAAGGTGGATCTCATTAAGATTAATTGTCCACTATACCCATATACAGTGGTCCAAGGATCAAGCACTAAATATTTGTATTGATGAAATTATGGCCAAATGAAAGTTAATAAAGAAAACCTCGCCGGTGTCATCTCCTGTGGTGTTTGCATAAATACCCAATGGGGCCTTACAACCATGTGTAGATTACAGCCATCTAAACATTGTTATGATACCAGACCCATACCACCTCTCATTGGAGGCTGCAATTTCCCAAACAATTGCCAAGCTCAAAGTATTTTCAAAACTGGACCTAATCAACGCCTTCCATCAAGTGTGAGTAAAGGAGAGATAAGAAAGGCTGACATCAATATGCACCCACATGGCATATACCAGTTCAGTGTATCCCAAATGGGTTACAAATGCCTCGCCATTTTCCCAAGGGTTATCAATCATGCGTTGGATGAACTCCGCTTTAAATGCGCCATGGCATATATTGATGACAATCTGGTCCATTCTTCTACTCCTGAGCAACATGAGAAGGTTCTGGTGATGGTGGCAGCCGCCTTTAAATGTGTTGGTATGCATGCAAAGCCATCAAAATGCGAATTTTTAAACCTGAGGTGCAGTTCCTTGGAAATGTGGTACTTAAAGATGTGCACGATGTTTCTCCCTCCAAGATGGAAGTGATACAGACATGGGCAAAGCCCACTACCCAGAAAGCTCCGCAGTTTTCTGGTCTGTCACGCTTCTGAAGAAATTCTGGCCAGTTATTTTGGAACTAGTTATCCCCCTCCACCCAGTAATGGTAAATAACGTGCCATTCATGTGGATGGCAGAAATCTGACGGGCCTTTAAGGCTGTTACAGAAGTTTTTATTTCAGCGCTAGTTTCAAGATATTTTAATGAGGATAAACATTTATTGCAGCTTACGATGCCTCTGGTACAGCTATGGAAGCAGCATTGCTATAGGAGCATAGCGGCCTCAAACACCCAGTGTCATACTTCTTTAGGAAATTTATTGGCAGTGAACAGTTGTGGGAAATTAAAATAAAGAGTTGGCTGAGGTATTATGGACAATGATGCACTGGAAGTATTTGCTGCAGGGAGCAAAGCACATGGTGATAATGCGCACAAACCACAAATGGCTTATATACTATCATAAGTCGCAGAAGCTGGCGTACAACCCAGAACCCACTGAGACCTGCTCAACTTCAGCATCAAATATGAGTTTGTAAAGGGACTACGGACATATTGCTGGACATACTAAGTAGAAGCCTGGCGATCAAGGCTGACCCCATGGAAGAAGCTGAATTGGATATGATGATTTCCCTCAAAAAAGTGCTGTCTGAGCCATCAGCAAAAACAACAAACATCTCTGCTATGGTGATCCTTGCAACATCCTCAATCTTACCCCCCAACGACCACACATGAACCTCTGAAAAACACCATGGGGCCCATGCAACAAGACACTCCCAAATCAGGTTACCAAACAGCGCTGATGGGTCCCTCTTGTATGCAATACTGGATGCGCAAGCAGAAACAAATAAAGTACAAGCTCTCAGGGATCAGATAAATTCAGAGAAAAGCCCCTCAAGTTGGTACTCAAAAAAGGATAGGGTGATCTACATTCAAAATCGCATATGGGTGCCATAATGTTTACAGCCCTGAGTCATAAAGTAACATAATGACCTGCTGACAATGGGATACCCTGGAGGAAAGAAGACTACCAACATAATAAAGAGAACCTATTATTGGAATGGACTTACAAAGGTTGTGCCATCCTGGATAAAATGCTACCTGACCTGTGCAAGATCTAAATCTGACAGAACTGGGCGAAAAGGGATCCTTCATCCGCTACAACAAGCAGCGGGACCATGGACATTGGTATCATTTGAATCCATAATCAGTCCACCAACTTCAAGATGGTTCCAAGAAATCATGGTAGTCTTGGATAGATTCACCAAGTATGATCTGTGTTAACCCATACTTAGCTACAACCACGGAGGAAGGCATGGCTCACTTACTTGTGATCCATGTCATTACCATGTTTGGGTTACCAGAGGAGATAATTAGCGATAGGGGACCACAGTTCACATCGGGATTTTGGGAGGCCACGTGCAAAATACTTCACATCAAACCCTGTTGATCATCGGCTTATCACCCTCAGTATAATGGACAAACTGAGCAAATTATTCAGTCCCTAGAGCAATATCTCCGGTGTTACGCCTCAGCTGCTTAAAATACTTGGGCTGAAGATCAAGTATTAGCCCAGTTCTCGTATAATAATTCCCTGAACGCCTCTACTGGAATGACGCCACTGTATGGCAACTTAAGGTACAACCCAATAATTTCGATTGACCTCCAAATTCAAACAAATAATCCCACGGCAGATAGCTTTGCAACCCACATTCAGAAAATACACCAGCAGGTGCAGAGGCAATTAACAAAAGCCCCCAGGATGCTAAGCGTTTCTCAGACTGAAAGTGAATAGCAGCGCCCAAATACCAGTTGGGTGACCAGGTAATGGTGAACACAAACAATCTCAACCTAAAAGTACCCTGCTGCAAAATGGCCTGCATAAGGGCAGGACCGTTCCCTATCAGTAAAGTCTTAAATAACAGGTCCTTTTTTCTGGACGTGCCCCACACTGGAAGATACATAAGCCTTTCCTCGCATCAGCGCTGTCATCATTCAAAAGGAACCAACCTGCAGAGATTGAATCCTTTGATGGCGGAAGTAATGCTGGAATTAGAGTTAAAGGACATCTAAACAGGGGGATTCAATACTTGGTGGCGTTGAAAGGGTACCTCGCCTAGACAACAGTAGTATTCCAGCACGAGATTGTACCAATAGTCAGGATCTAATCAATGAGTTCCATGAATGAAATCCTACTGCCCCAACGCCTGCTGCTATGAAACCTCAGTCCCTCGTAGCCATTGACTGCCCTTACCTCACAAAAATTATGCTCTGTTACAGGCCCCAGAGGGAGGGAAAGACCATGTCTTTTTAGGAAAGGGTAGTGAGAGGATCCCAGATGCCCCATACATTTAAATTGGCTTAAACACCCCTTTTGATCTAAGGAGGGGTAACATCCCTGAGCCCCTCCATTAGTAAAATTGTCAGGATTAGGTCATACCCTTGATGAGCGGTGGGTTTCTGCAAAGGCCCCTTGACTTGATGTTATGACAAATCGAAGAATGAAGGGGTAGGATTTTACCAGGGAATTTGATTTGGCTGAAGCCAATGTAATAAAATCTCAACAATCTCTAGTGAAATCGGAGCATGATTGGGTGGATTACAGCCAAATCCTGACAGGAAGATCAGCCACAAAATAGATCTGACAATGATCCCTCCTAAGAAAAATAATCGTTAGGAAAATTGTGAGATACGCTGGCATGCTGGAACCATCTTTGAAGTGAAAAACTTGCAATATGAACTGTAAATTGAGGAGCCTGCAATGTGCAAGTGTTGAGTTATTGACTTAATCTATTTGTTGGATAATTTTTAGGGACATGATAATGTTAACATGCCTAATTTATTATGAATCATATCAGATATCAGTGATTTTGGATCAGAAATATCCTAAGATTATGCAAAGCTTAGGTTTTGCGGCCTAGCAATTCCACTTAATAATATTTGACTATGATTACATGGGCTCAAGGGCTTTGTTGGTTAGATCAGACTTAAAAAATAGTCAACATGATGGCTTGAGCATGTGGGCTTTTTGGTCTTTGTCAAAATTAGTTTTTTAATGTCAATCAAGTTTTAAATTGACTTATTTACAAATTAATGGTACAAATCGCCTTGTTATGTGCTGAAGATTGCTTGAGAAGAGCATCATGTTCACTTATTTCCAGACATGTTAGAAATGCTGTCTTGAGAACATTTATGAGTTAAAGACTGACTCTGAGGCGTTTGAGATGTCCTGAGTCGAGTGGATTGTAGGCCCTCAAATGAACTTAATACTTTCTCTGGCCAAGTATTTTTCAAATGAGGCGTCATGGGTAATATTTTGGTGAACATTGAACCCTATAAATTATCCCCAAGCTGATACTAATAAACCATCATCAACTATTACTACAAGTGTATAGTCTAATATATAAGATTTTTTATTTTTAATTTTTACGCTGTATTAAGTTGAAAATTTACTTTTGATCAGAAGGATCAGGGCAGTGTGCCATTGTTTAAGTAACGACGGAAGAATACTGCTTCAACTGTTATTACCAAGGAGTTATACTTAACTATAGTCACCATCTGGTTATTGTCTCCATACAATAGACGTTCAAAACTACCTTATCGCAGACAAAGAACCAGCCATCAAAAGTAGTCCCAAAACTCAAAAAGTGGCGCTTATGACTGGGAATGCAGATAATGACCACACTGAGTATTAGAGCAATCAAATAAATTATTTAGAACCATTACTGGACCCAATGGGAATACTGAAATGACTGTTTCCCAGATAATTGGAATGATGTACCTATTATTAACTACCCCAATGAACTCATTTCACCTAAAGAGCTGGAACGTCTTGAACAGCAGTCTTTAAGAGGGTATTAAATGGAACAAGGGATGGTGGACAATAGTAGTAGTACTTTTTATCACCAATGACAGAAAGATGTGTTGTGGATGAGATATATATATTTTTTAGTACTAGATGGTCCCAAAGTGGATGAGATATATAGCTCATCATCAATTGAGCGTAGCTCAAATCCTAAACAATTTAATTGGGATAGAGAATATCACCCAATACTTTATTGAATTTGTACACTCTACCTCCAGAAATTCTCAGATGACAATTGCCCACCATCACACGGCCATTACCAAGTTGGTAGACTTCTCATACGACTCTAGCCAGGCAGCTCTAATTTTAAATGATCAACTAGATGCCAACTTCTCTGAGGTCCGTTCTAGTTTGGAAGCATACTATAATCTAGCTACTTGGGTTAATGATCAGAAGCAGAATTAGCACAAGAGCTAAATGACAGATTGCTTCTCATCTTTGATAAATTTCTTAGATGAAAGAGGAATTACAAAAACTTGGGTTAGCAATATCTAGACTTCCATTAATGTTTCAGAGTTCATGAGGCTTAATCACGAAGCCCAAGAGGTGCAACTAAATTATAACAATAAATTTCAGATCAGCATCGATGACTGTACACCCAATTTTTGTAGATGGAGGATGAATAAACCAAAAAATCGACTACTGGCACACACAATTTGAAGGCCAATGGGCGGAAAATGAAAAATTAAAAACTCTATTGATCATCTTAATTGAAAGATCAATAATCTTAATGAGGATGTTACCAATATTAATATTTCAAAATAATATTCTTCGTGGAGAATAAAAAAAGAATGCAAGAAGATAATTAAGGAAAAGTACCAAGTGATTTCCACTTTGAAACTACAAACTACTAACATGAATGAGGAAATTGCAGAATTAAAGTTAAAAAATCAAAATCAAGTCAATTGGGAAAATGAAACTAACAATAAAATCTGATCTTTGGATGATGGGGGTTGCCAGTGTTCCATGAATCATTAAACAGAAAACGCTTCTGAATACTATGAGGATGAAGCTTTAGAAGTAGCTACTGAAATGGATGCTGTTACGTCAACAAATGCCTATCAGTATGATTTCTTTGGCCAACCCCATTACCTTAAACCATGGCGCAGTGCCTCAGCGCCCTAGCACGCCTGGCTCAAGCCAACAAAGAAGTGATTGTGATAACCATGGATGGGAAATCAATAATTACAAACCATCAAACCTGACTGCTTTTGACAATAATGGAAGTACAACCACATTTGTCAAACGCTTTTAATTGGCCAAGTATGGGGCCAACGACCATAAAAAAGCAGCCACTATGATCAACTGCTTCAATGTGTGGAGCATTGAGTTGATTATGCCCCACATCAACAAAAACCCAACCTACGCCAAAGTCAAAGAGGCTGTGCTTAATGAATTTGGAGGTCCAGAACGAATGTCATCTTAAAAATCTAAATTTATGAACATTCTCCTCAAAAAAGATGAAGCAATTGACAAATTTGTGGATCAATTCTATCACGAAGTGCAAGTTCTTAAGCACAAAGTCTATGGTCAATTTTGATGCTAAGATTGCACTAGAACATGCAGTACAACCTTACCAAAATTTGTTGAACGTTTTAATGCCTGCTTTTGTGCAAAAACTTGCAAAATCTGAATTGGTTGATAATTTGTGAAGTTGTTCACAGAATTATGGCCTTCCTAATACCGGGTACAAATCAGGACCTGCTGCCTCTGCTAGAAAACCCTTCAAAACCAATAAGAAGATTGATAGTGATTTTCCTGTGAAAACTGACCAAAACTAAAATATAAAGGCCCCACGCCCAATGAATTTTTACTTGTTATAACTGCAACCTTAAAGGAAACTTTGCTTCCCTATGCCCTCAGCATAATGTCAATGCAGTTCTTCCCAATAATCTGCAGGAGGAATGAAAAGAACAAGCACAATAGATGTGGGACACTCTATTGTGCTGGAAAAACCAGACCCACCTGACTGACAAGAAATCGCAGGCCACGGGGCCTTGTTTAACAATGAAACAAATTCCATTTTAGTATCAAATGAAGACTCTAAAAACGTACATGTGGTAACTTGCTCTCAGAGTAAGGGTGTCATACCTGAAGCCTCTGAAGTAGTTTCTAAACTGTATGTGCAACAAATACTTGAGAATATTCCAGCTAAAGGGCCAAGCAATGAAGCAGATACACCAAGCTTAAAAGGGGTTAATATAGCAATGCCAATTTACACATTTATCCATGAATGTACCAGTATTAGAAATACTCTTAAGTACACTCTTAACTCTCTGGATTCTTCACAAATTAACTTATTAGCCTCTATTGATTCCTATTACTCTGTGTGCACTTACATGAGCATTCTGGTCAACAAGATCAAAGTTGTAGCTATCATTGATAGCAGAGCACCTGTAAACATTATTTCACAAAGTTGGTAAAGAAATTGAAAATTGCTCTGGACATTGACCACCATTGGGAATATGTGACCGTGGATCTCAACAGCACTAAGAGTAAAGGCGCTTACAGTGCCTTGCCACTGCAATTTGGAACTTTGTTAGTGGCTACACCTGCAATATTGCTTTCAAAAGCCAATTACGACATATTAATTAGAACTAATTTTTAAGGACCTATGGTATCTCATGCAATTTTAAATAAAACATCTTATTGTAATTAGGCCAATCACTTCATATTATTTCTCTCATGATAATACGAAGCCTGCGAGCTGTCTCAAAATTTTATCAATATATCTTCTGCCAATTGGATACTAACAGTAGGATATTTTCACCAGGGAAACCTAAGCCACCCCATGCCAACACCATAAAATTAAAATCACGAAATACCTCTATGTGTGAATAAGGACGTGACAATAGCTCCAAGCCATCAACTGGTTATGAAGACTGGGTCACGTTGGATATTTCAGAAGGACTATATGGGTATGATGTATCCCCGTGGCATCATTCTCAAATGGAACCTAGTGTGGTGCCTGGAATACTTATACCAGGGCATGGGGTAATTGATGTCCTGTTAAAAAATTTGACCAGCTGGAGTATTAAGGTCAAAAAATATCAAGTAGTCACATTTTTGCATCTATTTCTGAGTGACGAATTAAAATCAGCTGTTAATTTTGGCGATTTATCTGAGCTTAGTTTGCCAACTGAAACCCTTGGAGCACATACTGTAATTCCTCAAGAATTATTTATCAGATTATCAGAACAACTAAGGATGAAGCACTAGAGTTGTTTGAATGATACTCTGAAATTTTCGCCAAAGATGACAAAGATTTAGGCTGTGCAAAAGGAGTACAGCATTTTATTGACACTAGGAACCATGCACCTATTAGAATGAAGTAAATCTGGCGCCCCAGGGCTAGTGACGAAATAGTTGGAGAAGAGCTAGACAAATTGCTGAAAAGTGGAATGATTGTGCCCTATAAAAGCCCATGAGCCAGTCCAGTTTTAATTGTAAAGAAAAAGACAGCTGCAATCGAATTGTGATTGATTATTGACACCTTAATGCCATTATGAAAAAATATTCATATTCATTGCCCAGAATTGATGATGCCTTGGACCATCTGGGAGGGGCGAAGTATTCTACCTCAATGGACCTTATCTCAGGGTATTGGCAAATTGTACTGCCTCAAGATGAGCAGGGAAGTGCGCAATGATTGCTACTCAAGGGCTGTTTTAACTGACGCACATGCCACAGGGTTGTACAATGCGCCAGCCACTTTTCAGCATGTGATGGACACAATTTTGGGCGACCTTAAATTCTTCTGCATACTGGTTTACATGAATGTTATCAATGTCTTTTCATGAACTTTTCTATGAACATATGGAGAATCTTGGACAAGTGTTTAAATGGCTGTTGAAGGCCAATCTGAAGATAAAACCTAGAAAATGTCAAGTCTCCAAAGAACAAATGGAATAACCATCTAGTACTAAAAAAAGAACAAATGGAATACCTTGAGTTCATCATTGATTCCGAGTTCTTGCGGCTTCAATCTCAAAAAGTGGAGGCAATTAATAAAATGCAACCTCCAACAAGTATGAGGGTTGTTCAAGTATTTTTAGGCATGGTATGATACTATCAAAGATTAGTAAAAGGGTTTGCGAGGATTGCTGAGCCCCTATTCCATTTACTAAAAGGAAGTGTTCGTTTTTGCTGGGAAAATGAGTGCCAACAGGCCTTTGAGGTTTTGAAAACCAAAATAAGCATGTGGCCTAACCTCCAATATCCAGATTTCAGCAGGCCTTTTATCATACAAACTGATGCCTCATTGACTGTTATTGGAGGTGTGCTATCTCAGATTGGTTATGATAATGAGGAGCATTCAGTTGCTTATTGCAGCAGGATGCTGAATAAGCATGAGCGTAATTATACAGTGATTGAAAGAGAGTGTTAGCCTGTCATCTACGTATGTAAACAATTTTGAGTTTACATTCATGGCACCAAGTTTCAATTAGTGACGGATCACAGCTCAATAAGATGGCTTCACAACCTCAAAGAATCTGAGGGAAGATTAGCCCGCTGGGCTCTTAAATTACAAGCGTACAGTTATGAAATTATTCATAAAGCTGGACAGCCCATAAAAATGCAGATGGATTATTGCGACTTCCTATTGTAGCAGTCCTGAGCAGATTGGCTGATGAGCTTCATGAAAAGTTGATTACTTGGAAATATTGATATGAGCCTCCTGAAGTGCAAAAAGAGATTGAAACAGCATTAACCAACACCAAAAATTGGAATGGAGTTTTATATAAGCTCAAGCCCAAGGGGCAGCATCAAATTTTCTAAAACTTTCCGACCAAATGGAGATTATTACACAATCACACAAGTCCGTTGGGCATGGAGGATTGACAAAAACGCTAGAATTTATTTGATCTAATTATTACTGGGATTACATGAAATTCGATATCCAAGATGTATTCAATAAATGTCATTCATGCCAAATTGCAAAGCCTATGAAGTCAGATGTGAAATATCATTTGATCAAACCCAACTGGGCCTGGCATACCATGTCAATTGATGTAGTTGGCCCTTTGCCTGTGAGTAGCTTAGCAACAAATACATAATTGTTGCTATTGGCCATCTAACAAAATGGGTGGAAGTGAAAGCAATTCAGGACGTCGGGGCTCTAACTAATTCCAAGTTCATTATGGACAATATAATTTATAAGCACGGATGCCCCCAGAAGATCTTGACTGATAATTGAACGAATTTTATTTCCCAAATGGTACAACAGTTAAATGAGTTGATGTCTATCAAAGTAGTGTTGTCAACACCATATCATCCTAAGACTAAGGTTCTGGTAGAGCGAGTGAATGGCAATCTAGTCAGCAGTTTATGCAAAAATGCAGCCTTGGCGCCTTTGAAGTAGGCTACTTCAATTAGTGCTACCATGTTTGCATACAATATTGGACACCACAGTAGCACAGGCCACTCTCCGTTTTGACTTCTGTATGGTAGACAGCCTGCTCTGCCTCCATTATTATATTCAGTACTCAGTTTAACCTAAGCAATTAGCCCAAATAATTATGTTGAAAAACTAGCAAAGACCCTAATCAAGTTGCAACCTGAAGCCTAACAAAACGTGATTAGTCAAAAAACTAGTCATAAGAGCTAAGACAATGCTAAACGAGCTATGGTGACTAATTTTAAGGAAGGAGACTTAGTAGTATATTGTGATACTCATAGCGCAGGCCATGCGCAAAAGCTGGCCTTGCTTTGGAAAGGTCCATTCATTTTATTGGAGAAATTGTCCAAAGATGTATATACCATTAAGGATCCAGGCAGCTGGGTTTTTAATCAAGTACAAGCTAACTTCCTTCATCCATATCATAAAGAATAATAAAAAAGAGAAAAAAGTAAAAATAGTAATATAATATATATAATTAATATAATGATAATAAAATAATAAAAGACAAAGAAGACAAAAAATAATTAAAACATGCTTTTGTTTGGAGATGTGTGACTCATCATCACTGAAAATAGGTGACAATTCTTTGGGAGGGGAGAAGAGTTAATCAAACTGTGGAATCCTGTAGCGGAATTGGAGAAATGTGAATCTCATACAATTCTTGACTATCCAGACCTTGTAAGAGATGTGCTGAACCCAAAAAGGCTCAGCACCAGGCACGCTGGCCTTTTCATCTTAAGAAACGCCATTGAACCAAAGGGAAAGACCATTGGAAGGGACTATGGAACAGTCAAGAAGGGTTTGATTTGGTAGTAAATGCTGCATAAAGGAAAATACAGTCAGCAAGAAGACTTTCAAGGCTGGGGTAAACTGGGGGAGGAACAATTTCGTGTGAAACATCTGAAAACAGGCCTTGTCTAAAACCCTGCACATGTTGGGCACAGCAAGGGTGGGGAGCGTGGAAGGTGGGAAGCAAACGCACATGTCCAGAAGAGCAATATGTGGGACATACTTTTCAGGAAGCTCTTTCACCAGGATTTTGCAAGGGGCTTGGTATATCACCAGGATGCATAGATCTTTGGAAACCCAAGTTTTATGGCTAACGGGATATGTAAATACATATGCGCTAAAGCGGGTTTTCACCAAAGCTTAGAAACCAAGTTAGCGAAAACAGTGGCCTGAATGGCCTCAACAATATTGTATGCAGCAACATCATGGCCATTAGAAAGTGCAGATGACAAGTAGGCTTTTTGAGCTCTACCTTTAATTAAGCACAAAACCCAACAAAGTCACACAGCCCATGTGTAAGGAGGAAACAAGATTTTTTGGAAGGGAAGATGGAAAAATTTGAAAACAAGAAATCAGGAAGAAGTTCCCCATCTGAAGCGAATTGATGTCAGATAAGGGTTTCTTGGGGTTGTTCGGCTTCAGAATCCCAAAGAGTTAAAGAGAAAGTTGAAGTAGGATCCCACTCGAACCCATTGGGATGTTTGATGGACAGTACTCAAAGCCAAGGGGGCCTACTTGGGCATATAAATGATTAATGAAGTTGCAAATGGATGCAAAGCTGAACTCTTGAGTACCATGGAAGTGTAGCTGGTCAACCCAGCTTGATAAATTGTGAGCAGCACGCCATTGTTGACCATAGCACATTGCATGGATATGCTTAGTTTTAAGAAGACTCGTCTGTCCATGTATAAAAATTATTAGTGTATCTTTCATATTTTGATGAGTGAGAAAAGTTAGACATTGTGACCCAGAGAAAAGGGTACCCACCGCTTATATCCAGTCAAGGGGGAAGCGTTGAGTAGTTGACTGAATCTACTTGTTGGATATTCAATAAGAACATAATAATGTTAACATGCTTTATTTTACTATGGATCATAACTGATAACAGTGATTATAGATCAACAATATCCTAAGATTATGCAAAGCTTGGGTTTTGCGGCCTAGAAATTCCACTTAATAATATTTGACTATGATTACATGGGCTTGAGGGCTTTGTTGGTTAGGTCAGAATTAAAATAATAGTCAATATGATGACTTGAGCATGTGGGCTTTTTGGTCTTTGTCAAAATTAGTTTTTAAAGTCAATCAAGTTTTCAATTGAATTAATTACTAATTAATGGTACAAATCGCCTTGGTATGTGCTGACAATTTCTTGAGAATAGCATCAGTTCAACTATTTCCAGACGCGTTAGAAATGCTGTCTTGAGAATATTTCTGAGTTTGAGATCAACTCTGAGGCATTTTAGATGTCCTGAGTCAAATGGATTGTAGAGCCTCAAATGAACTTATTAGTTTCTCTGGCCAAGTGCTATTGAAAATGAGGCGTCATGGGTAAGATGTGGTGAACATCAAACCCCAAAAATTATCTCAAGTTGATACCAATAAACTTCCATCAAAATTATAAAAGTTCATAGTCTGGTATATAAGTTCTTTATATTTAATACTATACATTGTATTAAGTCGAGAATTTACTTGGGATCAGAAGGATTAGGGCAGCATGCCATTGTCTAAGTAATGACAGAAGAATATGGCTCCAAGTGTTATAACCAAGGAGTTATATCATAGCTATAGTCACCATCTGGTTATTGTCTCCATACAATAGACGTTCAAAACTCCACCTTACTGCAGAAGAAGAACCAGCATCTGAAGTAGGCCCAAAATTTAACAGCAAGCCAAGCCATAATGCAAAAAGTCCCAGCGTTTTTAGAAGATTTGCACGTCCATTTGTAAGAAAAGTTCCCAAGTCCCCGCCCTCACTCCCCTTTTTTTTTTAGTACTAGATGGTCCCAACCCAAGGGGGGGATTCATCGATGTTTATTTAATTACGCCTGGGCTCCTAAGAGCCTGAGGCGAGGAAGGGGAGGGAGGAGGCATCGAGAAAGGGAGGGGGTTTGCGCGCCAGAGCCGTGCTGCAGTGACAACTGAGCGGGGGAGGGTGGCGACATAGTGCTGACCTTCAGGGCCATCTCAAAGTGTACCTGAAAGTGGGTGATCATGTGTGGAAGGGTCCACACCTGCTGGTCAAAGGCAGCACGAAGGAAGGAGTTATGGATGGTCCAGATGGCTGTGGCATAGGCGAGGACACGGAGGGGTCGGTGGCAACCAGGCAATGTCTGCTCAAACATGAGGTCTTGCACAGGGTGTCCAGACCAGGGCTGAGCATGGAGGAGCGCGCGGGCCTTTGGCCAAAATGCGGCGACACCTGGACAGGTGAAAAAACGATGGAGGTGGGAGTCAATAGGCTCCACACAGCGGGGGCAGCTTTGGTGCTGGAAGGTAGGGCCAGTCTGGTCCCCTGTCCTGTATGAACAGTGGAGCACTCTCCATAAGGTGTTGGACACCTTTGCTGACAGGATGGGGTGATAGACGTCCTTCCACAATTCCTTAAGGTCAAATCTCACGGAGGGAGGGAGGAGCTCAAGGAGTCTTGGGCGGATGGGAGGACGATCTTGGGGGTTGAGGCGAGTTGTGACAACTTGTCCATTGTGCACAATTGCATGACGACGTGGGCTGAGGCCAGGGCCTTCCCTTCTGTATGGGAAGGCATGGTGGATCCGCGCGCCTACTCGTTTCAGGGCAAGGAGAGCCTGGTTCCAGTAGGGGGATGAGGATGGTTTTAGGCGATGGCCTGGGTGGTTTGTGAGCCACTCCCCTAATGAGGTCAGAGATGCTCTAGGAAGACCCAGAGCTGCTGACACTGACTGGCGGAGGGCGGGCGCCCATTGGGGCATGGGGGTCGCGTCCCAGCAGACAATCGGCCATAGGAACTTCAGGAAGATTGTGGTGGCGTGGGATCGCGTGTCCAGAAGCCCTAGGCCCCCTTCATTGCAGGGTCGGGCAATGGTTGAGAGGGCTATTGGTGGATGGTTTGAGCCCCAGATCCAACAGCGGAGGAGTACATTGAGCCGCGTATAAAAGGCATCTGTGAATGGGCAGACGTGCGCTAGGAACCAGACTTTGGAGAGGAGGAACACATTGGCCATCAGAGCTCGACCCTGGGGGGTGATGTGCCGCCGGTTCCAGCTGGCAATCCTGGAGTTAACTGCTGCAAGGAGCAAGTCCTCATTGTCTTTTAGCGCAACTCCTTGTTGGTTGGTGAGAACGCCCAGGTGACGGAAGGTACCGCGCTCAGGTTCAATACCAAATGGTGGGGGGAAGGTGGGGGAGCCGACCTGTACAACTGTTGTCTTGGAGGTGTTGACCATGGCGTTGGACGCCTTAGTGTACCTCTCAATGGTCACAGCAGCGAGGGCAACATCCCCAGGGCAGCCAAATGCAATGGCAGTGTCATCTGCAAATGCCATGGTGCGTGTGGGGGCTTTACCTGGGACCAGAATCCCTGTTAGCTTGTCCTGTAAGGAGGCCAAGAGGGGGTCAAGGGTGATGTTAAAAAGGATAGGGCTCAGGGGGTCCTCTTGCCGGAGACCTTGTCCAACTGGTACTGCCACTGTAAAACCCATTGGCGCCAGGACTCTGGTGTGGAGCTGGTCATAGAGCGCTGATATCCAGCGCCTAGCTGTGGGTGGGAGATGGAAGCGGGCCAGGGAAGCATCAATATACTTCCAGGCTACCAGATCATATGCATTCTCCATATCCAGAAGAGCCACAAAGCCATTCACCTTACGAGAGTTAGCAGTCAAAGTCACGTGAAAGTCATTATAGTTGTCCCATAACGACCTCCCCGGAATAAAACCGTACTGGGATGGGGAGAGGCGAGGTGACACCCATTTGGTGATGCGGTTGGCCAGAAGCTTTGTGAAGAGCTTGTGGTCTGTGTTGATCAACGCTATGGGGCGCCAGTTCGCCAGGTTCTCACGGTCTGACTTCTTGTGAATGAGGGTCGTGATTGAGCCTCTGGAGTCGGGGAGGACCTCGCCATTCACCAATAGTGCAGCGAAGAGGTCGCGGAGGGTTCTGGCTATCACTGCAGGTTCCAGAAGGTACACCTCAAAGGGTATTCCGTCTGGGCCTGGGGCTTTAAGCCGTGGGGATTTCAGAAGGGTTTCCATCACCTCCTGGATGGAAATAGGCGCCAGTAGAGCCTCATCAGCCCGTGGGTCAATGGGCGGCTCTGGAGCCCGCCACAGGAAGTCTTGGATGTCCGATGGGTCCACCTGGGTGGCATGGAAGAGGCTGGAGTAGAAGCGGTGTAGTTCCTGCGTGATTTCCTCCTTATCTGAAGTGGTTGTAGTGCCAATCTTCAGTGCAGTAATATCCTGCGCTGTTGACCGGGCTTTCTGCTTCTGAAAGAAGAAGCGGGTGGGGCGTTCCCATTGAGCATAGTAACGAGATGTTGTAAAGTTTGCTGCCCGTTCTTCCTGCAGTGTGAGCTCCAAGCGGAGTGCTTCCTGCGCCGCTTCCCAGTCTTCCAACCATCTGGGAGAGGGTGAAGGCTGGCAGTTTCGCTCTAGATGTCTGATTCTGGCTTCCGCCCTTTTGACTCTGGCGCGAGCTGCAGTCATCTGGGCTTTGGCACAGTTGTAAGCAACGAGGGTGATGCCCTCCTTGGTCACCGCCCATCTAGCCTTGTGGTCAAGCAGGTGGGGTGGGGGGAGGTGAGAGTCTCCCGGATGGTCATAGACAGCTTCTCCTTAGTGAAGAGGTTGTTGAAAAGAGCTGGGGCAACCCTAGGCCAGAACCTATGTGACGGTCTAAGTGTGGTGGTGAGGACAACGGTGAGTGACCTGTGATCACTCAGATGATTGTCACGAGAGATGGGAGAGGAGACGCGGCCAATTAGCAGGGGGCCAATCAGTGCCATATCTATGCGTGACGCTGACTGGAAAGCTCCTCCATCATACTGGATCCTAGTCATGCAACCTAGGCCAGACGCGGAGGGTGGAAGCGCATCTATAAAGCCACTCAGGCGAAGGAAATCCTGGAGGCGACTTGATCCAGGGCGTTCCTTTGCTGCAGGGGGTAAGAGTCACGGACGATACTTATGGTTGTGTTGAAATCTCCTAAGAGGACTGTATTCCATGGGAGATTGAGTTGGAGGAGCTCTTCCAAGAGCCGATTTTGCTCCTGACCTGCATTAGGCAGGTAGATGCTTGCAGCGAAGAAGGAGAAGTCGGGAGTGGTGAGTTTGGCCAGTATGAGGCGGCCACCTAGATATTGTGAAAAAGAATGGTTTTTAACCCGGGGATTCAAAACAATAAGGGCGGCATGGTTTGTCCAGAAGGAGTTGCCTCCAAACTGTTCATTCCATGCAGATTGTTCGTGGGGGAGGATATGGGGCTCCTGGACAGCTGCGATGTCAATTTGTGCTGACCTGAAGTTTTGGAGGAGGCGGGCTCTCCGCTTAAAGTCCCGCAACCCATTTGCGTTGATGGATTGCAGGGCCAGGGTGCTGCCATGGGGACTCATAGCTGTTCCCCTCCATGTCCTGGGGGTTGCCAGCGCTTAAACCTGCTGCTGTGAGGCGGCTAGTTTTGAGTCCTTTAGCTTGACTATTAGCTGCAATCCGTGAGGAGCGTCGAGGGTTCTGAGGGGAAGGAGAGGGTGGGGGGCGGAGGACCCAGTAAGCCAGCCTAGGATGCTGCCCCCACTCCGTTGCAGGGGAAGGACCTGAGGGTGCTCAATGGTGACCTCCGCGGTGTCCCCATTTGATGAGTCTGAGTCCATATTCACTTCCTCCAACACTTCAAAGGATCCGCGCAAAATGGACTGTGGGGTTGGGGTAGGACTCTTTGAGGTGGCACTTCTACCGCAGGCCGCGAGTTGCCAGTCCATGCTGGTGGGCATAGCTCCATTGGGAGCTGAGGGCTGATGCGATAAATCGCTGGTGGAGGTTGGTGGGGGTGCCGCGGAGCCCTGAGTGGGGGTGGCTGACGAGGGGCACCCTGTGGGAGATGCCTTGCGCTTGGTGAGAGAGGGAGTTGACTCTGGGAGATTGGAGGGGGTGCCCATTGGAAGGGGGGCATGAGCGCAAAGGTATCCCACACCAATAGTGGGGTTAGCTGTTTCAACTGCTAGGCGTAAGGCCTCAGGGGACAGGTCTTGAACGGGAACCCATTGTGTGGGTTGTGGAATTGCTGCTGCAGCCATGTGAGATCGTTTTTGGCCTGGTTTAGGCCCCTGGGTGGTGGCTAAGAGGGCTTGTTTTCGAGCTGTGCAGCCACTATACAAGTGTCTAAGGGCGTTACACCATGAACACCGGGGGCGCGCCTGATCAGGGTCGACAAAAAGATCTCAGGGCATGCCTCAACTACCGCCACACGAGGAATAACCTCAATGTTACGGGATACAGTGGGGGAGGGGATGAACGACGCCCTAGCAGTGCGAGCTCTTTGAGTGGGAGCATAGTAAGAGGGGACGCTAAAGTCCACTGAAAGAACAGACCCAAACTCCATTAAACCACGATGGAGTGCCAGTTTAAGAGACTCAGGATCAACAGTCGTTGGTAGGTTGGAAAAAGTAACCCATGAAATTTTCTCCAGGTGAGAGCGTGTGCGGGAGATGCGAAGAGATCCGCGTGGAATAATGACCTGGAGGGTGGCAGCATGGTCAGCAAGGGCAGCTTCAGTGAAGCCCACATCGATTTAGTGGCCCTCCACTGATTCATGGATGGTGGTGTTAATAGGGAATGTCTCCGCAATCGCTGCAAAGTATGAGAAGTAATCCTCTGTATAGAATTCAACAGGGTTATGCCCATAATAAAGGCGAATTGCGTGGGAGAGGGTTGAGCGAGGTAGAGCTTTTTGCGCTCTAGTTTCGGCCCATTTCTTCTTAACATCAGCAATAAACGCCACTTCACGGGGATCAGCTTTGGGTAGCGTTGGTGCCAGAGGTTTTTGCCACGCCCCAGTGGCTCCTTTGGTACGTTTGTGTTTGCTTTGGGCTGAAATTGCAGGTTGAGTGTGAGCTGGTGGTTTGGACAAGTTTGCGGAGTTCCCTTGTTTCTGGAATGTTACAGCATTTGCTGGCGTCATATTAAATTGAGGGGCGGTTTGTTGGGCCTCGCTAAATTGGGGAGGCCCATTAAGATTGGAATTAACTCCATCCATTTGGGAGGAGGGAGATGTTTCATCACCATCCCAATCTATTTGGGTAAATTCAGCCCGAGTATTTGCTGTGATTTCGTGGGCAAAACTCACTGGCTGATTGGTGAATTGGTCGTTTTCAGCATATTGAGATAAAGTGCCGACTTGAGAAGTGCCGATTATGGGGTTTAAATGGGACGGGTGAGATTGGAACTGGTGTGAAGTTCCAAAATCTGAACCATTTAAATCCCCATTGGGAAGAGTAGATTGTCCCAATTTGGTGCTTAGTGAACCAGAATGTGCGGCTAATCCAACCTTACATCCGAGGGTTTGGGGGCCAGGTGATTGTTGGGCCTCGCTAAATTGGGGAGTCCCATCCAGATTGGAATTATCTCCAGCCAATTGGGAGGAGGGAGATGTTTCATCACCATCCCAATCTATTTGGGTAAATATAGCCCGAGTGTTTGCTCTGATTTCGTGGGCAAAACTCATTGGCTGATTAGTGAATTGGTCGTTTTCAGCATATTGCGATAAAGTGCCAACTTGAGAAGTGCCAATTACGGGGTTTAAATGGGACGGGTGAGATTGGAACTGGTGTGAAGTTCCAAAATCCGAACCATTTGAATCCTCATTGGGAAGAGTAGATTGTCCCAATTTGGTGCTTAGTGAACCAGAATGTGCGGCTAATCCAACCTTACATCTGAGGATTTGGGGGCCAGGTAGCTGGGTATCGCCCCTCATGGAGGGAGCCAGAAACACGGCGTCAGCAATAATAGATGGGGCTGAATTAGCTGACACAATGGGGGAGGTGAATGTCTGGATGGGCTGAGTTGCATTCAACTGAGCAGACGCCATTAAAACAGCGTTGGTGATGGCCTCCTTGGTTGGAGGGGGCCCAGCGGGTTGGTGGGAGGCATCACACACAGAGCTGTTAGGCGTGCAGGTTGCAGAAGTGCGATCAGGTGAACTGGCGCTAGTTGGAGTAGCTCCAGGTTGGGGGGTGGTGCCTGCTTTCATGGCTGCTGCTTGAGAGCGGGTGATTCTGGTTGACCCTGAGGTGGGTAACCGAGGGTTGCTTCGTTTGGGGGTGGTGCTGGCTCGTTTGGCATAGCCTGCGGGTTCTTTTGCGGGGTTTCCCGCCATAATTGCTAATAGTTTTCGTAAATCTCTTTAGTTTAGCTAAATTTCAGGCTGAATTGATTTTCGAAAAGTGATGCTTAGCAGAAAGAGATGTTCCCCTCACTCCCCTTCATTTACAAAAACCCAGTGTTCTGCTGATGGCAGAGTGCTGGGTTATTTGTACTGCCCTTGACAAACCTTTAATTTTGTCAAAATTATTTAAACATTTTATAATTTTCAACTAATCTGTAAATCCCTAAGACTTCACCCCAACTGATGCAGAGCTCACATCCATATGTATCAATAATTATGGTAGCTGTCACATTAGTTATCTCAGCCATTGCCTCACTCAGCATGGAAAACCTTAGTAGTTGTAACCTCCGATTTTCTCAATATGCTTATTCCAGCAAAATGACCATCAAGAATCTTAAAGCGATTGGATTGACCAAATGCACAACTATATCCATCTGAACTATGAGGAAAATTAAAATGCAATTTGGTGGTCGCATCTCAGGGAGACTCTGCTTGGATTAAACCCACGTAATGAAAGCCACTCCTTAGCATCAAGTATGTGCTCATAAGTATTGGGAGTATGGTCTAAACTTAACCCAAGGAGGGCTGATCGAGCCATTACTTAATCTAATATGACCCAATCATGGAGGAAACAGGAATGAAGATTAGGTGTATAATACCTAGGGCAAAACGACTGGGAATGAACCCAATGAGGACCTTATTGCTATATGTTATCAGGTTTGTATTCAGCTGAGTTAGAATCCCACCCAAATGAAAACACCAATGAATGGAACAATCCCCTCCCGCCAACCTTGTCTTTATGACCACCATATTCAAACCGTGGTTATGATTACTTCCAAAGTTTAGTTTACTGGTCAGTGCAGTAATGATGTTCATAGACCAGTACTTTCTGCACTTGTCCCCACATGGTTCTTATTTACTATCATTATAATGACGATGCCTTGTGGAAGATGGATTCTTTTGTGGGTATTGGAGTACCCCCAATAGAAGCCCATTCTTTCTTTGGAATGTCTATTGTCTGACACCAATCTCTAGGAGCAAATAGGGGATCAGGCGTCCTTCATCAGTCTACTTGACACTTCTGACGCTCCAGGGCTCATTCCAGAATTCCTCATGATTTCCTTATGTCTACTATTTTGTGAGTTAACTCATCTGCCCCCTGACACACTCCACCGTTCAAACCCCCATTCAACATTGTATTGAGTCCATGGTTTGCAAGAAATGGGGACATCACCATCAAAGATAGACAGTGGTTGTTATAAGCAAACTGGACCAACCTGACCCACGTGACTGAATCATCCTGCTTATTAAAACGTAGCACTAGAGATACTGTTTAAGTATTTGTTTTACCCTCTACATTTGGCCTTCAGATTGTGGATGATACACCGAATCCCTACATGGGCGAATCTATAAATTACTGAGAATATAGGACCAGATTTTTGAAAAAAATTGTGGACTGCTGTCCAAAACAATTTCCGATATTAGGCCATGCCAGGCGAGTATATCATTGACCAAAAAATTTTCTGCATCCTTGGCTTCAAAATTGGTGGTTCAAAGGAGAAATTTGGCGTATTTAGTCAGCTAACTAGCGATGACCATAATTGCATCTTTCCCTTTGGACCTTTGGCAACCTGGTGATATAGTCTACACTAACTGCCCCCATGGGCGACCCAGAATTTAAAGATGGAATAACTTATCAGCAGGAGGCTTACTTGAAGGTTTTTAGATAGCGCAAACCAAGCATTCTGACATGCACTTTAAAATGTCCTTTAAAATACCAGCGATGAGTAATTATGCTGTCCAATTTGGCCATCTTTTTGACTACCAGTGACCCACTAATGGGTGTTCATGAGAAGATTTCAATACCCTCCATTGTAATTACGGATTTTGGACCCACACACGCAAATCATGGTATAGTATACCATCCATTTTCCTATAAGTATGATGATGGTCATTCTGCTGGCCTTCCACCATCTCAGCCTATAACCAACAACCAAATTCTGACCTCCTCTGTTTCTGCTGGATATCATTCCTTGTTTGCTCTCCTCAATTTGGTTAGCACAAATTGATCCAGCTGGACCATTTTACCCAAGTTAAAACCCTCAAGTTCATCTTCTTATAAGCCAGCCCAACGTCCTGACTCATCCAATCTGACAAGGTGTTGGCCGATTCTGATTGGTACTCTTCCCTAAAATTGTACTGGACCAACTCCACATGCTATCAGGCTTGGCGCTGATCTATCTTCCTTGGCTCATAAAATAATATTCCAGTGTTCAATGATTCGTCTAAACTACAAAAGGGTGAAGAGCATGCAGCAGATGGTGCTTCTATTCCAGAAAATCTGAGACCACTGCCAGTAATCTTTTATCATATTTTGGGCCATTCATTTACGCTGAGAACAATTTATGGCTAAAGTAGCACATAATGTGTTCTAATTCATCTTCCTCTTCTTTTAATAGCACCGCGATATGGCAAATCAATGCATCCTTCTCAACCAAAAAAGGTTTTAGGGGTTTTGATGAGCCATAACAGGTGTTGAATAAAGCTTTTCCTTTAACAAAGTGAACGTCCACTTCTTCTCCTCCCATACAAATGGAATATCCCACATTAACCATGGTTGCGGAAGAGTCATTTGCAACAGTTTTTTCACAAATTGCTGGATAAAATTCATTATCCCCAAAAAACTATGTACCCCTTTTTGATCTATCATTGCAATCCATGAATGAACAGCTTGCTTTCTGTAAGGGCATATACCAAGCCCATTTCTAAACATGGCATTGCCCTAAAATTTCGCTGAGCTTTTGTTAATTTGCATTTTGACAGCTTTAACAATATACCCGCCTTGGCAAGCAATTTTGAGCACTTCCCACATATCATGTACATGCTCAAACTTGAAACAGTAAAACCTGAGGCTGTCATCCATATACATGACACAGCAACGGCCCACTATCCTACTCAGCACTCAATTAGTCATATGCTGGAACACCATTGGGTCATTTTGGAGCCCAAACGGCATTACCTGATACTGAAACATCCCTAAAGTATATTTATCTTGATATATTTTTAGTGTTCCAGTCTCATGTGTACTTATTTAAATGCATCTACGAGATCTAGCTTCAAGTAAATGGTACAGCCTATGACCATCTGGAAAATATCTATATCAAGGGCATGGGATAAGTATTGGGCTCCATAACCGCGTTGCTCTTCCAGAAGTTCACACATGTACGTGATTCCAAACTTTTTTATGGTACCAGGAGTACTGGCAACACAATGGCGGATTTTGATGGCTATATCAACACCTCACTCACCATCAAACTTACATGATATTCAAACGCCGTTTCTGCTCATTGATTTAGTGGGTTAACCAGGCATCTGCGAAGGAAGTTCAGAAACTTCCTTGATTTGAAACAAAAATGCAAATGAGTTCATGAGGCAAATGGAAAATCCCTTTTTGACTTAAATAATCCCAAAAATTCGCAGTACGCTGCCACAATTCCTCCTCCTGGATAACTCCTATGCTCTCTTAAATCCTTCCAACTTATACTCGCCAACTATCAACATGCATCTCATTTAATAGATTGCATGTAGATTCAAGGCAACTGCACAGAAAAGCAGATCAATCTTAGATTGAAACTGATGCCACCACCGCATCCACAACACCATGGGTGGGCCAGATTTTCTATTGCGCAAAAATTGCTCTTTAAACCTAAAAGGACTCTGCCGTACTTCTTTCAAGAGACTTACTTGTCATGAGGGAGCCCTCCACAACACATGGGTTAACACAGCTTCTGGTCACTTCTGAATCTTTAACTTCAATTTTTTGTCTAACACAAGCTTGGCGTTATTTTCTCTTACCATGTATCCACCAGAACCATCACCTCTTCTGTTGAGCCATTTTGTATAACTCCACCAGGATAAATTAAGGGATAAAGCAAAGAGGCAGATTTCTTTTTTGATAATTTTTAAATTGAAAGTTTGTGGGAAATAAAATCTTACTTTCACTTTGATAGCTATAATTAGAGCCAATTTCAGATTTTTTAAATAAAATACAAAACATGGCCACTCAAATGAGCAAAAAAAAATGTCAATGGTTTTGGTTCCCATTGCCCCAGCATGGAGTGGTAGTGAGCCTCCTGCTGGTGTGTTTTGACCACTGCTGAAGCGTTCCTGGTCTGGCTCTTCTAACCCTCCCAACACTACCAGGCGGTATGTCCCCCTTGGGACTTAGCCCACCACCTCGCAAGCTCCAAGATGATGCTCTGGAGCCCTTTGGTGCTCCCATGGAGCAATTTGCATTTCATCCGCTGGGTCAAATATGCGAATCTCTTCCCATAAGTGAGCGCGGCCATCATCAAGATGGCCACGGCGGTTTTTAAACCCACCAGCTTTATTGACTTCCACCCCTTTAAGGGGTACTTTGATCTTGGCTTCTGTTCAGAAGCTGGTGCAGTGACAGCAGCCAAGATGCAAATCATTTTTAAAAATCCACATTTCCACCATATGAACATGGCTACCATATGAGGCCACTTTGGTGGTCCTTTTTGCTGAGTTGCCCTCCCATCTCTCCCCCAAACGCCTCCACCATGAGCTCACGGAGGGTTTAGCCATTTACAGCGCAGACCCCATGCTTCAGTTTTTGGTTCAAATGGGGAAGATCATCTGGCTGGGCCTCACACCTTTGAGATGATCTGCCCATTTCATTGCAATACCCATCTCACGATTCCCCCCTGCACTGTGATCAGATCTGCCCCTGATCACCCATTCTGGGTGCACGTCAAAAATGGTTACACCATTTGCCCCTTGTGCTTCGGCTTGACCACTCAGAGCACAAGTGGCCCACAGTTTCTGCTTCCACCACTCATTCCTTAAGAGTCAGGACCACGGCCGTTTTCCCCAATTTTCTTGAATGGGACTAAATCCTCCCGCCCCAAACCTCAGGGAACTTTGATGCTGCTCAAAAGCGGCAGTCAATCAGAACAAAAATTCTATAATTTAAATCAAAATTTGACTGGATTATGGGATCCTGAGTCGATGACTGAACCAGTTTCAGCTGAGCTGCCATGGCTGACAGAACATGGCCAATCACTCCTGCACTTCCCCAATTCTGGTGGCTGGCACAATACTGGATGAATCCAATACATTTGAGGCTCTTGAATGGATTTATGAGGATGCACGGCTATATCACATAAAACCGGATTTTGCTTTAGAGAAATTTTTGACCCTCCCAAATTGCAGTCTTACCATTTTCGCCTAAAAAACAGTTTTCCTACCAATAAAAATTACTAAAATGGCAGTTGAGGCTTCAGCTGCCCTTGCCAACACCCTACTTCACCAGCAACTCATGGGCGATGGAGCCCCTTGTTGAGGGTATTCCCATCACCAATTTTCTCCATAATTTTGTGGAAGATGCGAAGTACATAATCGAGGAACTTGATTTTGGTGTGAGCCGCGCTTGAATGGATGCAGCAAAACTTCTCTTTTTGACCCTAAAGATCCTGAAACCTGCCAGCGTATCAAGTCATTTACTTGTGTGCCTGCTCTCATCACTTTCGCTGAGCATCAACTTGCTCAATACGTTTAATCAATGGACACTGCCAGCCTCATCAACTAAAAAACCCAATTATACCTCCTTATGCCTCATGTTGCTGATGCTCCTACCCCAATGTTGTCCGCCATGGTCCACCAACTAAAGTTGGTGCCTGACAAAAGTTTCCCCAAAGCATCCTCACCTTCTGATATGGCTTCCTTGCTGTTAACTGAGGTGCCATAGTAAGAATTTTTTTAAATTAATAATCCCTTTGTTTGGCCCACTTGCAAATAAAGATGCGTTGCATCTCTTCCTTCTGGGTTGGGCACCACTGGTGCTAAAAAAAGAAATTTTGTGGGCAATGAATACTTGGGCAAATTCTCCTTCTCAGATCCGTTGCTCGTCGCCTTACTGGATTTCTTTATAGTCCCTTGTAAGGACCCCCTTGTACATTTTTGAAATATCTTGGGGCTGCATTCCAGCCCCCTTAACCAGGCCAACCATCCATCAGAGATAAACCTTTTTCTGGAGACAGGGAGCCCTCATGCCATTCCCATGCCTATGCTAATTGCTTCTCAACATGCAGGGCTAATGCAACCTCCTCTGCCATAATACCCTGAACTTTCACTGCTGCCATGGCCACCAGTAGATCTGCTTGTAATTCTTTAGGGAACATTTATGAGGATTGTGAATCCTCCACCTGGACTGCTTTTGCCAACAGGCAGAAAATTTTCTCAGAATCATCCATTAATCTACGCCCCTGGCTAACCATCAAGTGCTGACCATGCTTCATCCTTCACCTCATCTGGGCAGGCCAAATGATTTATGAAATAATCACACTCATCCATGTATTTGGTAGACGGCCTTGTTCTTCAATCAGCTCTTGCACCCATCCTGCCAGTCTAATGGTAATGCATCCATAATTTGGGCTATATGGAGAGAGGAAGGGATTTCCACCTGTCACCTGTGACAAACACGCCTGAAAACAAATCTGGGCTACCACCTGATAAATTTTGTCCAGCGCCTCCACGGACAGGGATACATGCTCACTGCTTGACTTGGTCATTATCAGGATTTTCTTTGCTTTTGGCGTTGCAGCACCTAACCACCCCACCTCTAAAATTAAAAAATCCAGTGAGAAGACTACCATTACCACATTTGATAAAATGTTGGTACCTTTTCTTTCCTACTGAGACCACCTCCTCCTCTCAGATGCCCCACAATACAGAAAGGAAAGGGTTTTAGTTTTTTTTATGTAACAGGCAGTTTTGTACCTTTATGCTACAAAGTAGTTGGGTAGCACAAGACATGTCACTGACTATTTAACTGATATTATCACAGAAATCCATCTTGAACCCGCACGCCATGTTTTATGTTAAGACATATTCTTAAATTATGGTCTGAGTGACACTGCATGCAATAGCAGGGTCTGGTACCAGGACAGCGCTTAGAATGATTCTAATTCCTAACTTAGCTCACTTGTTGATCTCATCCTCCACCTTGGGTATTTAATATGCTTTTATAATAATTAAAGTACTTAAAAATGTAAGCAAATCTCTTTTTTGTTTATGGTATGATTTCTTGGAAAATGAAACTAAATCTCAGTTATCGCTTTCCCATTTATATAGCACTGCAAAATACTTGAATAGGCTCCTTTGACCCAAGCTTTCAAACAACAACCAGATCATTGTTTTTGAAGGCTCGTTAACCCAATTAACCATCATCTGAGAGAATTCAGGTCATTGTTGCATTCTGCCAAATTTAGAATCTGTTCCCAAATTTCTGACTTTGTACCTTTGATGACCCCATTCCTGATCCGCTCTTCCACTGAACTCAATTCATTATAGTCAACCTTTGAAGTCTTAATGGAAGCCAATATTTCGCCCATCAGGTCAACTGCGGACCAGGCTCTGCCTGATATGTTACACATTCCCATTGATGCAACTATTTGACGATGGGATTGCACTAAGGAATTTTGGTCAATCACATACTTATAAATAATAGTCCCACAAAGGCAAAAACCTCAAGATAACTTCATTTTTTTAGTACTAGATGGTCCCAACTCAAGATAACTTCATGCTAATAGCATTTACCCCACTATAACTAAGACTTTTACATAAAGTCCAAATTAGAATAATTATATACCTGTTAAAAATAAGATTTATGACACAGTATTACAAATATAAGCTAATAGATAATAAAATAATTGGTCTACAAAAATCAGGCCTGAAGGCTTAGATTTTAAGGTTATAAGAGAATTGAGTTGCATGAGCGGGAATTAAGGATTTGAACAGCCTTCATAACGATCATTAATGAAAGGCCGGTGGCCAAGTTTACCAATAGTAAAATAATACAACTTTAACAATTTCTTATAATAGTGGGGGCTGCGGGGTGAGTTATTTCTTAGTAACTAAATTCTAATGATTAACTTTGTCATAGCATATTAATCAAACCTTTTATCTACATACTATTTGAATTTAATTTTAAGTATAATTTATGTTTAGATTGCTGGTCAAACTATTTTCAACATTTCCCCATTTGATCAAACATCAGGTAATCGGAACTTCAGTGGGAGTTATCTGGCTACTAAAAGATCATGGATGAAAGGCTGAAGTTCTAATAGTACTTCTTAAGGAGCTTAACATGGACCTGATTTTAAGGTAATCTTTAGTGGGACTTTTCAGACTGATGGCATCAATAGATGTCTTCTCTATGATCTCAAAGGGATTTTTCCAAATGTGCTCTGATTTTCTAGTCCTTCCAAAGCCATGGTTATCATAAACCAGAACAATTCTCCTATGCCAAAGCTAGGCAAGGTCCAGTGATCTTCATTATCATGCTTCTTATACTAGACTTTTCAAGAATTAACGTTGTAGTATGCATAGCTTTGTAGCTGGATTGATGTCTGTATGAGCTTTTCAAGGTATCTTTTAGAACTCATGTTTTCTTAATTAACATGTGCGTATAAGATTTTGAGGTAGCGCAGGATGCTTACAATATAGCAACTGGAATGGTAAGTGGCCTAAGGCCAAGTGATAAGAGATGTTATATTCAAAAAAGGCGGTAAGCAAGAAAAGCTCCCAAATGGACGCTTTGCCAGTAATTGACTTATGTAAAATAACAACAAGTGTACTTTTCACTCATTCTATAGTGCCGTTGGTCTCAGGGTGACAGGTTGTAAACAATACCTATCAAATACCCATCAAGTCATTGAGTATAGTGATTATTTGGGCTATAAATTTAATCCCTTATCATTTTTATAAACTGGAGCAGCCATGCCAATATAATGCGTTTCCAGATAAATTTAGTTGTTGTTATAGCGCCCTGACATTTAACTGCAAAGGCCTCCACACATTTAGTGAGGTGATTTTGGCCACAATAATATACTTGAATTGCTCACAAATTTTGGACACCGGGCCCACAACATCAATAGAGGTGTGTTCCAGGAAAAGTTGGAATTTATCAATTTTTAGGATGAGGCTTTCTGTTAACAACTTCAGCTTAGCATGCTTTGCAGTAGCTGGAAGTCTCGCGAATATTATAAGTCTCTGACTACCATGATAGTGTGATCACAATTATTGAATCGTTTTTATATCGTCCATTCCTTGTTGCCTTATGGGCTGCAACATCAAATTAGTCTGATTGGTGGTCCTAGGAAACAAAAAGGGTTGTTCATTAATAACCTTGCAAAGTTTTCTGTTCTTCACAAAGGGTTTCCTTAACCTTTCTAAAGTGTGTTGAACCTCTTCAGGCTTTTACCAATGTGTTGAGTTATCATTTTATCAAACCATTCATCATCTAGATCAGCCGCTAAGGCCACATTGAGCAGATTGTGGAGACCATCAGCGTTTCAATGTTTAAAGCTGAAGAAGTGTTGAAATTCAAAGTTATAGGCTTGTAATTTCAAAACTCATTAGGACAGACACCCATCTGGATCCTTCAAATTATGTAACCATTGCAGAGAGGCATGATCAGTTACACCATAAGATGTACTCCATAATGTAAACAAGACGTTGTTTACAAGCGTATATAACTGTTAGACACTCTTTCTTTGTAATTGTATAATTACGTTTATGTACATCCAGCATCTGACTGTAGTAAGCCATGAAGTGTCCTACTTCCTCAGAATGGGAAAGGAATCACTGCCCCTATGGCGGTGAGGGGTGCGTCCATAGGAATAATAAAACAGTTTATCAAAGTTTATGTACAAAGTATTGGCACTATAGTGAGGCAAGATTGTAGTTTGTCAAAGGCCAGGTGGAAATTCGCCATCCACCCAAATTGAACCCCGTTTTTGAGGAATGAAGTCGGGTTCCTCTATCTTGCTAAAGTATTCCAAAAATGGCAATAGTAACAGACCATCCCAAGGAAAACCTAAATGTCACGATTTCTACTTCGCATTATCATTCATTAAATAGCCTCAATATTTTCAAGGTAGGTCCATAATCCCTGTTTATTGCTGACAAAACGCAAGATCCAGTTGCTCTTAGAATGTTTCATTACGTGGCTTAAGTTTAAGATCATCCTTGGCAAGGCGGTATAGATTTCTTCCAAAATAATAAATGTTTATAAAACTTTATAGAATAAACTATTATATTATCTAAATATAATAAAATTTAGGAGGTTTTAAATTACCTATAACTGTCCATGGCCCACTGTAAGTCGCAGGGGCATTGTACTGCCCTTGAGGCATCCTAATGGGTTGATAACGTTCTGAAAATAATCATAGCACATTTCTCCTGCTCACCTTTGGTCAGCTCAATCTGCAATTAACCAGAAATTATATCCATGGCTAAAAACTATTGCATGCTGCCCAGATGCTCTAGAGCATTTTTGATGTGAGGTGACGATAGGAGTCCTTCTTGGTAACTTTGTTGAGCTTTCTGTATTTGATTACCATGCCATAAGAACCGTCATTCTTTTTAATAACCAAGACTGGGGAGGCTAAAGGACATTTGGAGGACATTAATATCCTCTGTTTCATAAGTTGGTTAATATCTCTTTTGAAAACTTCATCCACCACCTTTGAGTGCCTAATAGGACGGAGGAAAATCTTTGGATGATTACAAGTATTTATATGATTTGAAACATCATGTGCATAACTCAAATCAAAGTCATCTTGATCAAATATAACACTTCACTTTTCAAAAAAGGGCTAGTGCTCAATCCTTCTCATCCTTCATTAAACTGAAGAGGATTTCACAAGGGACCAGAGAGAACAGATAGACAGTTCATCTCATCATAAAGACCTATTTATTAAAGTAAATAACATCGTAAATATTCTATACTTCTTCTATTGGTAAAATATGCACAAAAGCAACAATTTTGTACTTTATTTATTCAGGGTACAACTTTAGGTTGGATTAACTTATCTTAATTTTAACATGATCAATAGAATGATCCCAGGTGCGGCAACAGGTTTAATTAGTGTGGCAGAATGGCACATGTATTTTGATATTTAACCCTTGTGTAACTTTCAAGTTTTATTTCAGTCCATAATAAGTAGTGGCCTGCCAAAAAGCTAGGTTACAAATAGCCCTTAATCAAAAGCTCTTGGATTTCATAATTTGGTAGGCAATCTTCAAATACAGCATGAATCCATTGATAATTAATTAAGCACTACGCTATCCTTGTAAACGAGATTAATAAACCCCTATTTTTTGGCACAGGGTCCTCATCATTTATGCATATAATTTGGAAAAAAATTTGGCCTAGTTTTTAAAAAGTTTATCTTCATTATCTGCCCTAATCCCCTAAGTCCTCATAAAAGAAGCTCCAAAGAGTAAGTTGAAATTTGATTTGGTATAACTATAGCAGGAGTTATCACTAATGAACCAAACCTTGGTAGCAATGCACTATATGATCCTAGAGTAGTGGGTGTCTGGGGCCTGCGGTATCATATACTTTTTGGTGGCCAAAAATTGACACAAGGACAGTTTTCTTTACAAATTTAGTGGATACAGTATCAATGGGTGCCCCACAGTACCCAATAGCTCTTACATTGAGCTTAATAATTATGATATCAATATACATGCATTCTACATAATAAGCATCAGCCGCATTGACTAAGTTGTCACACAGGGTGTCAGTTTGACCCAATTAATATAATAGATCATCACATAAAAGTGTCCATTATTCCTTTAATGGTATGAAGGATATATTTACATGAATCCTTCTTAATTGGGGATATTGCCAGAGGAGACCAGAAGCTCTGGCTGTTCCTGTTTGTTGGATATAAGGCTTCACTTTTGCCTTATTTGTGATTACACCATTGCATTCCTGCTTTGACAAAGTGATAACTGTTACCTTTGTTTTAGTGATTACCAGATTAGCAACTAGCAGTGAAGCATCCTTTATTCCTAATACCCTTTTATTTTTGGTGGAAGGGACATCCTTTTAGTTACTACAAGGAATTATACAAGATGCGGCGTAGGCAGATTGCCCCTTTTCTATTCTTACTATTCTTCTCCCAAGTTTTAATCGGTTTTATGGTCAACAAAATAGCTTTTGGTCTCGGCGTTCACAGCAGAGAAGTGACTGGAATTGTTTTCTAACTGATCACATAGCTCACAAATGAACTAACTTCTATCTTTATATTAAAAAGTGACCAGTAAGGCCAGGGCAATTTTTGTACAGAAATAGAGCCCAATTAAATATATTGCAAGGCTCCTGTTGGCTTAATTTAGCTCAGTGAAAGTGATGCCGCTTCAGAAAAGATAACTAAACACCTGTGTAATATAGTCCTCATTGAGCTCTAATCATACTACTTTATATAACTCTGGGTAGGTCTCAAATTGTGGCAAAGGGCAATCTGAGCATTAAACTTATACAACATCTTTGCTCCATATAAAACCTGAGACTTATTATAAACTCATTAAGCAAAAGCTGTAACCATTTCATCCTTATTCAAAATTAAAGAACAACCTCATCTAAGTTTTCATCTATTATGCTCCACCAATCTATTGCTCAATGAGTTCTTTGACTGGTGTGATTTGGTTTGACCAACCGTTTGACTTTACTTTATTATTTTATTTTTCTTATTTTTGTTTTATTTTTTTATATTTACTAATATCCCTATTTTAAAAATAGATGAGGGCTTCTATCCCTTGAGCCTTGATGCCAGTGTCAATCTATAGAATTAAAATACTATAGATACCTTTTCCCACCACCATTTTTTGGCAGATAGATTCTCAATAATCTGCCATCAGATCTCCCACTGCTTCTTTTAACTCAAAATATAAAAAATTTACAAACTATTTCATTAAGATAAGCCTAACTTTTCAGCAGATCAACTCATATCTGTTTTCCAGATTAATCTCCAGTTCCTTAAACAGTTCCATGCCACATGTCGGAAATTACCAGATTTACCCAGCCAAATCCATCATGAGTATCCCCGCCAATTAAAAGTTAAAATATGTCACAATGTGAGACAGATGCTTACCAAACCATATCTGATGTTAAACAGATATCCATTAAGTCTCATAATACTTACTCATAATCCTATTAACAACCATAAGCAGGAAACTCTAGAAAATTTGGGAGCTAGAGGAAAGGCTGACTTACTAGAGGCCAGGGTATAATTGGATGGCTTTTTACTGAAATAAGGGAAAAACACATGAAGTGTATCTCTGGGTATTGAGTTTTATCTGAGAGCGCTAATTTGCCTTTACGCTGGATTTGTCACCACTGGAAGTACACAACAAGAGTAAAATAAATTTAAAGGATACAAAAGGCTTTATTATCTAATTCACTTTTACATTTATATTCACTGTATATTGTCTTCATACAGTTTTACTTTTTCAAGTGACGTTACCAGTGCCAATCTCGCCCAGTTTCAAGTCCAAATTACAAATTTTGGTACTCACTACAGGGGGCACTGTCAGTTCCCTGTATTCAATTGAACATACAAAAATGCAATCAGCTGAAGACACTTTGTCATACTGACCCTGAGAGTATCATTAATGGAGAACTGAACAATAGGAGGGTTCAAACAAGCTATAGTCTCCTGGCCCTGCTTTCCAATGCCTCATTTTTATATGATCAGCAGGATACCTGGGTTGTGTAAAATACCTCTACGCTCCCACGCCGTGGTAACCATCTTGATTTACCAGGGGAGTGGTAGTTTATTTTCTTTAGATTCTATCAGAAACTTAACATATTAATCATTGGTCCAATCTCAAGGACGAGAAATCAAAGAATTGAATTCATATCAAATATGATATATTAAAAAACTTGAACAGACTGATTAACAATTACAATAAAAGACACCATCTTAGTAGGGTGGTGAAGCAAGTCCTCCAAGAATTTGAAAAAGGTCAATTTCATGTGTAAGCAAGATCATGGCCAGAATCATCCTTGGACTCTGACCTCAAAAGGAGTGTAAAATGCATTGCAACCACCTTACCTAATACTTTGGCTACCATACCTTTGACAAAAGCTGTTTCTAGTTCTGCCTCAATATTTCCTACTAACCTTGTCCCCATGATGGAAGCTTCTATAATTCCTCCCCTTCTGCTGCCAATACTGCTTGTTCTGGGTATTAGTCCCAGGTTAACCAGGATTCATGGTTTAATGATGATCATCATGTTAAGCTGGTTACTTTCTTAAGTTTGACATAAAGAGAACATTTAAACTTTCATGCAAATACATGAAATCACTGTGGGAAACTCAAAGGACCTGACCAAGATGGCCACGTTAATGAACCTTTTGCACACTTTCAGTCAAGAGCTAGTATTGCAAAGCTTTGAGAAGATGAGATGTCTCACAATGATGCTAAAAGTCATTATTAATGGGCTTCGTTGGGTGAAACTGATGATAGAAAGATATAACACTTTTCTGTACATTTCTTTATCATAGCAAAGATGTTTTAGTCTTTGACAATTGCTTTTACATAAGGTTCAGGTAATGTATGAGGCCAAGGTTAATAGTCACTATGATGCTCAGATTGCTTTCAGCAATGCCTGCAAGCCTTAAAAGGAAATATATCAGACTATATTGCCTGGTTTAAATTCCAAAAATCATCATAATTGAGATGGTAAGGTATCACTGCCTTGGACCCTCATTTTTGATTCACCAATTTAGCATATATTAAATATTTAAAATCAGGCAGCTCAAATACCGATCTCATTAAATATTCAAGTGGCCATAGGCGGCCTTGTACCTTACACAAGAATCAGTGACTCATTGTTTGATATCAACTACAAACCTTTATGTGGGAAAAGCCTTATTGTTTTTATTTAACCAAGGTAAGCCGACCAGGCTGGACATTACAAACTAAAACTAAAAAGCATAATAAAAAACGTTTCAAATGAACTGCCTAAAATGGATGGATCAATTTAATAATAACTAACAAAATATCCAACCTGGAGGGCAGCAAATACTGCTATCTCTCCATGGTGGACGGGGAGGGGGGATTGGGGGGCTTGTCCTCAGCCGCATCCATCTCATCCCAGAGTAGGATGCATGTTAAGGCAGATAGTAAGGGTGTGGGGGCATCGGCGGCATGAGGTTCAATATCCTTGATGACCGGAACTTCTGAATAGTTGCTAGCCATCATTGTACCAACAATGTATTTGCCCAAAGCGTCTTCAGCTTTGAGGCGGGCGTCTGGGAATTTAATGAATGTGGCAATGTTGGTTTGGGTTATTTTTGCTTTTTATTTCTTGCTACTGTTACCACGTTCTGGATGGATTCAGTGACATTTTTGTGTAAAGTTTTCATGTTGATCTTTCTTTGTGCAGTAAGATTTTTGGGGATGACGGGAGGTGGAATTCCTCCTACAAGTGCAGCCACAGATTTGGTGGAAGCTTTGCGAAGCGGATGGCAATCTGGTGTGGTAGCTGCTTCTACTGCAAGCTGGTGGTCACTGTATAATGGTTTGGCATTAGGTTGTGGGACATATTTCTGAGGCGGGAATTTTGCATCCCATTCTGCGTTACAGAGCCGCTCAAGTTGCAGCGTCAGTTCTTCAATGACGTTATCTGATTTGTTGAATTCATCCAATAATTTCCATGGATTTTGGTTGTATTGGATTGGGGAATCAGTGTACGGTTGAGGTTTGTTTGATTCGTTTGTGAATGCATGAGATCAAACTGAGATCCAATCTGATGTTTAGTTGGATGAATTATTTATGGCATTGGGGCAAGGTGGGTGCTGATTGGTGGATGTAGGTGCAGCTGAAGCATCAGGCATTGGAGGAGGGGAAGGTAGGATTGTACCCCATGTCAGAGTTGGCGCAGGGTGGGTGGCAGATTGGTGGGCGTTGGGCAAACTTTCAGCGTTGGCAGGAGTTTCTGAGTATGGGCATTTGCATTTTGAGTGATCTAACTTAAAACAGGATGGAAAAATCGTCCATCCGCCCTCAACGCGGGCTCAGAATGGATGGTTGGGGGCAGATGGGATGGTGGCATGAGGTGGAATTTCCAAAGAAATTTTTGTAAATTCAGGGTTGATTGTGGCATATGCCCGAGGCCCAGCAAGGCGTGTGGCCTCAATTGGGACCACAAATTGTAAGATGGAGTTGGCGCCATAAGCTTCCAAACCTTCCATCAGCTCCTGGTGGAGCACTTCAGGGGGAGGTGGGTGGGTAAACTAGCGAACTGGACCACCAAGGTGGTGTCCATTAGGAGCTGGGTCCGAGTTGTTGGAAGGGGAATATTATTGAATATTAGCAGCACCATTGCCACAGTGACTGCATCAGCTTCACAGGGGAAGCTAAGATCAAAGTACTCCTTATAGGGGCGAAAGTCAATAAAACAGGCTGGTGTCATCACCACCTGAGCAATTTTGATAATGGCTTGGTCATTGTAGGGGAAGAATTTCCCATATTTGACCTTAAGGCTGAAACGCATGTTACTCTGGGGGAGCACCAGGGGCAGTGGGGCACTGCTTGGGTTCAGGCAAGATAGGCATCAAGATCCTTGGGAGGAATGAATCATCCCAAGAGTTTGGAATGACTGGGAGAGCCAGTCTGAGCGCGTTTTCCTATCAGATGGAAAATGGAGGGGGGAGTTTCGCTGCTTTCCCATGCTGGGACAGTCAGCGGGGGATCCAATGACATTGGAGCAAGACTTCAGTGTGCGATTAAGTGTTTGCTTTTAATTTACTAAATTAATTTGCTTGGAAAGCTACGCCAAGCAGAGAGAGATTTCTGGGAAAAGCCACATTGTAGTAGAAAAAGAAATTTCTACTTCTGCCAATAAATTGAATTTTATTTTAAAGAACAGAGCAATAATAAATGCTGACACACCACTGAGCTTCAGATTTAACTTTAGAAAAGAGTTTTCTATGTCTTTGCAGCCACAGGTGACCATCGACTTATTCTCTTATCTAAGCTAATCAGATACTCTTGACATTGATATACTTACTATCTTTGATTGTTGCACTGAATGTGCTTATGTTCTATCAGTATGAAAAACATTAGAGTTTGGGATATTGCAGATAGTGGAACATCTCAGTATAATTTCCTCAATTATATTGCAGAAACTTGGGATTGCTTCCAATATCTATCATTGCCAAATATAGAACTGTGGGGCTTAATGCCACTACCTCACTAAGATCATATAGCTCCTTGACGCAAAAGTTTAATAACAAAATGTTGTTCATTCTGGACATCATTTTACGCATGACAACTATGAGCTACTTATTAATACCTTGTTTATGAAGAAATATGGGATTAAAGTTAACTTCAAAAATGATATGTTAGATATATGGAAAAAACTACCTGCTTTATTATATCGAGAAAAAATCTTTGAATAGCAAATGTGGCCTTGTGAGCGTAGTTACCAAGTGCTCTGCTGAACTAATTGATATTAAATTGCAGACGCCTACTAATACTACAGCATATTATTCATCCAACTGCTTTAATTCTTCTGACCTCTTTATAAGTTATCTAAGAGTTTCTCCTCCAGTTTTCACTATATACTTGTTAATGATGTGTATACCATTCTTCTGCAACTTCCCAGAGCAGAGGAGGTTGAATCTCCCTCCCAATTCAATCCAAGTGCCAACTTTTTTTTTTTTGTAAATGTTTAGTCTAGTAAGTGAACTATACCCATTAAATACCATAAAAGCCACCAATACACTTTAAATTAACCCCGGCTATTTCAAAGTTCAATGAGATTACACTCCATGATGGACAAAATTGCACTATTGAACTGAGCCGCCAGCCATTGTAGGGAATGGATGATACTTTACAAATTCTGGATAGTTTGTATTGTAGATTTGATCTGCCACTCCGCTGATCCAAAATGGAGCCCATTGCCGCCTCTAATGCTGTTTAGCTTAACCAGTGAGAAATAAAGGTGTCTTTAGAAAACAGTTGCTCTTACCTGGTGCACTTTAAAAAGCCTCAAGCAAATCGCCTTTGTTTATATGTTGCCTGGTCTAAAAGCCTCATCGTTGAAAAAATTATCTGACCTCCACTTTTTTGTGCTTAAATTTCTGGTCAAGTGGGGAAAATTTTTCAATTTGGTTTGACCAACCATATTTCTTTTTTAATATTATTTAGGTATTTATATTTTTATAATAGATTTTATGTTTTATATTATAATTTTTAATTTTTTATATTTACTAAGAGCTTTGTTTATAACTATATGAGGGTTTCCATCTCTCAAACCTTGATGCTAGTGCGATCTATAGAATTAAGTAGCTATATACCTTGTCCCACGGCTTATTTCAAAGAAGATAAAATCCCATAGATCTAATGTCACATATTCCTCTGGCATTTCTCAAACTAAATTTTAAACATTTTCAAACTATTTCATTAATATAATCCTATCTTTATGGCAGATTTACTTCTATCTGTTCTCAAGTTAAATCTTCAGTTCCCTAAAGAAGTTCTTCTCCCAACAATTATAAATCACCATAATTATCTAGCCAAAATCCATTGTGAGTTTTCCAACTAACCAAAGCCCTAAAAGATGCCCCAATATTGGACAAATGCTTATTAAGATGAAATGAAGTTAAACAGATAACCATTAAGTCATATAAGGATTACTAAGAAGCCTTTTAGTCAACCATAAATAGAACACTAAAATACCTGGGAGCTAGAGGTATGGCTGACTCACTAGAGGCCAGGGTATATAAAAACTGGCCTTTTACTGGAATAAGTAACAAACACACAAAACTTAACTCTGGGTATTGAGTTTTATCTGATGATGCTAGTTTGTTTTACGCAGGATTTATCACCTCTGGTATATATAACAAGAATACAGCTGTTTTGAAGGATATGAATAATGGCTTAATTCTTTAATTCAATTAACATTTATATTCATGGTATACTGCTCTTATACATGTATACATGTTTAAGTTAAAAGTTACCTGTGCCAACATCGTCCAGTTCTAAGTCCAAATTGAAACATTGCACTGCAGTAACACATACAAACTTTCTTTAGATTATGGCATAAATTATTCCTAACTAAGGAGTCCAAGCAATACATTAACGTTACCACCTTTATGACCTTAAAGCACCCCCATGTTTATTCTAAACAGGGCAATGAAGTCATTCAAATCCCTTCTATTATCAGTTTTTGAGTAGATTAATTGAATTAAATGTATCATGGTATCAATTGCACAGGTTCATGAAGGCCACAAAAAGTCTGATTGAACCCCATGGTAATTTGACCAAAGGGCAAGAGCAAAATGAATTTGAACCGCTAGAGAGGTTGTAGTGAAAGGCTACATAAGGTGAGGAGAAGCCGCCAAGAGAGCAATTATTGACAGTGAAGATGGTAGCAAAAGTAATTCACTATGTAGAACACCCAAACTATTTTGGTCCCATAAAAGACCAAAGTTGATAACGTTGTTAAATTTGTAGAGTTTGAAGGTGCAAAAGGTGCCTTATTGCAATAATTAAATGCCAGTATAAAGTTTATCAAAATCTTCAAGAATTGGTCATGATGGCTAATAGTCCATCACAATAGTGATTAGTAGATCAATCATAATTACGCTGGACCTCAGAGGCAACCTCTTAAGACTTCATAAATTGCTTTTTTCTCAGTATGCAAAATATTCTCACTATTACTAATTGATTTATAAGCGAAGGATAAAAATGAGCGCCCCTGTAGTGATCAACAAATGTTAAAAATTGTCACAGGGGCACCAGATTCCAGGTGTACAGGTAACTAACGCACAAAATTAGGCACTGTATAAAAACATTAACTAACGAAACATGCAAGAAAAAAACATGTTTGTCACAAATAGTCTTTATTGGATACTCAAAAAGATAAGAACTCATTAGTACTAACTACTGACAGTAGCTTTGGAGCTTTACAATGAATGGTCTTTTTTATGTTAGTATTTTCCACCCTGCTAGTGTAAAAACGGATCCCCTGCTCAATGGGAATCTTTTTAAATATGCTCCTCTCATCCCTTATTCCCATCGTGCAATCATTTGACAACGAAATAGCACTAGGAGTTTTTTTGATAGTACCATGATAACAAAATACAGAGCTGCTAAGACATAGTCTTTGGAATAATTTATTAGTAGTGCACTCAGCTTATTGGAACTAACAACTTGGTGGAAATACCAAGTATAATTATAAACTTATTAATGATAAGCTTTTTGTTATAATGGGGAAAAATAATGGTAATTAATGACCATCTAGTACTAAAAAAAATAATGGTAATTCTATGATAAATAGGTGATACAAAAACCAGGTCAACTGGGTTTTAAAAATTGAGGCTTAGAAGGGAATTGAATTTCATGGGCGGGAAGTAAGGATTTGATCTGCATCAAAATTATTAAGAAAAAAGGCGGTGGCTAAGGTTATCAATAGTATTATAATACAACTTTATCAAATTCATATAAAATTGGGATCCTCGGGGTGAGGTAATTCAAAGTAACTAGATCCTATCAATTAACATTGACATAGCATTCCAATTTAATCCTTTGTCTACATATTAGTTAAGATATGAAATTAATGAAAAAAAAAATTTAAAATGTTGCCAGAAATTTTAAAAAAATCATGATATTGATTTTTATTGTAACCATTTATATTGTGATTTATGTCCAAAAATTGTTACATTCAATTTACTTCCTGTGATCCCAATGCCTTGGTCGATGGCTGAGCTTGTGCCAGGACAGTATCATCACCACATTGGTTGTGCATATTGGGTGTCTGGGACATCACCTGAGATGCCTTTTTTGCTCCTATTGTTCTTTGCATAGTTTGTCCATCTAGGTTCAAAAAAATCCCCTTTTTTGTCCCAATTATAAGGAGGGTGACAAGATTAGCTTATAATGAATGGATCATCTTCATAAATGAAGGTTTTACATACTGTGTCATAAAAATGATTCCTTAAGAGGTTAGGTGCCATTGATGAATCCCCCCCTCGGGTTGGGACCATCTAGTACTAAAAAAAGAGGTTAGGCATATGCCTTATGGCCCTGACCCATACACTATATACAGAAGGGGACGACTTTTTGATAATATATTGAATAGTGTTGAGGTCAATCTATTAAAAAGCGTAAATTGAGCAACATGTGGGTTTTTTAGGAAGTCTTTTCTGACCTCTAAACTAGGGTCAATTATTGCAATGGTTGCCTCATTGCATAACTTTAGCATATAGCAAAAACTTTTTAGTTCAAACTGTTCTTTAATATTAAGCATTCTTATCATTTTTAAGGTTGCTCTTCACAAAGTTGCAGGGAAGATGTTAGGTAAAATAAAGTATGATTTAAATAGTTTTTAAACTTTATTAAAATAAGCAAATTTAAGGGGAGGATACCTCATTGGTAGAGTATGATCCTCTACCACTGCCTCCCTAAGTTAAATTCAGGTTTTGAACTTTGGGTAGGGGATGATTATGACTGTGTTGATTTAGCATACCTATGCTCCAAACCAAGATAGCGAATACTAAAGGTGGTCCATGAAGTTCCTGGCTAGCATATTCCACACATGGAGGTTTTCTGGGTTAACTTCCTTTTCCATTTTCTTCTCTTCCCTTAATCAATGCGGTATCATCCACAGGTCAGTCCACCTCAAATAAAATTTAGATATAATAAGTAAAGTCAGCAAGCATTTTTTTGTGTGCAACTCTGAATATTACATTTGGAGTTTGGCCTTTGCAGATTCATCTGCTACCTATGCGGTAGGAAATCAAAGGTTAAAACAACCAAAAATACAAAGATATTATAATAAAGGTAGCTTCAGGGAACTACTCCTCTTGCTACTATGCAACTTTTCGGCTAATATGGGGTTCTCCACCCCATAGTATATGCGAATGGCATGGTACACCATCAAAATCAACTGCTATTCTGTGATGGATCAATAAAACATATTATTATTTATGAAAAAAGGAGGTATAAATTGTTATGGGCATGGGTGAAAGGTCCCAAGCTCCAGCTATCAAACTGGATAGCGTTTGAGTGCTTGATACAAAAAAGGGGCATCAAACCAAAGGCTTTACCACTCATACAGTTGAATAATTTAGAGAGTACCCTGGATGGGATATGGTTAGAGACAGCTCACCCTTGTCTGTCCCACCTGTAATTCTTAGTAAAATACCCCTCCAGCTGGATCACGAGCAATATCATTACAAGAGGAACAAAGGGATCCAGACCCCAGTCGAACCCCTTTTCCATATCAGTGACATAGCCACGTGGTAGATGAATGATGGGTACTTCCCTGGCACCAAAGATCATTCCTCTTTGCCCCCTATTTCCTCTTATGCTTTAATATATTTATTGAAGGGTGTGCAGAGTGGTGGTTCAGTCTATGGGCATCTGATAAGACCTAGGGATCACCCCAGCCAAGGCTTGACCATTGACAATCCCCAAGAAACTACATAACCCATCCCAATTCTTGCATAAACCCAAGCACGCTTGATAAGTTATATTGAGATTTAGATAGTAAACATATTGTTTATCAACCTCGTGGATCTCTTAACCTTCCCCAAGGTTTGTTTGATTCATTAACAGTTCCTAAAAATTTTATTAAAAAATTTGTGACAGCAGCTTACCAATCCAGATGAATCTTTTAAACTCATAAGCATCCCTATAATTTTATTCTTTGACCCAATCACATGCTTTCAAAACTTTTATGATGTGATCTGAAGCCTCTCTCAACTGACTTCACTCCTCCCAATCTATCCAGATAGCATCTACCACGGAGGTCAAGGCGCAGACCAGTTTCTAATCTCCCTCATAAGTCTCTCTATCCAAACTATATATAGTCAATCTCCATCCTCAGTTTAGGTTTCCAGTTTATTTCTCTCTTAGTTTTTTAAAAAAACACAATTTACTCCAAGTTTGCCTTCTGTGTAATATGACCTCCACATTTTAGCTTCTTATTTACTAACCGCTATTTGGCAATTCATGTCAATATTCACAAAATGTCTCCAATGTGCATAGAGTGGTTGTTACAGTAAATGGTCCAATGACATTCTGCATCATATTGATTAGTAAGACCGTGTGCCTCTGCTCCTGCCTGCTGATCCATTGTGCGTGCCATGTACACATACAATCACTGTATGCTCTGCTGATCCACCCCTAATGCAGTACAACTACCCAAACTATGTCCTCTTAAACCTTAGATACATTCTTATTCAACTACTAATAAACGCGAACATTCAAGGTATTGTCACCCTACCTGCCTCTCCCGCCCATGGAAGTTGCCCCAGTAAGACCCATGGCTTCCCCTTTTATCACCTTCTGACTGGTTATGGGGCCTTTGGTATGACATTGAATAAAATTACTTCTTACTTAACCCTAGCAATTTCATTATAAAGTCGTTAGGTCAGCTGATCCCTTAACATTCCAGGCCATTATTGAGCACTCATATACCCAGTGTGTATGGGCAGTCTTCTTTTTATCAGCTCCCGCCATAACACGAATAACTGTATAAAATGATGAATATATTCACCCTCCTCTCCGGGTTTGAGCTAGGCGCTCACCTATTATTCATTGAAAAATCCACCTACTCTTAAGTTTCAATTTTATCTCTCCTGTTAGGAACTATCTGGGTTTACCCCTTGAATCCTACCTAATCATATAATCAGTAAATCCAATAGACGTCTTTGAGAGAAGTAAGCATCATCAACTTCCAGTTACCAAAAGCACAATTCTCACCTTGTCTCCTTCTCACCAGCGCTTCTCTTTCGCTTATAACTTACACCAATGAAAATCAGTATATCTCACATTTCCTATAACTTTCTGTTTTAATCACACGAGGTCACTGTGCAAGCCCACCTAGAAACAGGAGCGGCTGGAAATTTTATGAATCTCAGATTAGCATAGGCCCTGGACCTGTACACCAATATGGTACTCCAAATATTGGGCGCATCCTCTCAACCCATGAAGTGTCATATTGTGAAGCATCCATTACAATTCTTCATGTATAGCTTCTGCTTCTACTACCACTTTTCAGCATTTTCTGATCTGTTAAACCCTTTAATTGATGGTGTATGCTAGTGGCGTTGGCAGAAAGTGTATATCAAATTGTAAAACAATTCCCTCTACTTCATCAATAATAAGATCAGTTGGAATTTCCCACTAGATTAAACTCTCAGAATTGAGACTTCCATGAGTTCCATCTTACCTACCGCTCCTCCCTCCATAGAGTGCTTCAACCAAATTTTCTTCCTTTCTTGCCCCCTAAGAGGAAGAATTTGATTTTATATCGGGTACCAGGATCCCACCTCATTCATAGTATGACCTGGAGCAATAATTAATGGTATAACTTTTTAAGATAAGCTGCCTTTTATACTTTTACACGGAGGAAAAGGACAATGCTTTAAACGTATGGCTGGACAGCATGTTGTTGTATGCTTTGATTGTTAAGAATTACTCCCTGTTGCTTCTCATTGTCTTTTGATAAGAACTCTTATGGATTTTTGAAGCCTTGCGTTGACTTTGGACATGTAAGTAATGTTACAGTTTCAGTAACATACCCTCTCCCCTTATACAATCTATCTCTCAGTCAATTGCAAAGTCAAGAGTTCTCTAGGCTTAAACTAGTAAATGCCTATAATTAATTAAAAGTCAATCAAGAGAAATAGTGGCTTGCAGAAATACAGACAAATTAAATAAAAGTTTACTTAAAGTGATATCTTCAAGGTTTCAAAATGTTCAAGCGACCTTACAGTAACTCATTAATGATGTGTTAGCTGTCTTCTCTTCTCATGAGCCGTTGCATAAATTGATTATTTATTGATCAATTTGCCCACCTAGAAGCAACACACGAAGATTTGGAAGCAGTAATGGCTGCCCTCCACTGGGATAATCTCTTTGTGAAGTCCTCTAGATGTGAATTTTTTCAAGAATAGATACCTTTTAGGGAACCTAGCTCTTTTGAATTTCTATGCAGTTTCCCATGTAAGTTGGAAGCTATCTATTCCTGGACAACCCCAACTACCCAAAAATGGCTCCATAGCTTTATTGGGAAAGTGATCTTAATTAAGAATTACTCCCTCGCTTACAAACTAGTGGCACCCTTGCATTCACTGACTGGCATAAAACACCTTTCAAATAGACACTGTAAGTCCTGGTGAGCACCCCTGAGCCTCAACTTTGGAAAAAATTCGTTTTCACACAAAAGGAAGTGAAGAAGGCTGCTTTCCCTCTCATTTCCCAGGGCGATTTATCCCACATGGTGGTCGAGAGGTGGGTAACAGCCTACCCCCTCAAACTTGCCCCCTTACCTCACTATATACCACCCAAGGGTTGGTACAGAGAATTGGGTTGGTGTTTGGAGGTGGCAGTGGTAAGAAGCCACTGTCAGTGGGAAGTTTATGGTCATTTGCCATCCGCAATAAGTTTTGGCCCCAATGAGGACTCTGCTAGAATTGATAAATGAATGCCCAACGTGATTAAGACATATTCTTATGCTCAGGTTTAAATCCCTGTCTATGCGTTTTACTTACGCCAAAAAAGTAAGCCCAACTCCAATAAGTATAAGCTCATATAATCCCTTTCATACCTAATGGGAACTCCCATATGTGACATAGCCATAGGCGCACCCAGATTCACACTGGATGAAGCGTCGCCAATCTTTCAAGCAGAATCACACAGATTGTAAATTTTGGTGGCAAAAGTTTGAGTGTAAGTCAGCTGGGTAGGATGTGATAGATTTAGCATCATAAAGAATCAGAATGTAGATCCAACAGATTGTGATTGCATTACCCTTGGTTAATGCAAAATTTGATTAATTACAAAGTGCCAGCACTTAAAACAACCATCCCCCACAGGTACGGTTGTTGGTCAATTTTCTATTTATTTGTTTCAATAAACAAATTTCCATGAATATTTTCTCGTTTCAAATTACACTCTTTTTCTGACATCTAGTTCCAAATAGGTGCCTTGTTTCCCTATCTACACAATGACTGGTCCATAGTGGCCGTAATTACAACGCTGCTGCCCTCCCTACTTAAGTAGGATTCCATAATAGTGGTCTACTGGGTTGTCCCCCACTTTGGATGCTGTATGGCTTTGGGATGTGCCCTTGCTTTTGGTGATGCTTTCTCCCTGGAGAGTGAAGTTTCATAAACTTTCCTCAAGGTTGGCAACCTGTGTTGCCAGAGCGGATTTTAGGCTCCCTATGGGGCTTAACTAAAAAACTTTGGCGTACTCCAAAGCCGCCACTTCTGCAATGGCGTCTTTATTAGTAGGCATGCTGTTAACGGTGACTGTTAGTCACCACCCCTCAATTGTTTCCCTCCCCATAAGAAATCAGGACATATGGATGGCTATTTCTCAAAAAAGCTCTTGTTTGCGTTCTGTATGTTTATTCACATTAACTTACAGGATAGTCTCAACTTTATTAGCCAGCTATATGACATGTTTTATTGACCACTAATTTCCATCATCTTCATTCTTTTGCTAAAAGTTGTTGATGATGACATCATTATATAACATAAACAACAAAATGATGCTTAGTTTAATTCTTTTTGTATAGTTAGTTGGTTCGTTTGTCAGGTTTTTCCGCGTGTGGTGGATGAGTTCCTGCCCCAATATTTCCTCCCTAAAAGTCCCTCCCAGTTTTCTCCCCCAACAGTGGGTGGGTTCATACATCCCTTCCGTTGAAGTAGTGAATCAGGTGCTGAACTCCCTGGCTGAGTTTCAGGTGCAGATTTAGGTCAATATGGTGGTTCCCTCCTCCCTTATGGATGCCCATCGGAGTATAGCTCTTTTGGATGTGATGGAAGGGGACGCTCGTCAATGGTGCATGGAATTTTCACTCATATAACCAAGCGGGAGTTTATACTCCCTTTATCACGTTGGTGTCATAAGTGGTCCAAACGCTGGTGTCAAGGTCATCTCATATTCTAAGATTTTCAGTTTAAGTGTAGCGGTGTCCAATCTGCTCTCATTCATTAAAGCTTTCTTGGATCAGGCTCCTGGGATAGGCCTCCCATTAGAAGTTTTCATTTTGGTATTCCGTGCTACCTTTGATCCCATTTCTGGAAACCATTCTGCCTGGGACACTCAGCTGGGTTTGTTAGAGCAGGTAGGTGCAGTGGTTACCTCCATCAGCGCCATACTTTGGCAAAACCCAGGTGGGGTAGAAGGTGCACCAAAAAGATATCCAACCCTTGCGGTTTTTAGTGGTTTCTTTAACAAGGTGGCGTTCCCTTTGTCTCTCACCCAGAGTGGCTGTTCTGTCCAGGCTCACAAGGTGTGTGTCTTGGTTCTTTAGGATGCTCTAGTCTCTTCCCATCTGGTTCCTTCACCTTCTCCTGCCCAGGTGCCAGTTAATGATGGGGTTCCAGTGAATTGGGTGCCTCTGAATCCCTGGTGCCTATGTTGTTGACATCCCAATGAAAATAAATTTGAGAAGGTTCATCCCACTGAAGGTTCCAATATCCCTATAATTTTGGTTCCCTGGATGACTCAGCGGTTATTACTATTCAACCGGTAATGTACCATGCTGTTGCCAATATTAAAGGAGTTTGCCTATTTTTGTTGCCTCTGGAAATTTATTTCGTGTAAACACCACGTGGCTATTGAGGCACTTCTTGATACAGGAGTGGCAAAGAACTATATGAGTTTGAAACTAGTGAAGAATCTAGATTTGGACCTGGAAGTTGTTGCGTCAGCGTTGGGCGCTCCTTCCACCCCAATAGCTTTGTATAAGATATGCTTAGTAGCTTTTTGGTGCACCAGTTCTATTTTTGTGATCAGTTTGCTGCGATGACAGATCTGCTCATCCCAGTCATTTTGGGGGAGGGTGGTGATGTAAGTAGCAGGTTAACATAAACATGAACTTGAATGCACTATTTATTGTGAATATCCAGTTAGGGGTGAGTATCCCCTTTTTTGATACACTTATGACGGAATGGGGGTGGGTTCCATTACATCAACTCCTTCTCCCGCCGGACTTCCATTAGATTTTCCTCCAGAGTTGGTAGAATATCAAGATATATTTGATCTATAAAAGGCTAACTTCCTTCTGATGATTTTAAGTTTGCCCTGGCTTTCCGTTTGATGATGGCTGTGATCAACATCAACTGTACATTTATATCCCTGCACAGTGCAAGAGGACAAGTCATTGGAGGTGTGGTTAAACAATATACTAAAAAAAGGGTGGACGTTCAACAAAACTTTTCGTTGCTTCACCTACAGTTTTTTCTCAGAACGCTGTCAGAACGTTGCGTCCCTGTGTAGACTATGTACATCTGAATAATACCACCATTCATGACCCTTATCCCCTCCCTCTCAAGCAGATAATTAGCAAGGCAGTATCCTAATACCAGGCTTTTTAAAGCTTAATTTAATGAATGCGTTCAACCAAATCTGGTAGGCAGAAGGCCAGGAGTGGCTTACAAAGACTTGTACTTCAGGGCATCTTTAAGTTCCGCATAATGCCCTTCAGCATAAAGAATGCTTTGGCCACATTCTAGAATATAATTGATAATGTTCTTGACGACCTAAAACTTAACTGTGCGTTGTTGTACATCAATGATATTCTCATGCATTCCCCCACCTCCAAGAAGCATGATAAGGACAAGGATGCGGTGTTGGCTGCGTCTCACAAGGCGAGACTTTATGTAAAGCCCTCCAAGTGCAAATTTTTTCATGGAGGAGGTTACCTTCCAAGGTAACCTGCTCCTTAAGTATGTTTTCTTTCATTTCCCCTAGCAAGCTTATGGCAATTCTCTAGTGGCCCACTCCTACAACCCAGAAGAAGTTGCGGAGATTCTTGGGCACAATCATATTTTTAAGAAATTTTCCCCCGCTCTCACAGATGGCCATGACACTGCATCCCTTTACAGAAAATAATGTTACATTTCAATGGATGTAAAATTGCCAAAGGTCGTTTCATGCCATCAAAGAGGTGTTTTTGCGCCTCCTGTTCTCAAAACATGCTGACCTCACCAAGAATTTTATTAAATCATGCAACGCCTCATCAGCTACTGGGGGGGTACTTTACAAGCGCACAATGGTTTGGAACAATCAGATGCTTATTTTTGGCACAAGATTGATTCATCTGAACAATCCTAGCCATTTATGAAGAGGAGTTGGCCACTTTGACATATTCGATTACCCACTGGTTGTACTTGCTTCAGGGCGTGCAGCATGAGGTAACTGTTTGGATGAATCATCAACCCCTATGTATTTCTAGAAGTTGCAGAAGCTGGTGCATTGCCAGGCCTGGACATATTATAACCTTTGATATTTTAAACTCTATAAATAAATTTGTGAAAGGCGCCTTTAATGCCTTTCCCAATTTGTAGAGTTGGAACCCTGCGTTGAGTAGGCGGAGGATGATGAGCATGAGAAAGCCATAGCAATTCCATAAGCACAAATCTTAGCTGTTGCTCCTTTTGAAATTTCAGTGGCAGTTTAGCCCCAGATGTGCCTCTTGTCTCTCAGTTATTGGTGGTTCCAATGGCCTTCTTAGAGGGGCTAAAGCTGTTCTACCATCTGGTGCTCATGACACAAAAGCAAACCCATTATTCATTGGCGGAGGGGACAATTTGGTTCAGGTCAAGGCTTTTGGTTCTTCCCCAACTCTGCAATGAAGTCATTCGTGCTCATCATGACCCCTGGTGGTCGTATACCTGAGAAACAAAAAATGCTTTATTTGGTAAAGTGGGTGTATATATGGCATAATAACTACAAGTATATCCCGGCATTGATCACTAATTGTGTGATGTGCATGTGGGAATAATTAGATAGATCAGATAGATATGGTTTACTCCATTTCCTGCAGCAGGCGGCAGATCCAAGAATCGCAGTTTCAGTCAATTTATTGTTGAGCTTCCCAGCTCCAATGGGTTTAACATGATTATGGCGGTCAAGGACCTCTTTACCAAGTTCTCACTCTTTACCCTTGTTTGTTATAATTATCTCCAAAGAGATGGCACAGCTCTTTGTGTGACATGTGTTATACCTGTTTGGCTTGTCTCAGGAAATTTTATGCACCCAAGGCCCAATTTTTAAAGCGCCTTTTTGGACTTAACTACTGGCTATCTTGAAGTTAGAGCCATGCCGCTCAAGCACTTACCATTCCCAGTCTGACAGCTTAAGGGAGCAGATTAACCAGATTTTTCTCAGTATCTTTGCTGTTGCACTTCTGCAGTTTTAGGATATCTGGGCGGATGATCTTCCATTGGCCAATTTTCTTATACTAATGGCATTCATGAATATACTAGGTTCTCGCCATATGAGGCCACTCTGGGGTACAAACCTTCCTTTTCTATCAGATCATGCTTTTTATCCAGAATTCCCTGCTGTGGCCGACCATGTGCAGCACATCCAGAGAATAAAATTACTGGTTTAGGAGTACTTTATCAAAGCCATAAGCGATTACAAACGCTTTTCAGACTAAAAAAAAGTATACCTTCCCATGAAATCGTGATGGGGTCCTCCTTCATGATGAATATCACACCTGCATATGAAGGTGCCCTCACGGAAGTTTTTGATAAATTGCTCTGGGCCCCATGTGGTGGAGGCATATTTGAGCAATGGTGTGTTTAGGTTGACTCTTCTAGCTCATAAGAAACAGAACCCCATTTTCCACGTTTCTCAGTTGGCCTCTTTACTGGGAAGGACCCAGTAGTACAGAGCCATTCCTGGTAGAGGGATCAAAGGAGGTGGAGGTCAATGAAATTTTGGCCTCATGGAAATCACGCTGGTCAGTACAGTACCTTGTGGCCTGGAAGGGGTTCCTGTCATATGAGAATAGTTGGGTCATCGCCTGTGACTGTGCAATGTGGTGAGCTGGTGAGGCCTTCCACGCCCTGCACCCTGATTCTCTCCGCCTTACCTCAAAAAGTGTTATGATCTTGGTCATTAAGTTGCCAAAAGACCATAATAATGTCACCCTCGCCCAAGTCTCCAGTGGTTATTGTCCCCCTGTTCATAGAGGGAAGGATAATTTAATTCCTGTGGAGCGCCCCCTGTTCCTCAACTGTGAGGAATTTCCTTTCTATAAAAAAAGGGGTGAAGAAGGTGGCTTTCCCTCTTGTTTCCCAGGGTGAATTAGCCATATGTTGGACGAGAGTGGGTCACGGCCTGCCCCATCAAGATTTCCCTTCTTCCCTATCTTACCTTTCAATAGTTGGTATAGAGAATTGGGGGGTGTCTGGAGGTGGCAGCGGTAAAAAGACACTGCCAGCGGGAAGGTTGTGGTTGTTCCACTTCCTTATAAATATAGGGCTCCAATGAGAGGTCTGATAACCTTGGTAAATTGATTCCCATCTGATTAAGTCATCCATGGTACACTCAGGTTCTTATCCCCATAAATGCATTTGCCTTCCACTGTAAAAGGCGAGCCTGAGCCCAACAGGTTTGGGCGCATTTAATTCCTTTTAATACTCAATGGGACCTCCCATATGTGGCCTGTCTATGGGAGCACCCAGTCACCTGCCGCACAAAGTGTCACTGACCTGCCAAGCAAAATCATGCCAGGAGGTAAAATATGGTGACAAAATTTGAGCGTAAGTCAGCTTATCAGTATTTATTGATCCAGAATCATAAGGATTTTGAATGTTGATCCGCCAGTATTAGGTTAATTGCATCACCTTGGTTAATAAATAATTTCTAAGCCTAAGCACTTAAGACAACCACCTACACAGATACCTTTGTTGGTCAAAATTTCTACTTTTTTTGTTTCTTTAATAACTTCTGCATAGATCTTTTCCCTTTCAATCTGAACTCTCTATCTTATAGCTGCTGCCCAATAGGTGCCATTTTCCCAAACTATGCAATTGTTAAGAGCCTAGCGTGCCCAGAAAAGAGCTGGCATTCTTCTTGGGTACACCAAGACCCACAAGTGCATCCATGGTCCACATGACACCTCTGGTCTTAAAGAGCCCTGGGTGGGCGCATCAGAGAGAGTTCTGAAAGAGCTCCAACCCAGGGAATGTTGCTCAATATTGCATATTAGAATTGCAAAAAATGTGTTTTAACAAACCTTTATATAAACTTTAAGCAGGTAACTACTAAAAATAATAATCCAACACCCTAAAATTAACAGGGTGCTGGGTCTTATGTTGGGATTGAGGGGGAGAGCTGCTTGGCTGAAATATGGTAAGGAAAAGATTTCCAATTTCAAGTTTGCAAAATAATGGGTTTGATCCTTAATTTCCCCTTGATAGTATCAGAAGTTGGTTCTAAGCTATTATTGGAATTTTTTCTGACTTTTGAATGTCAAAATTCATTTTTTAATTGCAGAATGGGGTGACAGGCGATCCTCATTTTGCCTCTTTCTTTTTAACTTTTTGCTCAAATCTAGCTTGCTAGGTAAGTTTCTCCTATTCACATTAGCTTCTAGTAGATCCCAAAGTTGGGGGAATAGGGCCATAATGGAGAGCTTCTTGATTTTTCTAATGTCAATAAAAATTTGCTTTATTCTCTTTATATGAAAACTTACAGATTTTGACAATAGGATGGGTTTGGGTTGGGAGGTGTGGCAAAGGCATGTGGCAAACGAGGAGCGGCATCAGCTACCCATTTCTTGTCCAGGGTATGTCCTAGATCAGAGATTTGAGTGAGGGGCAGGGCCCTAGGTTTGAAACTTTTTAGTTATAAAGGGGCTCATGCCCCTATCCAGCTCAATAGCTTAGCTAAGGATCTTACAATACCCTTCTAAAAGGACAAGGGTCCACACCCCCCTTCAGAGCGCCAGCCAAATAAAACATCTTAAGAAGGGTTGGAATTTCGATGGTTGAATTTGTAGCCTTCTTTATGAGGTAAGGTGAGTTTGCCTCAGGTTTGGAATTTTGAAATTTAGCAAATAACTCTTGGAAAATTTAACAATAATTATGGGGACCCAACTTTCTTCATAAGATGGGAATCTTTTCCAAGATACTAGGTACTTCAAACCGCGTTTAAATCTTTGTAAGTTCGAGATCTGCTCTGCTCAATCTCTTGTGCACTCTCAATTATGATGGGCTCTACCTCCACAGGCTTCTGTCCTTTAAACGGAGATAGAAAGGAAGAGTGAAAGGAGTTGCAAATCTTTAGTCCAGGGAAGTTCCATGTATATGGATCCATAGTTCAACACCTGGGAAATGGGGAAAGGGCCTGCATTTTTACAAGCTAACTTTCAACATGGCACATTGAGGTGCAAATTATTGGTATACACCATAGCCAAATCTGCTTCTTGATAGTTAGCATCACGTTGTTTCTTGTCTGAAAATCTCCTGGCATCATTAATGGATTTAGCAAGCTGGCTTTGAACTTGTTGATGCACCTTTCAGATTTGGGTATCAAAGGGAATTGTAGCAGAAATATTCTACGCGCTTGTGGCCTAGCTGAACGCAGGGTTGTGCCTCAAGTGGAATACATAGGTGACATCCCTGTTAATGAATGGAGGGAGTTGTATGCAAACTGAGCCATAGAAAGGTCCACTGCCTGTGTATCCCGAGAAGCAAATTGAGTAGCATCTAAGATACTGCTTCAAAGACTAGTTAGTGTGGTCCATTTGCCCATCTGTGTTAAGATTCTAGAAATCTATTGCTCACAGGCGCTTAGTCGCAGGATCTCAACAATATAACAGTTGCAGTAGGACTAAAAAACTAAGAAGCTGTTTAAGGACTTTGGACTGAAAATTAGATTATAAATAGGCTTAGTGTTATTAACTTAGATGGGTATGATAATTAATCATTTATTAATATAAGGCCTTGCAGTATTTATAATACTTGGAGGCTAAAAGTGAGATGATCGAGATAAATCAGGAAAAGCATATGGTAGATAGGTTTTAGCTAATTAACAACCAGACCTATCAGAACAAAAAAAATTCCCACCCCGGTATGACTTAGTTATAGATGTTTGGTCAAAAGAAGTTATGTCAAATCCATGCAATAACAACTTAATATATTTTTCCATTCAACCATCTTGGAAAAAAAATTGGACGTTTTTGTATTTCCTAGTTCCTAATTGATGAATAATTATTTTCACCCTTTTTGCCCCCTTCAAGTCTATAAAAATGGTTTATTTTCTTTTATGAGGTAGCACAAAATTCAAGTTAATGCGTTGGTGAACTTCGATATTAGTTCGCCTAATTTCTGAGGATTTGACTTTTTAATTTTTAAATATTACTTTGTCTATTCAACACTGATACTTATCCCCAACTAGTTAATCATCCAGTTATCAAACCTTTCCCCTTCAAGAATGTTGGTGGGAGAATAGGGGCGTAAAACACGTCCAGGTACTTTCTTTGTGGTGACACCAGATCAAGGAACTTAATGGAATATTCATCGCCCATATATATATATGATGACAAAGGCCCTTCCCAAATAGGCCAAGTTTGACAATTCTGGGAGTGATGTAATTTTTGTAGTATAAAGCCAAGTATGATATTTTGAAAGAGGGTAGAGGTTGTCTACTCATAAGCTTCTAGGTCTTCCTTAATAACAGTTTTAGATAAATTGGTCATGGCATCAAATTAAAGCATAATAATTTGTTCGTCTAACCTCTTTATGGCTTTCTCAGAATCGTCAGTCATAGCAATAGACATTTTTAGCTTGTAGAGCGGGTAATCCAAGTTCTCAACCATATAAGATGCAGAAAAGAGAAATTTTAAGGGTTTTTGGTAAACAATATGATATGTAATAAGTGCACTAGGTAATAATTGATACCAGTGTTGAGGGTCTAAAGTGGCTTTTTACTAGTATTGAAACCAAGGTCAATTCACTCTTTCTACGGTTGTTTTGTAGAAGGGTTATAAGGGGCTGAAAAAAGTTGTGCACCCATGGAGGTAGCCAGGAACTTGACACTCTGGAGGTGCTATTTTCTCGTTGTCACAGAGTAGAACTAGGGGGCAACAATGGTGACTGAAAATATGCTGATGCAAGTTGTTTGCGGTAGCTTTAGCATTTTGGCGGGGAGGGCAACAGCTTCAACCTAATCATAAGTGATCAATTCCTACTAGTATGTTTTGATTCCCGCTGCTAGTCTGAAATGGGACCTATCAAATCTAAGCTAATTAGGTGAAAATAATTTTTGAGGAGTATTAGGTTCATATGGTAATCATGCTTGAAACTGGATTGCTTTTTATTGTTAAAGAGGCATCTAGGACTTTGGTAATGGATTTCTTATCTCCTACCAATAGTACTGATCTCTAATCCACTCATAGATTTTCCACACTACATTATGCCCAAGGTTAGAGTGGCTTATGATAACAGGTACTCAATTTGAAAGTTGAAGGTAGGGCAACAAATTTTTTCTATACTTTTAATAATTCTTCCCGCTCTCCACTTTAGTATTGCAGGAGTGTTGCATTAGCAATCTTCTTAACGTATTCATCCTCATCGCCTCAAGAATTGGCGGTCATAAGGAGGTCATGAAATTTTCTCAGCTTCACTATTATCTAAGTGAATGACAGGCAAATTAGTCACCCTTTGACATTCATATGCTGAGTCCCAGCTTGGTATTCAATCTTCATATCATAATGTTGGAGCTTCAAGGCCCAACGAACCAGTCATATAGTAGTATCCTTCATATATTGTAACCATTTTAAGGAGGTGTTTGGTAACTTCAAAAAAATTAGTTCCATACTAAAAAGGCGGTAATGTTTTACAGCAAGTAGAACAGCACGGCACTTCTTTTCTGTGACTTTGTAGTTGAGTTCAGCTTTTTATAATATCTTGTTAAAGTATGAAACTGGATGATCCATACTATTACCATCCAACTGAGCCAGGATAGCTCCAACGGCAAATTCAGAGACATTAGCAAACAAGATGAAAGGTTTTAATAATCTGGGTGGAGTAGTACAAGACGTTTTGTAACAATTTCTTTAGCGTCTGAAACGTGGCCTTTTGTTGGAGCCACAATATTAAGGAGTATTTTTATTCAAAAGTCAAATGAAAGGTTCTATGAGCTAGTTGAACTTCATGATGAATTGATGGTAAAAACTCATCATACTCAGAAACATCTGGATATCTTGTAGATTTTGAGGCGGAGGCATTTTTAATACTGCTTCAACATTATCATGTAAGTTCTGAATTCCTTCCTGTGAGATAGCATGTCTGAAAAAATCCAATTTCTTTTAGTATAAATGCATTCCATTGGTTTCACTTAATGTTAAAATCATGAAAGCGTTGAAAAATCTCTTTTAGATGAGTAAGATGTTTGTTGAAAGTTTTAAAAAACGTGATGTTATTAAGATAGACTATAACACAACTTAGCCTAAGTTCCTGTAGGATATAAACCATTGCTCATTGGAATGATACAGGCGCATTACACACACCCTGAGTAGTTTAGTGGGCTTAAATAGGCCTTCACTGCAAATGAGAGAACGTTTTTCTTGATCTTGCGGGATAAAAGTCCATTTGCTAGTATCTGCTGGCCAAGTCCATAGCGGAAAAAAATTTAGAGCTAGAGAGCTGTGCTAGAGCGTCGTCAATGCGTGGTATATGCTAACTATCTTTTTTGTGAGGTTGTTCAATTTTGGTAGTTCATAAACTACCCAATGACCTCCTTTTTTTTAATAAGCAAGTGAGGAGACGCCCAAGGATGTTTTGGGAAGGTACTAATTCTTAAGTCTAGTAACTGTTTAAGCTTTGTTATTATTTGTTGCTCTTTGAGTTTTGATTTATTATAAGATTTATATTTGATAGGACTGGCATCACCAGCATCAAATGTGTGGCTCCAATACTTCATGTGCCCATAATCAGTATCAGATTTTAGTGAAATTATCACTGTATGCATCTAATAAGGATTGAACTTTTTAAGCTCATCCAGGTTTAGTTCATTTAAAATATGAACGGCAGGCAAAGTACATAGCATTTTGTCAGTAGGTTGGTCCATATCTAACATGAAACCAATAAAGCGATTTTTTCAATATCCTCATTTGGGTCAGCAGGCTTTTCCTTATATCCTGATGTTTTTCATGATAATGTCCTTGTGGGATCCGCCAATGGATGCCATAAATAATTTATTAAAGTGAGAAATATAATTTTAATAAAAGTATAAAATAACACTTATTAAAGTTTTTTATGTTTTTTATTGTTTAGGCAGGGCAAAACCAAGAAAGGTCCTTTTTCTTGATACTAGTTTTTCCTATTTAAACTAGTTTGGATTTTGAGACCATTGATATTTGAGGCAAAAAAATGTAAAGCTCAGTTATCAAAATTAGGAAATATAGGTTTTTGGCCTATCAGATTGAAGATAAAATTTTTGAGGCAAAACTGACCCATATGGTAATGATTTGATGAATTGTATCCAATCACCAGTGAGTAAAATCTTTTCACCTTGGTGGTGGTCAAGCTCATGTGGTAATGACTGGTTAGATTTTACCCTATCATCATTGAGTAAAATCTTCGCACCTTGGCAGTGGTCAGATTCAGATGGTAATGATTGGTTAATCTTTACCCTATCATCGTCAAGTAATACCTTTGAACCTTGGCGGTGGTCAGACTCAGATAGTAATGATTGGTTTTTTGTTACCCTATCATCATTAAGTAATATCTTCTCAACTCAGCGGTGGTCAGACTTGTTTGGTAATGATTGGTTAATTTGCACCCAATCATCGATGGGTAAAATCTTTTCACCTCATGGAGGTTCAGATCCATGCAATATTGAACTCCTCAACTTTGGCTGAGAAGTCATAGTAATCCTATTATTAATTATTACCTTTTTAAGCTGATTTTTGTGATAAATAATATTTTTCTGATGGTTAGGATTCCACCAAGAATCTTCTAAGGTCTTTTTGTTGTGGGTATTCATAGCGTTGATATCCACAATATTATTTGAAGATTGGGCAGGTGATGGGCCAATCATAGTAGCAGATTTGGGAGCACTAATAACTCCAACATTCTTTTTCTTTAGTTGAAATGGAGAATGTCCGACATTGCCCCCCTCAAGATGTTGGTAGGGGTGTTGCAGTTATAATAGCGTAGTACCTTATCATCCACTTGAGAGGTAGGAAGGGGGGTGCGGAGCTTATTAGCAGCCTGCCCTTTTTTAGTCACTGTTTTTGTGAGGTTGGTGTACATGCAAGAAAAATCCTTCTTGCTGGGTTCAGTATTTTCTAGAACTAAGGGAACTTTGTAATTGAGCAATGACAAGAACTCTTTCTTCATATTGATTATGCCATCATACTCAATCATAAACTGAGTACATATAAGCATCTCATAATAGTTATTCTCCAAAGCCACTGTGAGGGCTGATAGAATAAGCTTCCCAATTCAAATGGGAAGGGATGAGTAAGCACCCAGTGCGTGGGTGTTGTTAGGACCAGCAGTTCCAAAGTCTTGGTTGTACTCCAAGTCAGGTGCAAGTTTGATTTTTTTCATCAACTTGGAGGAAATTATGTTCACTGGGGAGCCTGTATCTAGGATGGCCATCACCCAAACTTTTTGGATAACCACTTTGACCTTCATAAGTATCCCCCCAAAAGTGGGCGATAGTGCTAAGACCTCCTTAAGACGGAAATTGGAGGTTAATTTGCATGCGGTCTTGGGGTAGTTTTCCTTGATTGATTTCATGGGTATGGCCATGCTGGATAGGGCGAATAAGGTGAGACAACACCTCATCTGCATCGCTGGCAGTATCTATGACAATTGGCTCCCCTAAAACTTGGCAGAGATACATCTCTTTGGGTATGGTGGTTTCATCTACTCCTCCAGCATTCAAGCGATTGGGAACTTCCACTTCAGCAGGGGCTCCTACAATGTAATAGCTGACCTCATCCGTATCTCCCTCAGAATCATCCCCTGGGGTATTAGTAACGCGAGGTAATGGCATAAGTTGGTTAAATGAGTTAGGCACATGAGTTTTGTCAGCAATAGGTGTGCCTTTCCCTATGCTGACTCTTCTTTTCCTGCTCCTGTTCCTTGGCATCAGCTTTATTTTTCCAGCACATAGCCTCCATGTGTCCAAACTTGTTGCAGTATTTGCACCAAAGGCATTCAGAACGTTTTGCTTTGGGGTTTTGCTCTTCAGGGCCCATTATCTGAAGGGGCTCCTTCTTGTCTTCATTAGCTAAGGCACGAGTCTTAGGCTTTGAATCCTCAATGGTTAAAACGTGAGGACGAGATACTGCTCCACATGGAACTTCGGGCTTATGGAAATCAGCAACATATATTAACGCTTCCTTGATGTCTTAAACGGTATGGAAATAGCATTTAACGGAGGTGATGTGCATTGCTAGCGATGGGTAAGTAGCCACTCCAGTCAAAATGGCGGCCTCAGCATCATCCAAAGTCAACATCTTTGAGGTTAACAACATCTATGCTTCCATATAGAATCATTCCACAAAGGCGGCCACTGACTCTCCTTTTTGGATACTCATACGCATAAAGGCTTGCTTTTTCATGCTAAAGCTTGTTTTGAGCTGAACGTGTTTATGAGAGCCTCTTTAACTTTGGAACAGGTGCTAATAGTATCCATATGTGGGACCATCACCTCCTGTGCCATGCGGCCCAAACAGGAAAGGATGTGCTTGGCCTTCTGACGATTAGTCTCCCCTTCCATAGCTGCTTCATAAACATATAAAAACGAAGCAATGCTACCCTCGCCGGGGATAAACTTGTCTTTAAACGTAGGTTTGAATGAATGATAGTCATTCCCAGAAAGGGTATGAATAGCTGGAGCTTCTGCTTCCGAGGTTTCAGAGTGGTAGCTTAACTGATTAAAGGCCTGCGAAAGGCGATCAAACTGGTTATGAATGGCTTCAAGTTGGGTTTCCAAGTTAGAGAGGGCTTCTAGGGGCCCAGATTCACATAGTCCTAATTAAGCTTCGATCCCTGATTTTTGAGTTTTAAGATCTTCCACTCAGTTCTCCATTGCAGAGACTTGAAAATGGAGTTGTGACACCACTGAGCTTAGGTTTAATTGAGCAGTTTCCACGGCTTTCACGTGGTTCTTCAGCTCTTCTTTCATTTTTTTACACTCTTAATCGTCACAAGAGTGGGAGCTGGGTCCTTGTACCCCCTCCTTAATCTGTTCATACTTTTGCTCGACCTTCATTAGTCAGCTAAATACTTCCTTCAACAGCACAGAGCTTTCCAGCGAAGCTTTCATTGCTTCTCTTCGATTTCACATTCATTCAGGCAACGTTCCAGATATTTGATATTTTCAAACGAAGCTTTGAGAGCTAACTCCTTTTCTAGTTGAACAACCTTGGCCGCGAGGGTGGTGGTGGCGCTAGATGGTTCAAGCAACAGATGACGTTCAAGCTCATAAACACGCAAAAAGGCCTGAATTAACTGCTGCTCCACCACAGCCACACACTGTTCATATTTCTCTTGAAGGACAGAGTCGGGGGCTGAAAGGTCATGATGTGTTTGCTCAATTTGCTTTTCAAGTTCTTTAGTAAACTCCTCCAACAACGAGCGAGTGCTAGCGGAGGATGTGTTCAGTTCATCTCGGTTTATTTCATGGCCTCCTTGACATACTTTACAATCCCAGTGTCCATAGTAGTAAGTTGATCATGCAGCTGAATGATGAAGTTGCAATTAGCTTCCACACCAGATCTGGCTGCTCCAAGATGTTTGGAAGTCAGTTGGTACAACTTATCATAAGCTAGATTCAGAGCTGCATGAGTATCTAGGTGTCGATGTAACTCTTTGTGATGTCCAGCTAAGAGATGCATCATGTGTACCAAGGCAGGGTGAGCAAACTTGCATATGTAGGTGGTCAAATTTGTAAGCTGACCATAAGTCTCTGGGAGGACACTAGTCTCATAGAGAAACAAGTGGCGTTCCTCAACCAGCAACGCTCATTTGCGGGACGCAATGTTGCCAGGGTTAAGGATGCCATGTGTAAGGTTCTCACAGCTTCAGTGGCTGGCCAAGTGATGTGACGAGACTCAGGTATTAATATACGCTCAAATGGTTCTTCTTCAAACATCAAAGCAGTAGGGCTGTCCATTTGATCATCTTCTTCAGTTCCTTCCCCATTTTGCACCCAACGGGTGACACTCTCCATCTCTTTATAGTACTTGTTGAAGTATTCAGGGGGCTCAACCCCTGTAGTGAGCACCAATTTGTGGGATCCGCCGATGGATGCCATAAAAAATTCATTAAAGTGAGAAATTTACTTTTTAATAAAAGTATAAAATAACACTTATTAAAGTTTTTTATGTTTTTTATTGTTTAGTCAGGACAAAACCAAGAAAGGTCCTTTTTCTCAATACTAGTTTTTCCTATTTAAACTAGTTTGGACTTTGAGACCATTGATATTTGAGGCAAAAGAATGTAAAGCTCAGTTATCTAAATTAGGAAATATAGGTTTCGCCTATCAGATCTAAGATAAAATTTTTGAGGCAAGACTGACCCATATGATAATGATTTGATGAATTGTATCCAATCACCAGTGAGTAAATTCTTTTCACCTTGGCGGTGGTCAAGCTCATGTGGTAATGATTGGTTAATCTTTACCCTATCATCATCAAGTAATATCTTCACACCTTGGCGGTGGTCAGACTTGGATGGTGATGATTGGTTAATTGTTACCCTATCATTGTTGAGTAATATCTTCTCATCTCAGTGGTGGTCAGACTCATTTGGTAATGATTGATTAATTCACATCCAATCATCGTTGGGTAAAATCTTTTCACCTCGCGGAGGTTCAGATCCATGCAATATTGAACTCATCAAATTCAGCTGAGAAGTCAGAGTAATCCTATTGTTAATTATTACCTTTTTTAAGCCAATTTTTGTGATAAATCATATCTTTCCAATGGTATGATTCCACTGAGAATCCGCTATGGCCTTTTTGTTGTGGGTACTCATAGCGTTGATATCCACAATATTATTTTAAGATCAGGCAGGTGATGGGCCAATCATAGTAGCAGATTTGGGTGCACTAATACATCCAACATTCTTTTTTTTAGTCAAAATGGAGAATGTCCGACAGTCCTTATTAGTGAGATTCTCCAATAGAATATTGAAGGTCGCTGGTCAGTGTGGTCTAGTATAGCAGACAATGTTTGAGGTTTGTATGGGATAACTCCAGCAATGCTTGTTATGTATAATAAGCAGTTTCAGGAGGTTTTTTAAGTGATTTTAGTGTCAATCATTCGTTGTTCACTAGAATTGACAGTTATCCTTTCTTGGAATAAAGAATACCTCCAAAGCGTCCAATGAATTAGGCAATTTCTTTTTTACTTTGCCCGGACGTTGTGTAGTGCAGAGATGAAGAAGAAGGGTACTCAACTAGGCAAAAATATTCTTTCTTGTTGGTATTTTTATTGTTTATACCAGAATAACATCATAATTTAGAAGGGAGAGATACCCTGTTTCATGTTGTTGATTCCGTCATACTCAAGCATAAATTGAGTGCTTCAATTTATTTAAGGTAAGATGACTAGGGTATGGACATTACCAAAACCAAAAAAACTAAAACCTAACATAACTAATCGATTCAGACAAAACGCCCAAATGAGCGGATTGAATGATACACACCAAACAAAAACAACCAACCATGTGGGGCAGCGGAAAACCGCTTATCTGACCATGGTGGAAGGGGAGGGGGATTGGGGGGCTCTCTTTGGCAGCAGCTTCCTCATCAAAGAGTAAGGCATGGGCCATGGCGGAGAACAAGGGCGTCAGGGCATCAGCGGAATGTGGTTCAATATCACTAATGATTGGTATCCCATTGAAATTGCCAGCTAAAAAATGACGCTGATATACTTGGCTAAAGCTTTTTCAGCTTTAATGCGAGCATTTGAGAATTTAATGAATGTGTAATATTGGTTTGGGCAATCTTAGCTTTAGGATTCCATGCTACATTTACCATGTTCTGGATAGCATCACTAGAATCTTTGTGTGATTGATTCATTGTATTCTTACTTTGTGGGGTGAGTGTTGAGGGATAACAGGAGGGGGAACACCTCCTGTGAGAATCGCCACTGATTTGGTGACAGCTTTGCGGAGGTGATGACAATCTGGCATGGCAGCTGCTTTGACTACAAGCTGGTGGTCACTGAAAAATGGTTCAGCATTTGGCTGTGGGGCATGTAAACGAGGAAGGTATTTGTCATCCCATTTTGACTTAATGAACTGCTCAATTTGTAGAGATGGTTCTTCAATAAAATATCTGATTCGCCAATTTCAGCTAATAACTCCCATGAGTTCTAGTTGAAATGAATTGGGGAATCAGCATATGGCTGATGATTGCATGATTGGTGGCAGCATAGGGGTGAAATGTTGTCCAATCCTGTCCATTATTGGTGGTAGCATCTGTAGCACTGGGAAGGGAAGGAGCCTGATTGGTTGTTGCAGATTTATCTGTAATGATAGGATTTGGAGAAGGGGGTAGGATAGTACCCCATAATGCAAAAAGCGTGGGGTTGGTGGCAGAATGGATTCTGGTGGATGATGGCGCAGAGCCATCAAAAGCCACCAGAAATGAACATTTGCGTTTCAAGTGATCCAACTCATTACAGGATGGACAGATAGTCTGTCCGCCCTTGACGTGTGCCCAGAATGGATGGTCAGGGGCAGATGGGATGACAGCACGGGGAGGAATTGCTAAAGTAATTTTACTAAAATTAAGGCTGATCGTGGTGAACGCCCAAGGCCCAGCTAGTCGTGTGGCCCCATTTGGGACCATAAATTGTAAGATGGGGTTGGAGCTGTAGGCTTCCAAACCTTCCATCAGCTCCTGATGGAGCCCCACGTGGTGAAGATGAGTAGAAAAACCAGCATACTGGACCACCAAAGTGGTGTCCGCTGGGAGCTGCGTCTGAGTGGTGGGAATAGGGGTACCCTGGAAAATCAGGGGCACAGTTGCCGCAGTGGTGGCATCAGCTTCACATGTGAATCCCAAGTTAAATTACCCTTGTAGGTGTGGAAGTCTATTAATCCGGCAGGTTGCATTACCACCTGATCTATTTCAATTGATTTTTTTATCATTATATGGGAATAACTTTCCATAAATGACCTGAAGGCCAAAATGCATATTGCTCTGGGGAGCACCAGGGGACAGCGGGGCACTGCCTGGGTACGCGTGAGATGGGTGTCAAGATCCTTGGGTGGATTTAACTGACCCAAGGTTTTATTGGTACTGGGCACCAGTCCAAGCGCGTTTTCCCGTTGGATGGAAAATGCTGGGTTAGTTTCGCCGCTTCCCCACACTGAAGCAGCTGGCGGAGAATCCAATGACATGGGGTAGGATTGGCAGTCAGAAGCAGAAGTTTTACCTAGTTTACTTTTTACTAAATCTTCCTAAAACTAATTCCAAGCGGAAAAAAGTGCATAAATTGATTGCTAGTAAGCATATTGTAATTATTATTATCCAAGGCCATAGAGGGTGCTGACAGGATAAGCTTTATTTAATTCAAATGGGTAAGGAGGAGTATGTTCCAATAGGAGAGTACTGTTTGAACCTGCAGTTACATACTCCTTGGGAGTGTTCTAAGGCAGGAACTAATTTATTTTCTTGATAAGTTTTAAGGAGATAACATCAATTGGAGAGTCAGTGTCAAAGATGGCCATAACCCGTGCCTTTTGGATAATGACCTCTACCTTGGTTATAGTTGCACTAAAGTTAGGAGGAAGAGCTAGAACCTCATTAAGATAAAAAGTGGCAGTAAGTTTTCTACTTTGTCTAAATATCTCCCCTAAATGGATTGCAAAGTATGATCATGCATAATATTCCAGATTAACAAATCAATAAACTAGTTGGCATCACTAGCAGTATTAATAACCTCAGGACACTCCAGAACATGGCTAAGATAAGATTCATCAGGTATGATGGCCTTATTCACTCCTTCAGAATTTAATCGATCTGTGTTTTTGACTTAAGCTGGTGCCTCTAAGACATAATATAATACAACTTCATAACCACTTCAGTACTTCATTTGAGGGGTATCTATATAAATCAGATGAGCAATAGAAGAGGGGGCGAAATCAGGCGTGCCATACCCATCATCAATAGCGTTACCTATCCTTATGCTGACAAATCTTTTCCCTTCTCTTTCAGTATCAGCTCTCTTCTTATGACACACATTGTCAACATGAACGGCCTAGTTACAGTAGTTGCACTCGAGTCGCTCAGTTTGCTTTAATTTGTATTTTCAATAGTCTTTACTCAGAGTTTTGACTTAACTCCTCTGATAGTCTCAAGTTTATAGAAATTGGAAACATATAGAAAGGCCTCCTTTATATCACAAACATTCCAGAAGTAATGTTTCACATTGATAATGTGCATCGCCAAGTAAGAATGAGAATCTAAACCAGTCATAATGGCAGTAAAGGCGTCATCAATAGTTAACATCTTTGTAATAACATCATCTAGGCTTCAATGTAGAACTGATCAGTGAAGATGGCAATAAATTCTCCTTTTTGCATGCTAATGCGCATAAAGCCCTGCTTTTTTCATGCTTAAACTCTTCTTTGAGCCAAACTCATCAATAAGCGCTTCCTTAACCTCCCTCAGGTACTAAGGGTGTCCATATGTGGAACCACTACTTCTTGGCCTATGCAATTTTGGCAAGAGAGGATGTACTTGACTTTCTGGTGATTGGTTGCCACTTCCATGGCAGATTCGTAGACATATAGAAATGAGGCAAAGCTACCCTCACCCAGGATAAACTTCTCCTTAAAGTTGGTATAAAAAAGACGAGGTCACTCCTAATGAGGGCATGTACAGCAGGAGCGGATCCATCAAATTTTTGAGAGAGGCGCCATTTGAGCTCCTTAATGCGTGACAAGGCTTTGGATAGTTGTTATTTAAAAGCGGCTATTCTTTGCCCATCTTTAAAGGTAATGGTAGGAGGGCCATCCCCATTTTTTATCCATCCAGCTATGCTAGTGGTAGGAGCGTCCTCCATCTTAATTGTAATTAATAAACTGTGGTGTAGAGTGCCCCTGTAGTGAGCAACACTTGTTGAAATCCTGGCAATCTGTTACTTGCAGGTGTTTAATCACAGTATCTCAACAATATAACAGATGCAGGAGGGCTAAAAAACTCAGAATCTGTTTAAGGACTTTGGACTGATAATTAGATTATAAACAGGCTTAGTGTTATTAATTAAGATGGGTATGATAATCAATCATTTATTAATCTAAGGCCTTACAGTATTTTTAATACTTGAAGGCTAAAAATGAGATGATCGAGATAAATCAGGAAAAGCATATGGTAGATAGGTTTTAGCTAATTAACAACCAGACCTATCAGAACAAAAAAATTCCCACTTTGGTATAGCTTAGTTCTAGATGATTAATTGACAGTAGGTATGACGAATTCATGCAATAACAACTTAATGTATTTTATCCAATCAACCATCTTGGAAATAATTTTATTTTGGTCGTTTTCTGGATTTCCTAGTTCTTAATTGGCGAATAATTATTTTCACCCTTTTTGCCCCATTCAGGTCTATAAAAAGGGGTTATTTTCTCTTATGAGGTAGCATTAAATTCAAGTTAGTGCGTAGGTGAATTTCCATGTAAGTTCGCCTAATTCTCTGAGGATTTGACTTGATATTCCTACTTTTTTGACTATTCAAAACTGATACATTATTTTCAACTAGATAAACATTCCTTTGTCTGACAATCTGTCTGGGGTGATAATCTGTTGATCTTCATTTTAGTTCTTCTACACTTCACAATAAGGCTCCCAGAATTGCGAAGTAAACTGAGGTCCCCTATCACTGATTATTTCCTGGGGAACTCCAAACAAGGCAAATACATGTGCCAAAAAATTGCTATGTGTAAGATTTAGTGGTTGTTATACAGTGGATAAAGATAGTATGTTTTTAAAGCTATCTACCACACCATGGATGCGTCATACTTATGGGAGTTGGTAAATTTACAATGAAGTCCACTGACAGTGACATCCATGGCTCCAATGCTTATCAAAGAGGGTGGAGGAGACTGTTTAGCCACATCCTATCATACTTGTACCTGCGCAGATCAAGCATTGCTCAATCCAGGAGTGAACATTATTCGTCAGTCCATTCCAATCATACCCTCGTTTGATAAGGTTTATGCATTTTTTACCGCCAGAATACTCATTGTTGATGGATCCTGATATTCCCTTATAACATGGGAATGCAGCTCAGAGGGAACTCATATCTTGTCACAAAAAATTTTACCCTATCATTTTTGGAATAAAATTCAGAAGGGGTTTTACTATTATCAATCTTCTGCAGGAGGTCTCATCCTTCAGGATCAGTAGACTGGAATGTCAAAACTGTAACCTGGGGAGAACCTTCATTATTAAGAGATACCTGAACTGGGTCAGACATAGTAACTTCATTCACTGAATAAGACTAAGTATCAGGGATAACAGCGTCCAGGGAAGAACCTTTAACGCCATGGGCTACCAGGTCCAAAGTTATATCAGTGATACTGGGGGATGTGTACTTATATGATTTGGCTTTTTATTTGGTTTTGTTCTTAAGTTTGGGTTAGGCTTAGGGGTTGGTGTGGGAGATGTAATTACAGAAATTACTGGAGGTGGCTTTGCAATGACTTGTTCAAAGGTAATCACTGTGACTAATTTGGAGTCTATAACTAAAGTAGGACCCATTAGGGTTGCGTGCATCAATGTATCATGTAAAATGTGGGCGGCCACTTTAATAAACTTTTACTTGATATCAAAGCTCAGAAGGTCACGTTGAGTTCTAGTCTGCCTGTGAGCCAGCTTCTTAAACTTGCAAAATAGAAGTGAGTGACTTGTGGTCTGTGCGTACAACAACTGTGTGCTTAGCACCTGAAACTGGTACCGCCAATGCATCTTGGACCACGAAACTGCCGCCAACTCCTATCATAGATGTCCCAGGCCCGCTCAGTGGTGCTGAACTTACTTGAGAGGTAAGCCAAAGGGTTTTCAATCCCCTTATGTCTTGCAGAAGTACACCCCAATTGCAGTGCCAGAGGCGTCACACAACGTAATTTATGGCCTAAATTTATCAGCATGATAAAATATGGGGTATTAGGATAACCTCTTTTATTGCCTCAAATGCCTGCTGGCATTCTGTAATCCAAACAAAATGGGCGTTCTTACATGTGAGGGGGTGAAGAGGTGAGGCCAGCTCTAAAATGGCTGGTTAGAACTTCTTAAAAATGTAACAGATCCTAAAAAGCACCGCAGTTGTTTCTGCATCACTTGGGAAGGTCATGAGCAAATAGCATCCAGCTTAGAAGGCGCGATGACATAACCATCTTTCAAGAACAGAATTAACAGGAATTAGACTTCACCCTTAAAGAACTCGCATTTGGATGGCTTAGCAACAAGACCCTCTTTCTGGAGGGCTTCAACCACTGCTAAAAAATCCTTGGTGTGTTGTTCATCATTGGTGGGTGGATCAAGATGTCATCCACGTAAGAAATCGCACAGGAGAATCTGAATCCCCCAAAGCATCATCTATTTGGCGCTGGAAACCTGATGGGCATTTTAGACCGAAAAGTATAACTCTAAACTGATAAATGCCATACCAGGTGTGAATTGCAGCCAGACGCTCCTAGCCAGACTTGGCCTGCACCTGATGGAAAGCATTTATCAGATCAAGTTTGGAGAACACCTCTGACTTAGAAAATGCTTTGGAAATCACTGCCTACAAGGGCAATAATTTAGGGTCAGGAACTGTCACATTATTCAGGTGTCCATAATCCAGCATGGTCTTAAAGTATTATCCAGCTTCTGGGCAAAGACCACCGGAGTGAATACAGGAGAGGTTTTCTTAACTATCCACTCCTTCATCACCATATCATCGATCCATGTTTTTAAAACCTAGTCTTCTGAAGCTGTATATGGGTATAGGAAACAGTTGATTTTGATCAGGTCCACTTTTTAACTGAAAACTCAGGTCAAATTCAGAGTGACTTCTTAGCTTAGTTTCCCCTTACACGCAAAAAAACTGACTTGAATGGAGCGAAACTAAAAGGCAAAGTAGGCAGCTCAGGCAAAATATAATATGATAAGTACTTAAAAGTTTCTTCTACAACGTTGCCTGTAGCTAAGGTGGGAAAGGGGATTTTACCTTAGTGAGCATTGGTGGAGAAGGCTAGCATATTCTGCTCCAAGTCAATACTCACTGACTGTCGGCGCCACCTTCCTACCCCAAAAATCACTGGGTAGAGCAACTCTGGGATCAAGACAAAATGGCGGAAAATTCATACTTATAGGCCACAAACTGCAGGTTTACAAAGAGGAAGTGTGAGCATAGGGGACCCGAGATTACCAAGACTGAAAAACCTGAAGTGACCTCGAGATTCAAAGGTTAGACAACCTTTAGTACAGTAAATTTCCTGTGGCTCCAGTGTTTACCAAGGCAAGTACAGTTAACTTATGCTTCTTACCAAAATATGAATGGTAAACAAAAATTAAGCATGATCAACTTTATTCAATTCATTAAGGTAACAAAGGGTTGAATCAAGCCCTTTAACTCGGTGTTTATGGTACTTAGTGCTTCTGTTGACAAACAGATTGGGCATAGCTGCTGCCCTAGCATAAGACAAAGGTGCAACATTAGGATCATCAGTGTCATATAAGGGCCACACATCATAAAGATCCTCAGCAACATGATCAACGTGACGCTTCTCTTTCACCTGATTGACAAGCGAGAGGTAAAAGAGATTGATATCTAGGGCTGTATGTTATTGGAATCACAACCTTTCCCAAAAGATCATTTCAAATACCATGATATGGGGAAATTCCTCAGAGTATCACTGGTCTAAATGAACCATTATGGTTTCTTCAGCTCCCTGGGAGTAGAATCAGCTCCTGAGAGTTATACTAGTTCCGTGTTGGGAGGGTTTGACTCCATAATCTTGTACCATGTGACATTTTTTGCTCCAGTATAGGCAATTTTGTGAGATAGTTAATAGTTCGGGGTTCATCCCTTCCTCACCAAAATTAGCTACTTTTCCCATTGTCTTAAGCATTCAGGCAAATTCCAGCATCTGGTTGCATCCAAATGTGATGAAAATAGGTCAACTCTCAAACTCTATGTGCTTACAGCTAAATGAGGTAGAAATAGGAGTTGTGAGTTGTGTAGCACAAGCTGTTAAGACCTGATGCATGATTTTTATAAGATTATTCAGCAAAAAACAGTATAGGGACACTCTTATAAAGGAAATAAACTTTTGTTAGTGACAAAGTTGTCCAAAGTTAAGTGATTTTGAACCAACAAAAGCGCTGCTGTATTATAGGGTTGTGCTATAATTTTTGGAACCGGCGTGCTAAGAGGAACCTGTCTTCCTTCATGGGTATGCCAAGTCCCACAAGGGCAGCCACTGTCCACATGGCACCGCTGGTTTTAAAGAGCTCTGGTTGGGCGCGTTGGAGGGGGTGCGGAAAGGCTCCAACCCAGGGAATGAGGCCCATTATTACTTATTAAAATTGCAAAATGATGTGTTTTAACAAACCTTTATATAGACTTTAAACAGGTAAAAGGAAAATAATGTCCCAAAACCTTACCATTAGCGTGGTGTTGGGTCTTATGTTGGGATTGAGGTAGAGAGCTTAGAAGCTGAGCTATGGTAGGGGAGTAATTTTCAATTTCCAATTCATTAGCTAGTGGTTTTCATTCAATTTCCCCTTGGTGTTGCCCAGTGGTTCCAAGCTATTCTTGGGACATTTTTCCTGACTTTCAAATGTCCAAATTCACCTTTTCATTTTCAGAGTACCAGTTCAATCTCTTTTTTGACCCTGTCTTTTTGACTTTTTGCTCAAATCTAGTTTGCTAGGAAAGTTTCCCCTACTCAGATTGATTTCTGGTAGAGCCCCCTGCTGGGGGAATGAAATGGGAACCATAAAGGAAATTTTCTTTTTTTAGCACTAGTGGTGCCCAACAAAAATTGGGAGCTGCTTGCATCTTTATTTGCAAATGGGCCAAACAAAGAGATCATTAAAATTAAAAAAACCTAATATGGCACCTCAGCTAACAGCCTAGGAAGCCATATCAGAAGGTGAGGAAGCTTTGAGGAAACTTTTGTCTGGTGCCCGCTTTAGCTGGCGGACCATGACAGACAACATTGTGGTAGGAGCATCAGCAAAATGTGGCATAAGGAGGTATAGTTGAGGGTTTTCTTTATAAATGAGGCTGGCAATGTCCATTGCCTCAACGTATTGAGCAACTTGATGTTCAGAAAATGTGATGAGAGCAGGCACACAAGTAAATGACTTGATGCACAGGTGGGTTTCAGTATAATTGGGGTAAAAAGAGGTTTTTGCTATGCAAATGCAAGTTCAGCTTGAACAGAAAGCAGGCTTTCAATTTCATACTTCGCATTTTCCTAAAAAACAGGGGGAAATTGGGGATAGGAATGCCCTCAACCTGGAGTTCCATTGCCCCATGGAGTTGCTGGTGAAGTAGGGTGTTGGCAGGAGCAGCAGCATCTTCAAAAGCCATTTCATTTATATTTTTATTTAATAGATAACCGTTTTTGGGATGAAATCAGCGGAGTGCAAATTGGGAGAATTGACAAAAATTTCATCAATGCAAAATCCGGTTTGACATTATATGGCCAGTCACTAACATTAATCCAATTGAGACACTCAAAGTCTTTAATTTGCTAACGCTGGCCCAGCCACCAGAGTTGGCAAATTGGCCGCACCTGATTGGCTGAAGCTTTGAAAGCCACACCAGAATTTGACAAGGATGGGTGCAGGAGAATTGAGCCACACTTGAAAAATTTGGGCATGGCTACAGCTGAGCTGACACCAGAGGGGGAGCAGAAGAATCAGTGGAGGAGGAAACTGCAGGGCACTTGCGCTTTGAATGTTCAAGTTCAAAGCACAAGGGACAGATAACGCAGCCATTCTTGATGCGCGCCCAGAATGGGTGATCAGGGGCGGATCTGATCACAGTGCAGGGGGAAATTGCAAGATGGGTGTCATGATGGAAAGGGCAGATCATATAATGGAGAGTTTTTTGTTTTGTATAATGTCTTCACTAATTTGCTTATTTTTCTTAATAAAAACTTACAGATTTTGATACTAGGATGGGTTTGGGTTGGGGGTAGATGTGGGAAAATCATGATGCAAACAGGGAGGGGCAGCAGCCACCCATTTCTTGTCCAGGGTATGCCCTAGATCAGAGATTTGAGTGAGAACAGGGTCCTAGGGTTTGAACCTTTTTGGTTATAAAGGGGTATTCCCCTCTCCATCTTAATAGATGGAGCTAACGCCCATATAGTAGCGGCTGGACCATAGTGGCCATTATTTCAACGCTGCTGTTCGCCCTATTTGAGTCAGGATACCGTCACAGTGGTCTCCTGGGGTTGTCCCCCAGTTTTTGATGCTTATGGCGTCAGGATATGACCTTGCTTTTGGAGATACTTTTTCCTTAAAGGGTGAAGTTTTGTGACCTTTCCATGCGGTCAGCAACTTGTGCTGTCAGAGCCGATTTGGGGCTCCCTGTGGGGCCTAAAGAATCAACTGCGGTGGAATCTGAGGCTTCTATTTTTGCAATGAGTGGTTATTAGTATGTATGCTGGTAAAAGGGATTGTTGGTCACCTTCCTCCAAAAGTTTCCCAACAAGTGTAAGATATCAGGGTGTATGGATGGCTATGCTTCTGGCATTCTGGTTTGTGTTATGGGTGTTAACTCACCCCAATTTTTAGAAAGTCTTGACTTTATTAGCTAGCTCCATGACATACGCCTAAAATTTCAATAGGAGTTTGACTCTATCAAAGAGGTCTTCCTTATCACGCCAGTCCTCAGGCAAACTGTCAGATTCTGGTGGTTGAATCAAAATAAACCTTTGACAACCATCAGATCGGGCCAATTATCCTTTCAACGCTTGAACTAATGACTATTGCAATTATACAACTCAGGCCGATTATCTCAATGAAAATTGATTGAGTAATTTATCAGGTGCTCAGCCCAAATATGCTCTCATATTATGGCTGATTCTGATGCATCAAATCTAGCAATCGGTTCCAATTATCAAAACACAAACCATCTAATTGTATACAAAATAATTCGGGATGATCTGAAGTTACATTTATAAGTCCCATGAACAATTAAACGAATAAACAACGTTATCAATTTTCCACCTGAGGGCAAAATTTGTATGTCAATATGCATAATCGGCACAATAGCACTTATGTGGACCGCCCAAAGGGGGTTACTTAAGGCTACTAAGGAAGGGGCCTGCTGATGTCCCAATTAGGGGTGCGTCATTTTCTTCAAATGAGGCCAAAATTTCACAGAAGGTGTGTCTCATCAGCAGTATGACGAAACTGAAATCCTGAAGACCTTAAGACAACTTTGCATGCTTTTATCATAATTTTGTACCTGAAATCCTCCCAATTTCAGGAGTATTTTGCCACCAATGAACTAAGAAAAGGTTTCAGTCATAGGCCAAACTGAGTGGCAAGATAGCTGTTGAAATTTTGTGCTGGATGTGTCCAGGAGATGCCCTAGAGGTATAAATGCTGGCGCCTGGCCTAATGACCATTATAAAATAAATAGCTTCTAATAAAAGAATATTTACTTTATCCCTTTCCTGGTTTTTATCCTGAATCCAACCTAGGAGAAGTATCGACAAACTGGAAGGACCAATACCCAGTTTGTATATAATCCTGCCTTGGACAAAGTTCCCGATTACAAAGGAAAAATTATGCCCAAAATTGGCCAGAAGATTCGAGGAGAGTTTAATAGGCCTAGTGAGTTAATAGACGGGTCAAATCCCATAAACCACAGGCATTATCAAGGATCAACCATCGAAACTTCATCCCAAATAGATGTGCATGATACCAATTTTCAAGCGAGTAATCCTTAGATTTTGACACAAACAAATATATCCAAGCCCTTCATTGGCCTTATGATACATTTTCAGTTGCTGTGTGTGCAGCACCTCTCCAAGAGCATGAGGTGGTTGAGCATCCGGTTGCTTACTTTTTCTGAAAGTTTTTATCCAATGAGCAAACCTGGGCGATCCATGAAAAAGAGCAGGCAGCTGTATCTAGGGCACTGAATTACTGGTGGTACCTCCTCCAGGAGGCCCAGCATGAGATTGTAGTGTGAACTGACTACAAGTCTGATCATTATAGAAAACCCTAGAAGCTCACCCATTGCCAGACATGCACTTAAAGCGATCTATGCAAATTAACTTTAAGTATAAATTCATCAAAGGGTCCTTGAATGACTTACCAGACATGTTGAGTAGAACATTGGCATGAAACCTAAAATATATGATCTCCCCAATCTCACCACAGTTGTTCCCACCTTACAAATTTTAATTCTGGAACCAGTCTCTGTTTCCCTTGCCAGCTTGCCCTCAGACGCGCTCTCTCATTAACCGAATTCTGGCTGCCAAGTTGATCTCCTCAGAGGGGATTTCATTATATATGATGACCTGACAAACAAGTCCCACATGCGTACTCACTATGTACTCAAGGATAGGGTAATCTTCTTCGGGGACAATTTTTTTCACCCACACTCCATGAACAAGTGATTTAAGAGCATCATAATACCCCAACTGTGGGTTAACCAGGGTCCAAAAAAGTAGGTAGTTGGTTAAGAGAACTTAATGCTAGCCAGGATTCTCCAATAAAATCCCCTTACTGATCTCCCGTTGTGTAGTATGTACATGCTCTATATTGGACCAATCTGGAAATAAAGGCCTCTTGCACCTGTTACAACAGACTGAGGGTCCCTGGACCTCAATACCAGTAAATTTTGTCGTGTAGTTGCCGCCCTCTAAAAGTTATGATGTTATCAAGGTGACATTGGCCCTTTTCCAAATTCACGCTTTATATCCTCTGCAATACAACAGGTACTTCTAAGGAAAATTTAGCCATTTTATTAAACATATATTCTCTAAGTTTGGTCTCCCCAGGGTGATAATAAATGATTGTGGACCCAATTTAACGCCTGATTCTTGAGTGCCCTTATTGGCCTCCTCCAGATTAGCCCTGTTGGTCAACTGCTTATCTTTCCAAGCTAGACGGTTAAACCTGACAAATAAACCAAACCTTTTAACAATACCTCCGTTGTTATGCCTTTTCCAGTCATGACTCATGGGCGTCAGCTCTCCCCCTGGCACAGCTTGTGTATAATAACGCCTGCACACCTCTATTAACTTTTCCCCTTTCAAGGCAAATGTGGGATATAGCCCCTCATTTCATACTGACACTCACCTCACTTCCACCATTCCTGCTGCAAAGAAATGTCAGAATCTTATACATAAAACCCAGAGTCTTGTAAGGTAGCATTTGTCAAAAGCAGTAGAGAACTAAAAAAGTTTGTGAAGTGGAAGCATCACCTGGGCATTGAGCTCAAAGAAGGTCACTTGTCATACTGGATACCTGACACTTGGGTGTAAGGTCCCTTCCCAAAAGTTATCATGCATATTCTTTGGTCCATATGAAGTTCTGAAGGTCTTGGGAAATGTCACCTTCAGGATTAAGTTCCAAAACCAACGGAAAAAGCACAATGTGTTCCATGTGTCCAAGTTGTCTCCATTTAAGGACCCATGACCACATCGCCTGAACTTATCATGGTGGACTATTCCCAGGAGGAGAGATAGATGCTATCTTGGCCTCCAGAAATTTATGTCTCTTGGGAAAGTATCTGGTGGACTTTAAAGGCTACCCTCACATGAGAACATCAGGGTAAGTGAAAAGTACTATGCAAACTGTAGAGAATTGGCGGAAGATTCCAAAAATCATCATGAGGTACGCCATTCCACACAAAAGATTATCACCCTTCTCTCCATCAAGCCCTTGAGAGGCACAAATATTATGCCCTCACCTATGTCCCATAATTTGGAATGTATTCTTTTCCCAAAAGAAAAGATGATTTAAGTTTTATTAATCAGCTCCTCCTGCTGGATTTTAAGCAATACCCTCACAGGAGAAAGAAAGGGCCCAGACCCCAGGAGAACACTCTACCAGATCATCAATCTAGCTCAAATGGTAGATTTGTGGTGAAATATGCCTGGCCTCAAAAATTCTCCCTCTCAATCCCCCTATTTTCTCTTCTACTTTGGTAAAAATGATTGAAGGAGTGTGCAGAGAGGTGGTTCAGTCTAAAATCATCTGAAAGGACTAGGGCTCACCCCAGTCAAGGCCTTATCATTAACAATCCCCAAAAAACCACACAATCCTCCCAATTTCTCATATAAGTCCAAGCACGCCAGATAAGTTAGATTGGGCTTTAAATGGTAGTGCAGATAGCAGAACAAACTCACGGATCACTTGGCCTGTCCATGAGGTTTGTTCAATCTTGTCACAATTCCAATATGACTGGATGATAATCGTGGACAGCTTGGGTAGATTGGGAAGAATCTGACAAAAAATGATATCAGTTACGATAATTTGAGTGCCTCAAGATGAGGCAACATTGGGATATAATGGGTTATTATTAGATTACCTCTAAATAAGGGGATAAGGCAATGTAGACATTTGATGAATATGAAGTAAATCGCCTACAATTAGGGCAATAGAGATCTAGAGAATAACAAGCTGAAATCGAGGAGAGTCAGCGGAATAGAATAGCCCAAGCTATGAGAGCGGTATTGTCCAAAGCCGCTGTATATAAGTGAGATGGGCGATTAAAAGAAGGTAGGTTGTTTTTAGTAGAGAGAAAGCGGAACAGTGAAAAGTTGCTGTATCTATTATAATAAATAAAAGAGTCGATTGGGGCAATTGCTCCTATTTTTAGTATATTTTCAAGTGTGTCCAAAGGACCAATGATCCCCACATCATCGGTCTGTTGCTCAGTGGATTTGACCTGTACAAACAATATGGGGGATCCTAACAATAACATCCAAGTTTATAACAGTGGTGCTCACTACAGGGGTCCCATTGATCAACCACCAAGCACTACGAAACTCCAGTCACCAGCCATGTCTTACACAGCCTAAGTTGCTGGGGAATCTTCTTGAAACACTGCACCAGCTGGGTATGAGGAACTCAAACTTACCTTAGACGCGGTGCTCAAAAACCAGGAAGAACTCCTTCAAGAATGAGATGCTGTCATGCACCAGCTTAATAGCACGTTTAGCAAAATGCAAATTTTGGGACAACAAAACAAGGAACTCACCAACTGGTTGGATGATACTACCAAACAGCTGTAGTGCACATAGCAAAAATTGACCAGTGCTTCTCAGTCTTCTCACTGGGACAAGGTTGACCATCAAGAGGGGGCATCCTACGAGGAAGAATATGACTCTGGTTGGAGCTACTACACCCAGGATGGTATTACTGGATATGAATATGAGTCAGAACGCCAATTCCCTCAAGTAATGGCAGTACCGCCCACGGCAGAAGGTCATGCTACCCATGAAGCGGTGGACATCTAAACTTCTGCTGGTCCAGCTTCTCATCAGGAAACTGCTTTCAGATCTTGACCCATTCCTCAGTATGGACAAAAAAAACCATGAACGGGATGAGGAGGTTAACATCAAGAAACTACCTCCAAATGAGAAAAATGAGAATAATTATGATCTCTCAAACGGTTTGAATTTGCAGTGGAAGGTGACTCCAATAGATGGAAGGCTAAGCTTTTGATTTCTGCCTTGGATGTCAGAAGTGCCGATCAAGTCACCTGTTACCTCCCAAGCAGCTCTGTCACCTATAGGGATGTAAAAGATACTGTACTTCGCCTGTTTGGGGGTACCTCAAAGATGTTGCAGCAGAAAGCAGAATTCTTAACAATTGGGTTCCGCTGAAATGAGACTCTCCTGGAGTTCACTGATCAATTCACAATGGAAGCCCAAATGCTAATTGGGGCAGGGTACTTAGGGGAAACTGACGTGTGCATCGCCATGACCTCCACGGTGAAGCCATACCAAGAGCTTCACAATGTCATTTTTTAACTTCTGGATGATGACGTACCTCTGCTCAAGATTGCACAGTTTTTGTGTCGCATATCCCCTAACTTCCCGCCGCTGAATATGGAATGGAAGACTACCACCTCTACTGCACCCTCTTATTCAGGAGAATACTCTCGCCCAACTCCAGCTCCATTTAGCAATCCTCGACCTTTCTATAACTCTGCGCTTCATCCTCAGCCGAATTATACTCAACAGTTTGATCAGCGTCAATGGCTGGTCACAAAAACCATCAGCAACCCAGCTACCAACCAGTACCTAGCTATGCCAAACGTCAACAATCATCTTACCAACCTGGGACTGGTTATGCTGAATGACCCTAGACTTTCTGATCTGGACCCTCTTATGACAATCAAGTGAAAGGAGAGTGTCTATAACTCTCCTGTTCCAGCGTGTAGGTGCTTGGTGCACAGGGCCAACACATGGAAACTAGCCATTAGAACCAAAGCTATTAGAGCCCAGCAGAGGAGGCTGGAGCAATAATAACTCATAGGGAAAAGTACAATTATTAAAACAAAAACACCACCAAAAATGATGCAGTGCACGAAAGGGAAAATGGTAAGCATCCCAAAATGGAGGGAGCCTGGGTGAACCAACAGTGCACGAGGGCTAACCAGATCATCTGTAAAATGGTTTGTGAATGTAGCGTGAGACCTCCTCAAAGGGGTCCACACACAGAATCGTTCAAAATAGCATTTAATAAAATGGTAAAAGAGGGAAAATTGCTTATTAGAAGTTGACCAACAAGGAATGTTTGTCGGGGAAAACATAATTAAACTTTGACAGGGGAATAAGGGGTTCACTGAAGTGGGCCCAATCACTGACCCACCAATAGGCACACACTACCATCCAGATTGGTAGAATACACCAAAACTGACTTCACTCATGTAATCGATTGAAGTTGGATTTGACCCAAATGTGTGATTTCATAAATGAAATGGGTTTTGAAACCCTGTTCCTCAACTAACTGAACCGAACCATCTGCATTCATTATGTAAACTGTTTGTTTCAATCCCTGGGCTGACGTAAGGGGCTGGGCGTTTGGCACCTCACTAGTACCAACCTGGGCATATCTAGCCTGTACCCAGCGTTGGTCTAGCGTGTGCCTGAGGTCAGGGAGGGCCTGAAGCTTCACCTTCTGGGCCTCCTGGAGCCCAGCCTTACCCTTGGGGTTGGTCTTCACTATGATGTCATCTACCCATGACATCAAGGACGTGGCTCTTATGGGGTTAACTGCTATGAATGCAGCCACCCTGGTCATTTGGCAAAATTATGCCATAACCGCCGTGTGAACTACGTGCACCAAGATAAATACTATCAGGGAAAAGATGGAGCGGAGTAGAGACAGGACCCTCTACCTCCACGGTTCCAACCCAAAACGTCCCTGAATCAGTAGTAGTATATCCTGTGGAAGTCCCTCAGTA
>JAKSZP010013245.1:0-194657 GCA_022478985.1 Massospora cicadina
TTTTTAATTAAGGATAGAGAAATTATAGTTGGACAATTGACAATGAATATGTCAGCTTTCCGCTAAAAAATTCTTCTATCAGCCATACATGGCAGTTGACGTCAAGCTGAGATTCGCGAAACTCAGCTTTTAAGGCAGCAAAATCATTGTCAGATAGTTGATAACGATTATGTTGGCTTTCCGTTGAAACATCCCACAATCACCCACTATTTGGCAGTTGGCGTTAGACTATGATTCCGCTGAACCTAAATGATTAAATTAATTGGTTGACATCCCTGGCATAGATCACCAGTTTCAACTTTTATATTATATTTAAATAATATTGAACTAGTCGATTAGCCAGCAATCCCCCCAACTAATCAACACCCCCAATTCTGATATTATTGAAAGGAATCCATCTGGTTAATTTTACGCCATTTTCCCCCTCCCACTTAAACAGATAATATTCCTCCAATGCAACCCACCCCAATGGTGGGCCAAACATACCCCAGCACCCCCTCAAAGGAGTGCTGGGTTTAAACAGTGGCTCTTGCCACCTCTTAACCTGTCCTCCACCTACTAAAGCAGCACATCAACGAAGCCCATTATAGTGAGCACCAATGTTGGAAAATCACTTTTTCAACAATAGGGGCTCCGCTAGTGTGCCAGGCTAACCAGTATAAAAACTGGATGACCCTTGCTGCTTCACCTTCATAGGTGTACCAACCCCTTACAAGTCCACGTCTAACCCACCAACTCAGCATACCAACGACTTCGCCTTAGCCCCATGGTCCCTCTTGGGTGTGCCCTGGCGAGTCCATCCCCCATCCTGGGTGGCTATGACACTCCCACGCTGCACCACCCTCATGGCTGATGGCCATCAGCACCTCATTGTTGGTGGCTGGAAGGATAGGTTCCCGTTGGTTCCTTGTATGGCTATGTATGGAAGCTGGCAGCATTGTCCACTCCAGGTGCATCAACCTGCGCCTACTTTGGGGGATCTCTAGTCCCATCTTCCCTTAATCTAGCTGATGAACTATAACAACTAAAAAAAGATGGGTGAAAAAATCTTTACATAAGAGAAGAACGACTATTTATACTCTAGGCTACTGCGCCTATGAAAGCCCTCAACCATCCAAGCCAGAACTTCAAACAATTGTCAGTCATCCATAGTAATGATTCCATCCCATTCTGCTCATCCCAATCACCAAATATTTCGTGACTCATCCTTGGAATGATTGCTGGTCAGCTGTATATAAATTACTATTATTATAAATACTTTGAGCATCCTCAGCATAAGTCACCAGTACTCCAATTTGGGATAGAGAAATCATATTTGGACGTTTGATAATTAGTATGTCAGCTTTCTGCCAGAAAATCCTACAATCAGCCACGCATGGAAGTTGGTGTCAAGCTAGGATTTCACTAAACTCAGCTTCAAGGCAGCGAAATCATTGTTAGATGGTTGATAACAAATATATCAGACATCCACTATAAAATCACACGATCATGCACAATTTTGCAGTTAGCGTCAAACTTTGATTCTGCCAAACCTAAGTGATTAATATTAATTGTTTGACATTTCTGGCATTAGTCACCAGTGTTGACCTTTATATAACATTAAAATAATATCAAACTAGGCAATTAGCTGGCAATCACCTCAACTAACTGACACCCCTAATTCTGATATTATTGGGTTGAATATATCTGGTTGATTTTCTGACAAGGCTAATCCCAGACTGGTTACTTGTGTTTAATTTGGATTGGTCAATTCCAGATTGGTTATTAAGTATTACTAACTTGATATAACAGAAATTAGAGCAAAAAGGATAGACTAAGCAATTGTAGAAAGGTTTTTATTTGAATAAAAAGTGAAGTCTTATATACTTCAGGGGAATTTAAGATATAAATGAATGGATTATTGTAAAATCTTGGGTAATTTAGAGGTTTTAATAAAGAAAATTTCAAGATCCTCTTTTCAGATGGCATCTGACTGCTGCTTTTTCTTTTCGCGTTTTTGTGTTAATTCATGTATGTGTGAGCTCTGTCTCGTGGTGGTTACCCCTGAACCTGGATGTTCAGGGGCCTTTGTGCTAGGTCCCGCTTCTGGAATTTGGCTTATTGTACTAGTTTTTGAAGTGTTTTGATTACCAAATCTGGCAATATGCATCTCAACATTGGTTCTGTTTGATGGCGCTCCTAAAATGTGCCTCACACCATGGATTTGAGTCTCTTGGGAAATTGGACAACTGCCTGATTTGTTAATATGCTCATTTGAACTTCTGATACTTTTTCTGGTGTAATCTTGTTTGCTCATCAGGGTATCATCAGCAGAATCATATCATTTTGGACCCCACAAGGGTATAAAAGAAGGTCATATTTATATAAATTTTGGTTGGAGTCATAGTCCTCATTAAACAAATCTTCCAAGGCAGCAGGGAGAAAATTATATCACATGACATCACAACTGGAGGGAACTTTAGCTCGTCTGTTCTTATATAAGGGCCTCTTTTGCCTTGTTGGTCATTCTCTTTCTCGACTTCAGAAAAAGAATGTTGGAAGTATTAGGGCTCCCAAATCTGCCATTATGATTGGCCCATCACCTGCCCAATTTATAGATAATATTGTGGATATTAATGATATGAGTACCCACAGCGAAAAGGCCTTAGTGGATTCTTGGTGGAATCCTAATAACTGGAATAATACGATTTACCATAAGAATTAGCTTAAAAAAGTAAATTCTAACTATAGGATTACTCTGACTCCTCAGTCAAATCTGAGGAGTATAATGTCGCGCGGAATGGAACCTCCATAAGGCAAGAAGATTTTGCCCATCGATGATTGGGTGCAGGTTAACCAATCATTATCATCTAAGTCTAACCACCGCTGAGGTGCAAAGATTTTACTCAAAGATGATAGGGTAACAATTAGCCAATCATTACCATCTGAGTCTGACCATTGCTGAGTTACCCAATCATTACCAGTCAAGTCTGACCACCGCCGAGGTGAAAAGATTTTACTCGCTGGTGATTGGATACAATTCATCCAATCATTACTGCATGGGTCAGTTTTGCCTCAAAAAATTTTATCTTCGATCTGATAGGCCAAAAACCTATATTCCCTAATTTAGACAACTGAGCTTTGCATTCTTTTACCTCAAATATCGATGGTCTCAAAAATCAAACTAGTTTAAATAGGGAAAGCTAGTATTGACAAAGGGGCCTTTCTTGGTTTTGCCGCACTTATCATAATAAAAAACATGAAAACTTTGAAAAAGTTATTATGTTTTTTATTAAAAAGTAAGTTTCTCTCTCTGAGAAATTATTTGTGGCCTCCATTAGCAGATTCCACATGCCTTATCTGCATGACCTGGTTGCCAGTACCTCTACCAGTTTGAGGTTGCTTATACTAATTCAACTGGTTGATAATAACCATTAGCACTACTTGCAGTCTTATCTGTTACACTCCCCCCTTCCAAGATGAGACCTGGGGATGCTCAAAGGTGGTTGCATGAACTCTTTTAAAACCAATGTAGTGTCATCATGAATAGACTATTCCGCTCCTCTCTTTGTTAAGACAGATTCATTCCCAGTCCAAATGGCCTGTAGTTTCTCAGGTTGTGTTCCTCTCAGATGGTAAAACAAAACCTTGTCTCCTATGTTGAATCTGGGTAAAATTGGTTCTTCTATGGCTCTCTCTTTGACTTGGAGGGAAGCTAGCTTCAATGATGCTTGAAACTTCTAACTAAATTCTGATCAATCCTTTAAACAAATCCCATTGGTTGTTTTGCAGGTGGTAGGTTTCTTCTATCTGCTGCTATGATCAGTGCCTAGGGATATACAGCGTAGCCTCTCGCACATAAAGGACTTTAGAGGGAGACATTCCAATCACATGGTTTGGTTCAACCAGTAAGCCAACAGCGCTGATGGGAGCAACTGGTCCCAATTAAACTTTTAGTATGGGGCCACCTTTTTTAAAATGTCTCCTAGGGTCCCGTTAACTCTTTCAACACTTCAATTGGAAATGGAGTGTAGGAGTAGTGAACTTCTGTTTAACCCCTACCAAGTCCATCAATTTCTTCACCAAATTTGAGCTAAAGTTCTTGATAATGTCCAACAAGAGAGTTTGAGGGTATTCATGTCTTGTAATCAACTAGTTTATAAGAAATGGGCAGTGGAATTTGCGGTGTACATCTTGACTACAGATGCTTCAACCCAACTATAAGTGGTCAATTGCCACCAGGATAAACTTGGCGCTGCTGAATGCTGTTGGCAATGGTACCACCACATCGAATAGAGACATTGCTGAATGGTGCAGTGAGTGAAATAGGCGTAAACTCAAATCTCTTTTCCAGCAGGCAGAAACTGGTGCAGGGTACACACAGCTACGTTGCTTGATGAGCTTCTTTAGACATGCATTCTCAGTAAAACCTCTTCTTGAGATATGACAGCTTCTCCTAAAATCGTCAATGCCCACATTCTTGTGAGCCTCTGTCAGACAATTGCAGGTCCAATTTTTTGAGAAGAGTGTTTTGAGGGTAAAACTACGGAAATCCCACAAAAAACTTATTTGATTGTTGGTGGAATCCCACAAATAAGGTTAATCCTTTTACTGACTCTCCTCGTCCAAATAGCCCTAAAGTGGCTAGCCGTGTTACGCCAAACACATAGCAGAATCATGGGAGTCATTCAAGTTTCCATCATTCAATTGGTGTAAAGATATTAGTCCATGCCGCACAGGTTTGTCTTGCTGTCTAATGACCCAACATCAGCCCTCACATTGAAGCTATGTGATCTTGGGAGATCCAATAGGTCAAAAGCCCATATTGTCTAATTTGGAAGCGTTTGGCTAATAATGAATTTCTAACTTTACTCACTTCAAACCTCGAATCTTTTTGATTACTAAGCAGAAAGGCATTAAGGGGGCTCGCTCTTTACCCCTGACGCCATTAATAAGATGTTTATAAAATCCTAAAATTTTCTTATTATTAAAAGGTTTCTTTTTTTATTATTATAAGTATCAAATATGCTCTAGAAAATTATTCTAGCAGTTGAGAGTGTAATTTTCCTATGAAAAATTTGTTGAAATTTAGGTGCAAGCAGCACCAGTGAACATAAGAAAACCGGAATTCCAACAGGTGCTCACTACTGGGGATCTGTACACCACAAGCATACAAGCAAATGGAGGTCGTTCAAGTGAGTAATCCTCCTGTCCCCACTAAAAATGAAATGATGATATTTGCTCTTGAACTGCATCTATCCAGTGCACTGTCTCATCTTAAAAAACTTGAACAGCGCCCCTTACTACTACAGCTGAGGCCATTCCTTTTATCCCTTTTAAACAAATTTTAAAGATAATTTTGCCCCTGAGGAAGGTAGAATTGCTAATTTCTCTTCATTTATGAGTTGGCCATGGAGGGCATGACTGACCATTATAAAATCCAATACACCCTACCCTGCTTGAGCCTTGTGCCTCAAGAAATAATGGTCCCACACATGGTCACCCTCAGCAACTGGGCGAGGTTGAAAAAAGATCTGACCAAAATATTGGGTCTATGCAAAGTTTGAAACTGCAAAAAACTGGCCTTTATGTGTCTTAGCCTGCAAGAGGGGGAATCTATCTCATCTTTTGTTGAGCGCTTTTATAGTAAAGCCCAACCTCTGCTGTTTGCAAAAATGCTCCCTCTTGATGACTATATTGCTGCTATTTTTGCTGGATTGGCGCCTCATCCCTCTTTGGCGATGCATATCTCTTCCATCAAATGCACCTTCAAAATATACATGATATCAAGGAGGCTCTGCTAGCGGTAACTGAATTCTATGAAATCAAGGATATGCAAAAATCTCTGTGGCAAGAATCTACTTTAACCCCTCCAGCCTCTTTTATGGCTGTTTCCCTTTAAAAACTTCTCTGGTGGAGCTGACACAATGAGATGCTCCTCCTCCGTGTGAGTAGAGGCAGAGGATACTTGCAGTGATGGGGCAGCACTCCCCTCCATCATCCACTCCTAAAGCTCAGCTGGTGAAATCAGTTATCACTTTGCCTTGTTCTCCTTTTATTTCATAGCGGTCTACTAAGGTGATTTAAATTTCACGCTCTCCAAGCTGCTGCCTCGATCTTCCTTAGCCTCACCTTGGGCTGCCTCTAGTTCAAAACCCGAGGTCATGGTGCAGCCCAAACCTGTTGCTGCCAAGGTAAATTTAGAGCAAATGAAATTCCAACAACACCCCAAAAAGTTAATAAGGTGGGTGAGCAACCCCATGACCAATCCTGTTGTAAGGGAAGCCCTAAATCTACTTCACACCATATGGGCTCTCTGACATACATTGATAATCCTCCGATGATGAATCTTAAGGGGATTGTGAAGATAATGGCTATTATGTCTTATGGGGCTCCAATTGAAGTATAGTTACCCAACAGGCTGAACCCAAAGACAGTATACATGGCAAGGATACCCTGCCAAACTTATCTTCAAGTGTTGAGGGGTTTGAGGTTAATGACACTGCCTGTGACGCTGACCAGCTCATTGCTAAGCTGATCTGATCTACCCAGTGTGTCCATACTCTGCAGTCTATCCAAGATAAATACCCTGAGACTGCCCAGCGATTTGCTTCCACTCTCCGCTTAGAGGAGTCTTAGCTCTCTACCCCAACTTGGGTGGAACACTAACTAAGGAGAGGTCAGTATCAATGGAGTACAGGTCACGGCTATCCTAGACACTGGATCACCTGTGAATGCCGTGTCCTCTAAACTAATTAAAAATAAGCTGGCTCCTAATCTTGACTATACACAAGAGCTTTTCACTGCTGGACCAACCAACACTCTTGCCATTGGGGCTATTCATCTTTACCCATCATATTTTAGAAACTCCTTTTATCAGCCACACGGTGGCCTTGGTTAATGGTACCTATGATCTACTCATTAGTACACAATTTATGTTTGAATATAAAGGGATCATTAAGTTGAAACAGGGCTATCTCACCCTGCTTAACTACTAGATTCCACTGATTCTGGCAAACAACGAGCCCAATTATAAAGAATACGTTTGTACCATTGAGCACCTCTCCTCCTCCTTATCCCTATATTACACGATGGCAGGATGCAACAATGAGATGTTGCCTCCATAAGTAGACGCTCTAGAGGGAATTCCAATTTTTATTCTTCTGAAGAGTTAGTAATCAAGGAAGGTGAACAAATGGTAGTTGATACTAAAATTACACTGCAAATTCCTCACAACTGCATATTGCACCTATTTAAAGTTGAGGGCGTTAGTCCTCTGGATCCCTGAGTAATAACAGGCGTTCTAGGCCCAGTTTAACAGATATCTATCACCCTTCTGTTAGGGAACCTCACCCTCAAGGATTCCGTTATAAGAAAACACTTGGAGATTGTTAGAGGTTTGTTAGCCCCTGTGGAGGACATTGAACAAATTCACTCCATTGGCTCTACGTTAGATATGGGCCTGACAGCGGATAACCTGATATGTAACTTACCCAACGTCCATATCTCGGATGAGCTGACCCCAGATGAGATGAAAAATTTTCATACTCTCCTAGACGACTATAGTAATATTCTCCAGATCAGATAATTACTATGGCTACATGAAGGGCTGGTGCCACTCCATTATTGTGGGTGATGCCCATCTTAAAAGGTCAAAGCCTTACTGAAATTCAAAGGTGGAAGAACAGCAAATGAGGACAGAGCTTCAGCAGTTACTAGACGCTAAATTGCTAGTTCTTTCACAAAGTCCTTGGTCTTCACCTCTTCTGTTAATAAAAAAGAAAAAAATGAAGGTCATTGTGTAGCTATACACTATGAAAATTGAATAACCTCACAAAGAAGGATAGCTTTCATATCCCCACATTGATCTGCCCTAGCCAACTCTTCGGTTCTAAAAAAATTTTTCCTCCATGTATCTGACTAGCAGTGATTGACAAATGAATCTTTCCCCAAGATCAAAGGAAAAACGCTTTTATTTTGCAACTAAGGCCTATTCTAACCCACCCAACTACCTCAAGGGCTGTGCAACGCACCTGCAACTTTCCAGCGAGCCATAGACCATATCCTGTAGTACCTGAAGTTAAGTTGCGTTATAGTTAATCTTGGACATAACGGTGCTCTCCAAGACCTTCAATGAACATTTTACTCACCTTAAGGAGGTGATTTAGCGCCTATGAGAGTCTAACATCAAGTTAAAGCCCTCCAAGTGCATCTTTTCAGAGTAATTTACATTTTCTTGGACACTCCATCTCTCAGAAAGGTATTCAACCCCTTAAGGATATGGTCAAAGCCATACCAAAAATTCCTCCCCCTAAAAATCTGCGGGATATTCAGGTAATTCTGGGCATGATGGGGTAATACCGTCAGTTCATCCCCAGTTCGCCCAGCTCAGTGAGACCCTCTTTCGCTTCTTGGCTAACACTTCTTTGCATTGGGGTGCTGAAAAAAGTCCGCTTTTGAGACCTCGAAGGAGCTATTGCAAAGAAGGCCAATCCTCCGCCACCCTGACCATGGCAAGCCCTTAATGTTCATCGAACCCTCCAAATATGCCGTTGGATCCATTTTGGCTCAACTGGATGAGTTGGGGTTGATCATCTTGTGTCATACTTCAGCAAGATGCTCTCAAAAGTCAAATGTAACTATATCATCACTGAAAAGGAGTGCCTTGCTGTCCTGCTCACTGTGAAGTATTACCACCTCTTATTATATGGGACTTCCTTAAAAGTGATTCTTGACCACGCATCCTTAAAGTGATTGCAAAATATGAAGGACCCCGCATAACGGTTGGCTCGCTGGGCTTTGAAGCTAGCATTACAACATGACAATTGAACATCAAGTGGGAACTCGCTATATGAACATATATGGGTTGGCGCGGCTGCCTGTCCTTCACTTAGACAATAGTGAAGCTTAGAGGTTACATGACCTCCTAATGACTCCTGACGTATGAGCTGATGAGGATGAACCTGTACAAAAGATTCTAGCTCAGCACATCCGCAATATTAAGGTAGTAAGTGGGAAGTTATAGAAGAATCTAGGGTCACTCTGGTTGCCTTATCTCTGGCTATTAAAGCGAGTACCAGTGATCCTGGAGTCTCACACTATCCTGGGGTATGGCGGAGTAAAAAAACCTTTGAGAGGATTAAAGAACGTTACTACTGGGAAGGCATCATAGAAACCTTAACTGAAGTCCTAGATGCCTGTCTGGCTTATAAAAAGAAGTCCAGCTTCTAGACCAAGTATCAATATCAACCTACCACACCTCAACAGCTTTTCCAAACAATACGTTTTGATATGATGGCCCTCTACCCCAGACTACTGGGTAAATCGATATAATCTGGTAGGAATTGATCATTTTATTAGATGGGTTGAAGCGGTGGCTCTTCTGCCCAAAATACAAAAGCTAACACCACGTTTCTCCACCAGAATATTTTCACCCGCCATGGATATCCTCAAGTCCTTCTCTGTGACACTAGGAAGAGCTTCACTTCGAGAGTAGTTAAGCTTGTAGCTACCTCAATGGGACCAGCAGCTCTTCTCCGCCTCTTATAACCCTTCTACTAATGGTACAGTAGAATGAGTAAATGGAGCCCTGGTCTCCATACTACGAAATAATACCAATTATGACCCTCTTCACTGGGATCTTTACCTACCAGTGCCCTCATGGCCTACCATATTAGATACCAACAGATACTCAAAATGTCTCCTTTTCAAGTGCTGTAATGTTGAGAACCTGGGGTGCCAGCCTTGTTATCCAAGTATACCCTCTCTGCTAGGACTGACCCTGAGTAAGCCATGAAAAAATTGGCCCAGCATCTTATTTGGCTACAAGCAGAGGCTATGAACAACCTGGCAAGGACTTACACAAAAGAGGGACAAGCGGCTAATGAGCTTCGGCACCCTCTTCCTTACTTCCTTCCTTCCAAGTATTAGACTTGGTATTGTATTATCACAACCAAATCACTCCTGGAATTGAAAATCTTGGGTCCTTCTGAGAAGAACCTTTTGTAGTCACGTTTAAGCGAGGGGGAGTGTAGTTCATTTAAATCCCTTGCTAATAAAGTTACTTTCAACTGAGTCCATGGTCAGTTCTTCCGCCCTAGACTCCATTTAACGTCTTTTAGGGGATAGTCAGACAATTGCAGGTCTGATTTTGTGAGGTGAGTGTTTAGAGGTAAATTGTTGGATATCCCACAAAGAATTTTTGGTTGATCCTTGGTGGAATTCCTCAAATTTGCGTTAAAAATTCTACTCCCACTCCTCGATCAAATAGCCTTAATATGGGGAGCCAGGTTACGCCAAACTTACAGCGGAATCAGGGAGATCATTTTGAGTTTCCATTAATTGGTTTAAATAAATTAAATACTTGCCCCACAGGTTTGTCTTGCCTGCTATTGACCCACCATCAGTCCTCGCAAAGAAGTGAGGTGAATCTTGGGAGATACAATAGGTCAAAGGCCCATACTACCTAATTTTAAAGCGCCCAGTTAATAATGAATTTCTTTCTTTACTCACTTAAAGTCTCAAATTGCTTTAATTATCAAGCAGCGAGGTATTAAGTGGGTTTTCTCTTTACCCCTGACGTCCATAAGCAAAATATTTATAAAAACCTAAATTTTTAATACTATTAAAAGTTTTCTTATTTTAAACTTAAGTATCAAATATCCTCTAAAATGGTTATTTTAGCGGTTGAGAGTGTAACTTTTTCTGCAAAAAAAGTGTTGAAATTCAGGTGCAAACAGTACCAGCGAGCATAAAAAACCTGAATACTAACAGTCTCCATCACTATCTCCATTATATCACTGTGCCAGATGTAGGGATACATTTTGTCTTAAACTTTATTTTTCAGATTTCCATTGACAAGCCAGGTGTCTTTAAAACATCTATGCAGGAAGCACATGGCCTCTTCTGTCTCGTCCTGTCATGCCTCTTCAGGTAGCCCAAAAAAGGTCATCCAAGCAATAACTCTCAAGCGCCTACAGGTGGAATACAAGAAGTCTTGACAAATCATCTGCGTTGAGATGTTTATCTCCTGCTCAAATATAAAATTGAAATCATACTCTTTCAGGAGGACAGCCTAATGGGCAAGGTGTCCATCTGGATCATTTTAGTTCCTTAGACAGCAGAGCGACGCATGATCTGTGACTACTTTTAAATGTAAACCATAAATGTAGGACCTAGAGTGCTTGACTGCTCTTATTACTGCAAGGCATTTGCATTTGGTAACTGTGTAATTCATTTCTACCTTGCAATATACTATGGAGTAATACTCAATCAGGTGATCTACTCTATTTTCATCTTATTGTGATAAGATTGCACCAAGTCCCACATCACTGGCGTCAGTGTACAAGTAGAAGGTCTTATTGAAGTCCAAATATCAAGATTTTGTGCTTCTACCAATCGTTCCTAAACTCAACAAACGCCTGCTCTTGCTCCAGGCTCCATTTGAACTCCATCTCTTTAGTCAGGAGGTAGGTAAGGGGCGCCGCTAAGTCCGTAAAATGTGGTATGAACTGCCTGAAGTACCCCATCAGTATATGAACACTTGAACGTCCCTCATACTCTTGGGTGGCCCCATTGCCACAATTGCGTTCACTTTTCAGTCCTGAGGCTTAATTTTTGGCTGGGCTAATATTATGCCAAAAAACTTAAGCTGCCTTTTTAAGAAAGATATTTGCTTCTCTTCAGCAACAAGTTAAAAGCGCGCAGCTGCTTAAAGACCTCCTGGAGATGCTTCAAATGTTACTGAAATGTGCATCTAAACACTGTGATGTCATTGAGGTATATCAACACACTTGATAGCTCAGATTCGCCAAAGTAGCGATCCATTGCTCATTGGAAGGTTTCAGGGCATTACAGAGCCCCTTCAGTATCCTATGGGTTCAGACAACCCTTGGCTGCTGATTTAGACGAATTTCTTCTGGTCCTCAGGGTTAGCTCCATTTGCCAGTAGTCGCTTGGTAGGTCCATGGCTGAAAAGTATACAAGCTTCCCAGGCGTAAAAGCATCGTTGATGCATGGCAGTGGGTATGAGTCATTCTTGGTAATCTTAATCATACGGCTTAATCCATGACAACCCTGAGGGTCCTATTCTTCTTGCGCACCAGTAACAAAGGAGATGCCCATGGGCTCTTGGATGGAAGGATCAGCCCAGCTTTGGATAACTGATTGAGCTCTTGTATAATTACTGCGTCTTCTGTCTTTGAGCGGCGGTAAGGTTTGTACTTGAAGGAATAGCTGAACCAGTATCAATTTTATGCACCTCCCCTTTACACAAGTCATAGTCATTAAGCCAGTGCTAAAGATGCCATCTAACTCATTCAAAAAAAATCTCCTAACGCTTTCTGATGTTTGGGTGTTATATTACCAAAACTGAGCTCATCAAAACCTTTGACTGCATGTATGGATTCAATATCTTAGCATCTGGTTAAGCGGGCCAGTGCCACAACTTGTCCCTTTTTGATTTTGATCATCTGGGTAGCAATGTTCCTAAGAACCTCTTTCCGCTTGGCATAACTTTCTGAGCAAATTACATGAATGAACAAGAAAGTAAATTTTGATTGTCCGTTGTAGTTTCGCTCCAATGCCATCAGATTCTCCGCCAGCTGCTCCAGTGTGGGGCAGAGGTGAAACTCCACCTGCCATTTTTCCATCCATCAGGATAATGCACTCAGACTGGCTCACCCAGTCATTCCAAATCCATGGGACTATTCGTTCCTCCCAAGTATCTCAACGCCCGCCTCTCTCATACCTAAGCAGTACCTCACTGCCCCCTGGTGCTCCCCTGGAGCAACATGCGTTACAGCCTAAGGGTCAACTTTGGGAAACTATTCCCATACCATGACCAAGCCATTATCAAAATGGCACAGACAGTGATGACATCCACCAGATTATAGATTTCCACCCCTACAAGGGTAATTCAACCTTGGCTTCACCTGTGAAGCCAATGCTGCCACTGCAGCAACTGTGCACCTGATATTCCAGGGTACTCCTCTTCTCACAATTTGGACCTGGCTCTCAGTGGACACCACTTTGGTGGTCCAGTTTGCTGGTTTGCCCACCCACCTCCCCCCTGCAGTGCTCCACCAGGAGCTGATGGACAGTTTGGCAGCCTAGGGCTCCAACCCCATCTTACAGTTTGTGGTCCCAAATGGGGCCACACGCCTCACTGGGCCTCAGGCATATGCCACAATCAGCCCTGAATTTAATAAAATCACTGTTTCATTTCTGCCATGCACCGTTATTCCCTAAGCACTTTACCATCCATCTTGGGCCCGCGTCAAGGGCAGGCAGATGATCTGCCCATCCTGTTTCGAGTTGGACCACTCAAAGCGCAAGTGCCCCTCCTTAGCAACTTCTAACGGATTGGATTACTCATCTGCAAATGCCCAATCTACCACCCATGTTGCACAAGTTCTGGCATGGGGTACAATCCTACCTCCCCTCCCCCAAAATCTGAGGCTGCAGCTGCGCCAGCAGCCACCAATCAGCCTCCTCCTTGCCCTAGTGCCACACATGATTCCCCCAATCAAGCATTGTATTGGACCCCAGTTTGACCCCATGCTTCCTCCATTGAATCAACCAAACTTCAACCGTATGCTGATTCTCCAATTAAATTTAACCAGAACCCATGGGAGTTATTGTCTGAAAATTGACAAATCAGGTAAGATCATTGAAGAACCATTTCTGCTAATAGAGCAGTTTGTTAATGCAGAATGGGACTCCAAATATCCCCCTCGTCTATATACCCCACAGCCAAATTCCAAATCATTTTGCAGTGGCCACCAACTTGCATTCAAAGCAGCTGCAACACCATATTGTCATCCCCTCTGCAAAGCTGTCGCTAAATCAGTGGCGATACTCACAGGAGGTATTCCCCCTTCTGTTACCCTCAACCCTCACCCCAAAAAGTAAAACCACATACAATCAGTACAAAAAAACGTCAATGAAGCTATCCAGAACATGGTAACGGTACCACGGAATCCTAAAGCTAATATTACCCAAACCAATATCGCCATTTTTGTTAAACTCCCAGACGCTCGCATCAAAGCTGAAATAGCTTTAGCCAAATATATCATTGCCATTTTCCTAGCTGGCAATTTCAATAAAATACCAATTATTTGTGATATTGAACCACATGCCGCTGATGCCTAGATGACCTTACTATCTGCATTAACATATACCCTACGCTAGGAGGAGGAAACTGCTGCTGAAACTGAGCCCCCCAATCCCCCCTCCCCTTTTGTCATGGAGGGATAAGCGGTTTCCGCTGCCCACCTGGTTGGTTGTTTTTGTTTAAAGTGTTTCAATTAATCCGCACATTAGGGCGTTTTGTCTGACCCAATTAGTTATGATGGCTTTTAATTTAAATTCTTAGTTTCAGTAATGTCCGTCCCCTGGTTGGCTTACCTCAAATAAAGACAATGTTCCTAGAACAAGGTTTAACCTTTCAGAGTAAATGGTATCATAGAATCCTGGTAACTCTCTGGGCTCTTGCTCTCAGATTTTGTATCAACTGTAAACTTCCAATATTGTGTCAGGTGGAATCTTACTGCTGATTGATAAATCATTCTTCTTTGGTCACTTGGTCGAATTTCTATGCATTGACTTGCACTCTAGGGGAGTCCTTCTTCAGCGCTCATAACAGGTGATAGTTGTTTTACAACCTTCTCGGTTAAGGTGTAATAAATTGAATAGATCAATTGGTCAGTTTCGACCAAGCAAGTTTAGCCGTTTTTGAGATTTAACATCCTCGTTCTAGAGCACCAGGGGGAGTTGGATGATAAGAATGCTAAACGTGTTTGTATTAAAATCAATCTTCGCCCCAAACCCCAGAAGAAACTGTGTCCTAATCAGAAAATGATATTGTCATTGTCCAACACTACTGCAGATGCTGTCATGATCATGTGCCCAAATCACAAAGGTTAGCAGAATAGGCTCCTAAGACGCGGGTGATGTCAGGTCCTGCAGTGCGGTATTTTAAATTGTAGTCAATGTCAGGCATAAACTTGAGCTTCTTGATAATTTTGGAGGAGATAATGTTCACTAGAGCCCTGTTGTTCAGTACTGCCAGTACTCGCACCTTCTGTATGATAACTTCTACTATCGTTATGCTCTTGCTAAAGGAGTTTCCAGTGGCCAGGATTCCAGTGGCAGAGTCCTCAAAGTGCTTTAAAGTAACAGCGTTTGTACAATCTTAGTAGTGTCTTCACCATCTGGTACCAGATTCTTGAATGTATACACGACCAACTGCTCTCCTTCTTTTATGGAATTGATTCCTTGAGTAGGCTTATTTGCTTGGCCAAATAGGTATCGTTTGATACAGATCCATCAGAACCATGAACTCTCAACCTGGCTGGTATAGCCACTGTGAAGAAGCCCCTAACACTAGTAACCCGCACTAGTTTAATCTTCATCTTCATAGTCATCTTCTCCCTAAGTGTGGAGATCCACCCTAATTCATGGTACCAGGTGTGTCCTCTTTAGTGGTTGGCTCCTTGGGGTCAGCCTGAATTAATGGACATGATCGAGTAAAGTGTCCAGGCTTGTGACACTTATTGCACTTAAGTTCTCACCAATGCAAGCGTTCATGTGGTTTGTTGCTCTTCTCCTTAGGCTTTTCCACCTTTTTGTTGGCGACGTAAATGGCCTTACTGACTTGTCAAGGGGTGCTGTAGGTACCATTGACTTAAAAACAGATCTTTACATCTCTTGTACGTCAAGTAGCGCCTCTTTGTGTGCTTTAAGGGACATTGCACCCTTAACCGCCAAAGTCATGTGCATCTTCAGATAGGTAGCATATCCTTGGAGCGTAACAAAATGGTTGTGACGGTGGGCAAATCCATCATTCCTGTTTTCCATAATTCTGGGCCTTAAGGTAGAAACAAGAAGCGTAATTTGCAACTGAATCATTTTTGCCATATTCATTAACAGGAACTCTTGCTTCATATTCTGGACATCCTGTTCACTATTGAATTTGGAAAGTAGGATGCTCTTAACTTTGGTCCAAGATAATCCTGGTGTCAATCTCATGCTGAGGATCTTCTGAGCCTCATGGCTCATGCATCCTTGTACGTGGTGAACCTTCTGGCAATTACTAGTGCCATCCATGCTATTTACATAAATTTAAAGGAAACCAGCAATTGTCCCCTCTCCTGGCGTGTACATGGTCTTAAAATATGGTTAAAGTTTATAGCCTCCTCAACAGGATCAGCGTGCATCACAGTTGGCTAAGTACAAGATCTGACTGGTTGTTGTGGACATCTTTGAGCAGTCCACGTGGGTGCCTCCATTTGAGTTACAGGTTGAGTAGATATAGGATCCAGTACGGTGTGCATTAGTGCCTTCAGATCTTCAATACTCTTATCTATTGCGAGCAGCATGTTATTGTGATGCTCCAAGTGCTAATCATACTCAACAAGAGCGGTGATAGTATCGCCATTCTCTTTCTCAAGGAATATAAGTCTCTCCTTAATGTTCTTTGGAGTAAGTTTCAGCTTGATGATTGGTGTGGGTCCTCTCACTATGGGTAATGAGGCAAATATAGCTATTTAAGCGGTCCCCTTGACATGCTCAAAATCATTATAAAAATTGTGCACTTCATTTTTAGAGTACAGACTCTAGTACGGGCATTATCCTCCTTCCTCACAAGGTGTCCAAAGGAATCCTCTCCACCCTCTCTGTAATACACTTTTATATCAGCATCATTGTCTCTTTGCTCAGAAGAACTACCCTAATTATTGCTAAGGCCTGATGGTGCCACCCCTATAGTGAGCAACTAAAGTCAGCGCACCAACCTCAGATCACTTAAATTTAGAGGCCAACTCACTGCTCAGGAAATCTACTCCACGCAGATTAGACACCATACAACCTTCGCTAACATCACAAAAGCTCTCACTAAGCAAACTCTCCTCAGATGCTCCCCTTGGTGCATTGATCACTTTGTTAACTTGTTTGCGCTCTTGGAAAACTTATGGGCATTCTCTGACATTCTTGACATATGTTAGCCTTCGTGACTCAACATAAACCTTTCCAACCTTTCCTTGGCGTTATCAGCGCCAAGGTATTATCAACAGAGTGACTTCTTCAAAAATTGTAATCATAGACTTGTTACTGGTGATTACTTCAGATTGTTTATTCCTAGACTGGTTACTGGCGATTACTAACTTGATACAACTCAAGTTAAAGCAAAAATGATAAACCTAAGATTCTATAGAAAATTTTCTTTATTAAAATAAAAAGTGAATTCTTATATACTTCAGGGGTAAATTCAGGACATAAGAAAATGAGATGTTGTAAAATATTGGATGAGTTAGGGTTTTGATAAGAGGATTTTCAAGATCCTCTAGTCAGACGGCGTCTGATTGCTAATTTGGCTTCTATACTCATTTGCATTAAAATTTAGTATGCGTGAGATCCATCTTGCTGTGGTTACCCCTGAACCTGGATGTTCAGGGGCCTTTGTACTAAGTCGCGCTTCTGAGATTTTGCTCATTGTACTTGTTTTCAAAGTAAGTTAACTGCCATATCTGGTAATATGTGTCTTGACATTGGTTTCATTTAATTTCACTCCTATGATGCGCCTTGCATTGTGGCTTTGAGTCACTAAGGAAAACGGATTACTGCCCAATTTTGGTATATGCTCATTCAAACTTATGATACTTTTTATGGTGTAATTTAGTTCATTCATTGGGGCATCATTGGCAGAATTCAAATTATCTTGGACCCCCAAAGGGTATAAAAGGGAATTAAATTTCATATGAATTTTGGGTGGCGTCATTGTTTTCATTAAACAAAACTTTCCAAGGCGGCAGGGCGAAAAATATTCCACATGCCATTACAACTGGAGGGAAATTTAGCTTGTCTGTGCCTATAAAAGGGCATCTTTAACCCCATCCGCGGTGACCTGGTCACCAGTACCTCCACCAGTTTGAGGGTTGTTTATACTAGTTCAACTGGTCAAGGACTGACCAGTAGCACCACTCGCAGTCTCATCCAAGCAACCTTGGATGATTCCTTCTAATTAATGACATTACAATGGAAGATCAAATCATCAATTTCTGCCAGTGCAAATAAATTCCCTTATATCTATAATACCTCATACTGCGGCCATGGTTTTCATATCACAATCATATATTATTCATCATTCATTATTTTTCCTTACCCTGGCATAAAACTTGTTATTAATAAAATTATAAATATCCTATTCAGCCTATCTTCTGGAGACTTAAATCTAGTAGCTGCTGATGTTATTATGGATGATATTAAAGTCAATGCTGTATTGGCCCTATATTTAACTATGTGATTACCCAGAAATTCCTTAGTGCTGTTATGCTGTCAAATGATTTAACCAATGTGAATGTAGGATGGAAGGAGAATATCAGAAATAAACTACCATTGTGAGGAATTTGTTTTGACGTTATCTAGTCGTAAGTCTACAACTGAAAAAGATTGTACTTTGAGAAGCCCCTAAGCTGCTGCCAGTAGTCAATACTACGTTACATTTATAGTTTGAGTTTAAATAAATCCTGTTTTTGACAAATAAGTTTTTTGTGCTTTCCAGAATTCTGTCTTCATACAGTGCCTTGTATTTGTGTGTTTGTTAACCTGTGATCTTGAAACCTGACGCCCCTGAACCTACTCTAACAGTCATAAAAGATGTGGGTTGTGTCCCAGAAGACAATCTTCCTTTAAATTTCTGGTGGATTGTAGTTTCATGGGGTCTTGTGTCCAGAAGCCCAAAGCCCACTTCACTATGAGGTCAGGAAACAGTTGGGATTGCAGTTGGTGGATGGTTTGAGCCCAGATAAATAGTGATAATTATATTGAGCCATGTGTAAAAGGCATCAATTAATGGGAAGTTGTGTGTAAAAAGCCAGACTTCTGAATGGAGGAATAAATAGGCCATCAGAGCCCAACCCTAGGGTGTAATGTGCCGCCTGTTCCAGCTGCCAATTTGAATTTAATTGTGGTGAGAATCAAATCATTGTTGTCCTTAAGCGCGACTATCATTTTGATTGGTAAGAACACCCAGATGATGAAAAAACACATGAGATCTAAGCCAAATGGCGCGAGAAAAGTGGGGGAGCTGATATGTACAGTTGTTATCTTGGAGGTATTGATCTTGGCGTTAACTCCTTGGCGTAACTCTCAGTGGTCTTAGCAGTGAGTAGACATCCCTAAGGCAGCCAAACATGATGGTTTGCTATCCGCAAATGCTTTGGTGCAGGTGGGGGCTTTACCCAGGATCAGAATCCATATTGGCTTATCCTGTAAGGAGGCCAAGAGGGGATTGAGGGTAATGTTAAGGAGGGTTGGTCTCAAATTGTCCCATTGCAAAAGACATTGTTTGACTGGTATTACCACTGTGAAGCTTTGGCATCAGGGTTCTGGTCTATAGCTGGTTGTAGCGTGCATATATCTAGTGCCTAGCAGCAAGGGAGGGTGAAATGAGCATGGGAAGCATCAATACACTTTAATGAAACCTGATTATACACCTTCTCTATATCTAGGAGGGCCACAAAGCCGCTTGACTTGTGGATTTTAGTTGTAAAAAATGCGTGAAGATTTATTATAGTTGTTCCATAACTATCTCTAAGAATGAAACTATGTTGGGAGGGTTGGGGTGAGGTAACACCTGTCATGGTTAAATGACATCATAGTGGGGATCAACCCTAAGGATAAGGCTGGGTGACAGAAGGCCCAGAAGATGAAGCTTCTGGCCCTCCCTGACCTCAGGCACACACTAGACCAATGCTGGGTACAAGATAAATATGTCCAGGTTGGTATTTGTGAAAGGCCAAATGCCCAGCTCTTTTGTTGGCCCATGTGAAGGTCAAGTTGCTGCCTGACCGCCACATAGCCCTGATCCCCCTAAGGCGGGGATCGCGGCTAATAGTGTCACACTAAATATACATAAAAGCATCAGGCTCAAGGGCAATGACCCTCGGAAGTGGCATTCTGATGAATCAGATGCCACAAAACTTACAAAACCTCGAGGTAAAGGTGGCAAAAGTCGACGTAAATGTTGACTGGGCCAATCAGAGGCCGCCAACCCAAATTCTGAGGCCTCATGTGTAGCAATTGGCGACAGCAAAGGGCAGCCCAGAGAATCAGGGGCTGCCAAGCCAATTTATGCCAAAAATGGAAGTGGCATGAATCACAGCATTGGGCAGCTCAGCAAATCAGGAGCTGCCATGCTGAATAACACTAAAAGAGGAAATGTTGGCATCTGGCAGCTTGATGAATCAGGAGCTGCCAAGCTGAATAACTCCAGAAAAGGAAATGACAGCATCAGGAAGCTCAACAAATCAGGAGCCACCAAGCTGAATTTGCCACTCGTCGAAATTATTGAGAGCCACGGCAAAGGGCAGCCCAGCAAATCAGGGGCTGCCAGGTCAAATTATCCCAAAAATGGGAATTTTAGCAATAAGGTGGAGATGAGCTCTGATTTGTCCTCGACGAACAGGAATATATGCAAAAAAGTTTCTGTAATGCCATGGGTACTCAACAGATGGTCTAGAATGGGCCTAGACAAGAATATCAGAGACTGAGATTCTCGAAGTAGGCCTGTGGATAGTCTGCCACCTGCGGACTCCAAGGGGTCCAATTTCCCCATATTCCCATTCCCTAATATAAAACAAACCAAGCAAAGGTGTTTAAGACAGCTTCGTCTTCTAATAAATACAATAAAAACCTATAAAATCGAAAATAAATTTTTGAAATTTCGAAATCTTTTATTTGAAATTTTAAGGAAAATTGTGGATTTTGAGTGAATCAACATGGACCATTCCTCAGATTTTGATAGAGCTGTTGCCTCTCTGTATGCTCTCTCTGGAGGCCAAACTGCCCTCCTAAGTGTGAGCATCATCCTTACAGTGTTCCAATGATACCTAAATTTCTCAACAAGCCAACGAACATGGGACCTCACCACAGCGGCCCTCTCTTGCCTATGGGCCCTCACATGGGCCCTCTTGCCCAACTGCTTTGTGGCAATGTGGAGAGACCCCATTAGTCACATTAGACAAAGTTCATTCAATCTCATCTCCCTTTTATAGGATGGGATGGGATGGGGGGACCACATGGAAGAGCCCTACCTGCCTGGTATGAGCACACTACCACTCTCCTGATGGTCATCTTCTCCATCCCGTTCCTGCTGAGGGAAACTGCTCATCTACTCCCATCTCGAGGGAATTCAATCGCTTATGTCCAACACGTTGATGCCACGTCCAAGTTTAGACAAGAATTGACCCCAGAGGAGTTGAGTGTTATGCACGGTACCTTCTCCCTCATTAGATTACAGGCCCACCTTACAGCGGCCTCTGGGGGTACAACAGCCGCGTCCCTCCAGATTGTCCAGGTGATAGTGGACCTACCAAAGAACCTGTCAATCTGGCTTACCGACCTATTGGAGACTCAACCGGCCCTTCCTGCTTCTCTGGAGGACTGCCTCCACCTTGTGGAAAGAGCTGCCACCCCAAATGACTCTCAGGATGCCACCTGGTCTGCGCTCTTGGCCCTCAGCCAAGGTAAAATGGCCGTCAAAGAGTACACTCGGTTGTTCTGACCCCTAGCCAAAGCCACCAAAGTGTCTCCTTCCCAGCTCGCACGGATGTTCAGACAGAACCTTCGCCCAGACATCCTCACAGCTATGGCCGCCACCCGCCTGGGGGCAACCTTGGAAGAAGAGGTCACCGTTGCTTCCCAGGTAGAAAAACAGCTAACCTTGGCCCAAGCCAGGGCTTCTGTGCCTGGGAATTACAATAGATTCCGCGGACGATGCGCAGAGTCAGAGCCCATATCAAGCCATATGGGGCAACAGGAGCAGGGGGCCCCGGGGAGAATTCCCCACGCCTTGCAGCTCCTGAACCTACTGCCCCCAGTGGCCCAGACGGCCCCACTTACAACTTTTGCCCGACCCCTGCCCACATATCATCACTCAATAAAGGAAATGGTTCCTCTTACCTGTTTATCCCGTTTACTTTGAAGCGAAAGAAGAAAGAGAAAGGGGCCAAGTTAGAAAAACTGTGGGCTCTAGTGGATACTGGGGCTGAAGAAAACTACATGTACTGAGAGCTAGCCAAGAAATTAAAAGTAAAAATGCGAGAAAAGGGTACCATGACCCTTGTAGACACCTCCAAGTCGTCGGAATGCTGGGAGGTTGAGTCCAAGATCAAGCTCTAACAGGGAATCCACCATTTCTGGGAAGAATTTTGCGCCATCTAGAACCTGTCCCACCCCATCGTTCTGGGCATGAAATGGTGGCATAAGTACTCCCCACACTTTGATTTGGAGGAGGGCTAGGTGATGCTTCACCCCAAGGAACAAGAGCCCTTGTCACTAGAATTCTTTACCTCTGGCAGAAGCAGGCCTGGTGTGAGCTCTGTGCGCTTAGGGGCGTAGAAGGAACAGATATCGGAGGAATTCAGAGACTATGAGCACCTGTTCCAGAAGAGCGTCACCTCTCCCTGCGATCCACAGGACCCCTTTGCATTCTCGTTCAAGTTCAAAGGGGATGCTGAGCTCCCAAAAGGAAGCCCAGTGTACCCCCTGAACCCCAGAGCAAAGGAAGCCCTAGACCAGTACGTGAAGGATATGTTGGAGCGAGTTATGATAGTGCCCTCAAAATCTCCTGTGGTATCTCCCATCCTCCTGGTCCCTAAGGCCAATGGAGAGCTCCGCCCCTGTGTGGACTACCGCCGCATAAATGCCATAACGGAAACGGACCCTTACCCCATCCCACTGATGGTGAGCATCTCATAAATGATCGCTGGGAGTCAGGTGTTCACTAAGTTAGACCTGGTTGACGCTTTCAACCAAGTGCCAGTTGTACCAGAGCACCAACAGTACATGACATTCAAGTGCCACCTAGGGGTATACGAATATAGGGTTATGCCGTTTGGACTCAAGAACGCCCCTGCCGTTTTCTAAAGGACCATTGACCATGCCCTGGGCGACTTGATTGGGAGATGCTGCGTCGCGTACATGGATGACATCTTGGTGTTCTCCAAGTCTCGCGAGATGCACACAGAGGACGTCAAGAGGGCCCTCAGTGCACTGGACAAGGCCAACCTGCGTCTAAAGCCCTCCAAATGCGAGTTCTACAAGGGCTCAGTGTCTTTCCTAGGAAACTTTGTATTTGAAAAGGGGACAGCCATCTTCCCAGACAAGTTGACAGCAGTGAAGGAATGGGCAGTGCCAACGGACAAGACAGGTGTGCGCAGTTTCTTAGATGTGATGAATTTCCCGAGGAGATTCACCAAAGACCTCTCAGAAACAGCCGCCCTGCTTACCCAGTTGACCGAGAAAGTCCCTTTCAAATGGGGGAGGAAGAGGAGAGGGCGTTCCAGGCCATCAAGGAGGCCCTTCTCACAGCGCCAGTCCTAGCGCACCCAGATGCCAATCGCCCGTTCATAGTAGAGACAGATGCGTCAAATTTTGCCATTGGGGCGGTCCTACTGCAGGCAGGGGAGGATGGTCTAGACCACCCAGTATGCTACTTCAGCAGGAAGATGCTACCGGCAGAAACCAACTACCCTGTCTATGACAAGGAACTCCTGGCGATTGTCACGGCACTGGATGAGTGGCAGCATCATCTGTTGTATGCGCGCCATCTGTTCACGATCTGAACTGACCACAGGGCCTTGGAGTTCCACAAGAGCCCCCATAGGATGAACCAACGACAAGCCCGCTGGCACCTGGAGCTATCTCAGTATGATTTCAAGATAGAATATAAGCCTGGGGAGAGCAACTTACTCCCAGACCTACTCATCCAGGACCCAAAAATGTCCTTCACAAAGTAGGAGCTGGACGAGTTCAACACGGCCACGATGCTCCCTCCCCAGCTGTTTGCATCGCTCAGAGGCTCCACCCCTCAAAGATGGTGACTATGTATTAATAAATGAAAAACACTACACACCCCTAGGAAAGTGTAGGAAGTTCGGACCAGTCAACCTGGGACCCTACAAGGTCATTCAACAGTTGAATGAGGTGGTGCACAACTTGGAATTCCCAGAAGGATCGCGCGCACACCCAGTTTTACATGTTTTGCAGCTTAGGAAGTATAAAGGACCCATACCAACAAAACTGGAGCCGGTCCAGGTAGACAACCCAGGGGAGGCTGAATATGAGGTGGAGGAGATTCTAGACACCACGATTGCTCACAAAAAGCGATGGTACTTGGTGAAATGGGTCATCTACCCAATAGAAGAATCCTCCTGGCAAACAGCCGCCAACTGTGCCAACTGTCCCAGGAAGGTGGAGGAATACTGGGGGCGCAGGGGGCTCTCCTCTGAGGGGGGTGATGGTCAAGGCGCTGCCTGACCGCCACATAGCCCTGATCCCCCTAAGGCGGGGATTGTGGCTAATAGTGTCACACTAAATATACATAAAAGCATCGGGCTCAAGGGCAATGACCCTCAGAAATGGCATTCTGACGAATCAGATGCCACAAAACTTACAAAACCTCGAGGCAAAGGTGGCAAAAGTTGATGTAAATGTTGACTAGGCCAATCAGAGGCTGCAACCCAAATTCTGAGGCCTCATGTGTAGCAATTGGCGACAGCAAAGGGCAGCCCAGAGAATCAGGGGCTGCCAAGCCAATTTATGCCAAAGGTGGAAGTGGCATGAATCACAGCATTAGCAGCTCAGCAAATCAGGAGCTGCCCTGCCAAATAACACTAAAAGAGGAAACATCGGCATCTGGCAGCTTGATGAATCAGGAGCTTCCAAGCCAAATAACACTAAAAGAGGAAATATTGGCATCTGGCAGCTCAATGAATCAGGAGCTGCCAAGCTGAATAACTCCAGAAAAGGAAATGACAGCATCAGGCAGCTCAACGAATCAGGAGCTGCCAAGCTGAATCTGCTGCTCGTTGAAATTATTGAGAGCCACAGTGAAGGCAGCCCAGCAAATCAGGGGCTACTGGGCTGAATTATCCCAAAAATGGGAATTTTAGCAATAAGGTGGAGATGAGCTCTGATTCATCCTTGACGAACGAAATATATGTGAAAAAGTTTCCGTAATGCCATGGGTACTCGACGGATGGTCTAGAATGGGCCAAGATGAGAATATTGGAGACCAAGATTCTCAAAGTAGGCCCGCAGATAGTTTGCCACCCGCAGACTCCGCGGGGTCCAATTTCACCATATTCCCCATTCCCTAATATAAAACAAACCAAGCAAAGGTGTTTAAGACAACTTTGTCTTCTAATAAATACAATAAAAACCTATAAAATCAAAAATAAAATTTGAGATTTTAAAATCTTTTATTTGAGATTTCAAGGAAAATCGTGGATTTTAGGTGAATCAACATGGACCATTCCTTGGATTTTGAAAGAGCTGTCGCCTCTCTGTATGCTCTCTCTGGAGGCCAAACTGCCCTCCTCAGTGTGAGCATCATCCTTACAGTGTTCCAAGGATATATAAATCGCTCAACAAGCCAACAAATGTGGGACCTCACCACAGCAGCCCTCTCTTGCCTATGAGCCCTCACATGGGCCCTCTAGCCCAACTGCTTTTTGGCATTGTGGAGAGACCCCGTTTGTCACAGCCCAGGCATTAAAACGAATGGTAAATTCACTTGACACCAATGGCACCATTCAGTTGATTGAGGAATGGGGTTTGAACACGCTCCATATACAAAACAACATGTTCAGGTCAGATAAAACTTAAACTGATTACTCAAGTGAAGTCAGTTTCAGCATATTCTACCAATTTGAATGGTAGTGTTTGCTTATTGGTGGGTCTGTGCTTGGGCCCACTTCAGCAAACCCCATATCTCCAACGTAGTTTATTTCTGTTTCTCATGACATAACACTCCTTGTTGGTTGACTTTCCCAATAAACATTTTCCCATGTTATGTTTTTATTTATGACATTTCAAACAATCCTGTGCACAAACCTCTTTGAGAGGTCTCGCGCTCCATTACTTGCCATTTTCAATATGATCAAGCTATCCCCTAGTGCACCATTGGTTCTCTCAGGTTCCCTCCAACCTGTGTCGTTTACCCACTTCCTCATTGTGCACCGCGTCGCTTTTGGTGGGTTATTTTTATAATCATCACACTTCTCTGCCTAAGTTGTTATTGCTCCAGCACCCTCTGCTGGGCTCTAATAACTTTTGTACTAACAGCTAGTTCCATAGCATTGTCCTTATGCACCATGCACTACCAAGCTGGGAACAGGAGAGTTATAGACACTCTCCTTACATTAGTCGACCAACCTTCTAAATTTATGTGCGCAAACTTTTTTGTGTGGAACTTTTACAAGGTGGAAACAGTGGGCGCCAGCTGTGTGCTTCGGCTGTGGTCAGCCGCACCACTGTTTCCTCTTTTTCCTAAAGTTTGAAGCAACTCAGCATCATTATGGTTGCCTCTAACTGGAAAGTACCCACCCTTTGTGCTTGTACCTGGTGGATTTGATGCTTCGAAGTCTGGAAGTTGTGATTCCCTGACTTTCCGCCAAAATTTTCATTTCAATTTTAATAAATGAATTTTAGTTTGACAGCGCATTTAGATGATGCCGGCGGAATTGGCGCAGATGGCCCTGGGGGTGTTGGCCTTGGATAACGTTGGGCATTCCGTTGATGTTATGGGAATAGGGTCATTACCATCTAAAAACGCGTTTTATAATGAAAACATTATGTATATCTCTGGACCATATTTGTTAACTCATGGCTCAGAGAAGGAACCTATTCCTGTGTACCAACTCACCACAGAAAATCCCCGTTTGACCTCTTCCATGAATCTCAGCACCTGGAAGTTGAAAAAGAACTGCGCCTTTAATATGAAAATGTTTATGCCCCTGCTGAAGATATGGTGGGATATGTGGCTTCAGTAGTAAGAGTGGCCAAGTAACCCTCTCCAATCTTCAATTCAAAATCATATCAGGTTGGCATGTTATTGCCAGATGAAGAGTTTGGTGGTGACTTACTGGCATTTTCGGCTTTAAATAAAGATTATTCTGGGTATCCTCTACTAACTGCTATACTTTCCTCCCCTTTAAAGAAACTCAGCACCACTATTCTGGTGGATACTGGCGACACTGAAAACTTTATGGACTAGTGCCTATCTGACTATCTTGGGCTGAGTTACCTGCCAGGTGTTATAGTTAGGGGAGGGGCGTCCCAAGGTATTTCCACTGGTAAGACCATTGGGACGGTGGACTATCAGGTTGGCAAGTACCACTTGTCAGATCACTTCCAAGCTATCAAAAACCTCTTGTACCCTATTATTTTGGGTTTGGAGTGGTGGCGAAAGTTTGACGTTAGAATCAACTTGAAAGAGAATACCCTATCCTTAACAGTAAAAAAATGGCCGTACACTAGTTGTTCCTTTGTCTGAGGCTGACGCTCAGGGTGACTTGACCCACTGGCCCCACCTTCACACCCTTAGCCTTGCCTCTATGCTGAAGACCACGGTGGTGGTTCCCCTACCTTCTTAATTGGAGGGTTTGAAATCTTCATTTGATGCAGCTTCAGCTGACGCAATACCTGATCATTCCAAGTATGACTGTGTCTTCAAACCTACTGTGGATCTGGTGGGTATTTCTTCTCCCATTTACCCCTTGACCATCCGGGAGGAAGAGGCGTTAGATGTGTGGGTAAAGGAGAAGTTGGCCAAAGGCGCGATTTTTCAGTAGACCTCGCCTGTTTGCTCCCCTCTTCTCTTTGTTGAGAAGGTTGATGGTACTCTATGACCGTGCATAGAATATGGGAACCTCAACAACATTACTGTACCAGACCTCCATCCCATCCCTTTGGATTTACAGATTGCACGCTATGTGGAGAAGGCGAAGGTCTTCTCCAAGTTAGATTGCCTCAATGCGTTTAATAAGATTCGGATTAAAAAGGGACAAGAGTGGTTAACCGCATTCCGCACCTGAAAAGAGATTTTCCAGTCTTGGGCCATGCCCTTTGGGCTTAAGAATTCCCCTGCTATTTTTCAACGCCGTATTGATGCAGCGTTAAGGGACTTGTTAGGGGTATGTGCGGTTTTCTACATGGATGATATTCTGGTGTTTTCCCCTGATCTGGAGTCCCATGCATTACATCTTCAGCAAGTGGTAGAGAGGTTGAAGGCAGCCAGCCTTACGCTGAAGATTATCAAGTGTGAACTTATAAGTCCCAGGTTACTTTTCTGGGCAACGTCGTGTTTGATCAAGGACATATGATAACTTCAGACAAGGAGAAGGCTATTCATGAGTGGCTCACCCCCACCTCAGTTAAGGAATCGAGGAGCTTTTTGGGGACTCGTACATTCCTCAATAAGTTCACACAATCTTTCAGAGGTAACAGCTCCCTTATACAAGGCTGGAGGTGCCAAGTTGCTTCAGTGGTCACCCGTTTTAGAGGATGCTTTCCAAGCAGTGAAGTGCACCCTGTTATCCACATCTGTTCTTCGCCATGTTGACCCTTCAAAGGAGTTCATTGTGTCTACTGATGCCTCAAACTTCGCCATAGTGGCTGCCTTGTTACAAGTAGGCGAAGATGGGATAGAGCATTCGGTGGGATATTTTTCTAGGAAAATGGCTTTGCCAGAGTTGAATTAAGATGTTTATGTCAAGGAATTACTGGAAGTGGTGGAGGCGCTGACTTATTGGCGTCACCACTTGCATGGCTCATCCCAACCTTTCTGGGTACATACAGACCACTGTGCCTTGCTGTACTACCGCGCTCCTCATGATTTAACCCAACGGTAGACCCATTGGCATGAGACTCTTGCCCAATTTGCATTCACGTTTGAGTTCACAAAGGGCAAGGATAATGGTTTGGCGGATGCTTTGAGCTGCAACCCTGCTTTATCGCCCAATCCCAAGGAGGTAGAAGTTTATAACACACACAGTTGATGATTCCACCAAATAAAATTATGTCCCAACTCTCCTCTTACCCGGCCAGCGGGCCAGCGCTTGCCCCTCTGGAAATTGCAGAGAAATATAGTATGTTCAGAAAGGTAGTCTTTTATCAGCCGCTAGCAGCTGAATATACTATTATACTTGCTAAGAGCACTTTGTATCAAGAGGATTTCTCCAGGGGCTATCACGTGAAGGATGAGATGGTGTGGTTTCAGGTGCGCCTATGGGTTCCTGATGGACCATTTCGCCTGGAAATCATCCAAGACCATCTTTATGGACTCACTGTTGGTCATGCTGGAAAAGCAAAGGCTATGGAATTAATTCGACGCACATACAATTGTAAAGGTTTACCTGCTCAGGTGGGACGGTATTGTAAAGAGTGCCTGATCTGCAATCAGATGAAACCCAATCAGCAGCCTTTATCAGGGTTGTTGGTACCAGTCCAAAAGGCTAAAGGGCCCTGGACTTTCCTATTGGTGAATTTCATTGTGGAGTTATCTGTCTCTGATGGTTATGATGCCATCATGGTGGTGGACTGTATTAAGAAGTTCGCCCACTTTATTCCCTACAGAATGACAATAACCGCGGCTAAAATGGCTAGGCTCTTTGTCACGCATGTGTTTGCGTTCCATGGGGTTTTCCAAGAGATTATCAATGACCGGGGACCCCAATTTACCTCCATCTTTTGGGAAGAGTTGTGTAAGACTCTTCAGATCCACCCCTGCCATTTGACTGCCTATCACCCTCAATCAGATGGGCAGACTGAATGAGTGAACCAGTGGTTGGAGCAGTTCCTGCGGTGTTACACCGCCGTGGATCATACAGATTGGGCTTCTCACCTTCCTATGGCCCAATTTAGTTACAACACATTGCATTCTTCAATTGGTTGTTCCCCTTTTTTCGCCAGCCATGGCTTTAACCCCTCCTTTATCATGGAGCCCATCTGTGGGTCTAAAGTTGAAGTGGTGGTGGATTTTTCCAAGACAATCAAGAAGGTCCACCAAGGGCTTTCCACAAGCTTGGAGGCAGCAATGCAAGTGTATAAGGAGAACGCTGATGGGAAGAGCCAAGTGGTTCCTGCGTACAAAAAAGGGAGCTCATGATGCTTGATGCTTGTAACATCCCTATCAAGCAGCCATGCAAAAAGCTGGAACCAAATAGGATTGGCTCCTACCGCGTTTTTAGAAAGGTGGGCCATGCCTCATACCAGCTAGATCTTCCCCCTTCATTTCAGATCTTCTCTGTGTTTCATGAGAGCAAACTGACGTTGAGTGAGGGCCCCCACCAGAGACTCCTGAGGCCTATATTGTGGATGGGGCGCCAGAGAGGAAAGTGGAGGAAATAGTAGCCTCCCGCCATGTTAAGAGAAGAATTGAGTACCTAGTATCCTGGAAGGGTTTTGACGCTGCAGAAAACAGTTGGGTTCCCGCTCATGACTGTGTGCATGCCTAAGATCTGATTGAAGCCTTCCACAAGCGTTTACCCCAGGCTGCGGGATCTCAACCCAGACTGACCGTTGCTGCCATGAAGTTGGCCCCTGCCCACAAGAACTTTTCCCTTGCGCAAGCCCCTGGAGGGGGGTTGAGCCCCGTTGGGAGGAGAGGGTAATTTAATGGTTAAATGACATCATAGTGAGGACCAACCCTAAGTATAAGGCTGGGTTACAGGAGGCCTAGAAGATGAAGCTTCAGGCCCTCCCTGACCTCAGGCACACACTAGACCAACGCTGGGTACAAGCTAAATATGTCCAGGTTGGTCTTATTGAAGTGATAAATGCCCAGCACCTTTTGTTGGCCCAGGCATTAAAAAGAACGGTATATTCACTTGACACCGATGGCACCATTTAGTTGATTTAGGAACGGGGTTCAAATATGTTCCATTTATGAAACAACGCATTTGGGTCAGATCCAACTTCAATCAATTACTTGAGTGAAGTCAGTTTTGGCGTATTCTACCAATTTGAATGGTAGTGTTTGCTTATTGGTGGGTCTGTGCTTAGGCCCACTTCAGCAAACCCCATATTTCCCCAACGTAGTTTAATTCTGCTTCCCATGACCAACACTCCTTGTTGGTTGACTTTCCCAATAAACATTTTCCCATGTTATGTTTTTATTTATAATATTTTAAACGATCCTGTGCGCAAACCTCTTTGAGGAGGTCTTGTGCTCCATTAACCTTGCCATTTTCAATATGATCAGGCTTACCCCTAGTGCACCGTTGGTTCGCCCAGGTTCCCTCCAACCTGTGTCCTTTACCCCCTTCCTCATTGTTCACCGCGTCGCTTTTGGTGGGTTACATATTATAATCATCACACTTCTCTGCCTAAGTTGTTATTGCTCCAGCACCCTCTGCTGGGCTCTAATAACTTTTGTACTAACAGCTAGTTCCATAGCATTGTCCTTGTGCACCATAAACTACCACGCTGGGAACAGGAGAGTTATAGACACTCTCATTAAATCACCCATTTAATAATTTGATTGACCAGAAGATTTGTAAAAAGCTTGTGGTATACATTGATCATTGTTATGAGGCGCCAATTTGCTGAGTTTTTGTGGTCTGACTTTTTTGTGTTAAAGTGTTGATTTATCCTCTGGAGTTAAGGAGGACCTTTCCGTTTGTTAATAGTGCAGTGAAAAGTTATTAGAGGGCTTTGACTACCATTGCATAATTTAAAAGGTAAACTTAAAAGAAATAGTCAGGTTTGGGCTCTACCCACAAGGATTTAAGATGGATATTTATCACCTCCTGGATGGGAACTGAAGCAAGGAGAGCCACATCAGCTTGTGGGTCTTTGGTGGTGATGGAGCCCACCGCAGGATGTCCTGGACGTCTAATGAGTCCATTTCGTAGGCTTGGTAGAGGCTGTAATAAAAGTGATGTAGCCCCAGCATGATTACTTTCTTACCCATCATGGTGATGGTACCAAATTTTTAGTGCGGTGATAACTTGAGCTCTTGATCAGGCTTTTGCTTTTGAAAGAGGAAGTGTCTTGTGAGTTCTCACTGAGCATAGTAATGAGACGATGTAAAGTTTGGTGCCCGTTCTTCCTGCAGTGCAAGTTACAAGAGGAGTCCTTTCCTTGCCAAAACTATCTTTCAACCAGCTGGTAAAGGGCAAAGGCCAGAAATTTCACTCCAGGTGTCTGATTATGGCTTCCTCCCGTTTAAATCTGGAATGAGCCACGGTCATCTGGGCTTTGGTGAAGTTGTAAGCGACGTGGGTAATTCCCTATCTAGTTGCTGCCCATCTAGCATTGGGTCATACAGGTGGGTGGGGAGATTTTAGAATCTCTTGCATAGTTGTTGATATTTTGTCCTTCACAAAAAAGTTATTGAAGAGTGCCGAGGAAACCCTTAGCCAAAATATATATAATTGTATATGCGTGATGGTAATAACAACACTGAGAGACTTATGATCACTCAAGGGAATCAAAATAAGAAATGGGAGAGGAGATGCAACCAACCAGCAGGGAGCCAACTAGTCCCATCTCTATGAGCTATGATAACTGGAAGGCCCCTCCTATATAAAAAATCTTTGTCATACATTCAAGTCCATATGCGGAGGGAGGCAGTTCATCAGTGAAGCTGCTATAGCAGAGAAAATCATTAAATCAAGATGAATTAGGGCGATTTTTTGTTGCAGTGTGGTAAGAGCCTCGGGAATGACTTAAGGCTGTGTTGAAATCTCTCATGGGGACGGTGTTACGCAGAAGTTTTAGTTGTGATAACTCTTCTAAAATTAGGTTCTGTTCCTGACCTGAATTAGCAGGTATATGCTCGCAGTGAAGAAAGAGAAGTCTGGGGTGTTAGGTTTGTCCTTATGAGCCAGACACCTGGATGAATGAGAAATATTGGGTTAAAAAATTTAAAAAGGGAGAAAGAAGGTGTAGTGGGCTTAACTCAGGAATTTCAAAAATAGAGGCGTCTTAAGCTGTCCAGAAGGAGTTGCCTTTAATTTGTTCATTTCATGCACTTTGTTCGTGGAGGAGGATATGTGGGCTCCTGGAAGTCAGAGATGTTGATTCATACTGACCTGAAGTTGTGGAAGAGTCAGGATCACTGCACAAAGTCTTACAACCAATTTGTGATAATGGACTGCATGGTCAGGGTGCTTCCGTGGGGAAACATAGTTGGTCCCTTACGCTTCCTGGTGGTTTCCACAGCTTTAATCTTCTGCTGTGAGGCTAGCTTTGAGTCTTTTAGAATAAATACTGGAAGCGATACATACAGAGCATCAAGGGATTTAGGGGGAAATAGAAGATGATGGAAGAGAACTTAGTAGTCAGCCTAAAATTCTGCTTCCACTACATTGCAAGAAAAGGCCCAGAGGGTGCTCAACGGTGGCCTCCACAGTGTCCCCATTTAATGGTTCAGAGTCCATATTTGCTTCCTCTAGAACTACAAAGTATCCATGTGATATGGGATGTGTGGGTGTAGTGGGCTTTTGAGGAGTTGCATCTGTCACAAGAAGCAGTTATTCAGTCAGTGCTGGGTGTCTAACTCCAGTGGGAGCTGACGTTTGCTGCAATAGAACTCTGGTGTCAGCTGGTCGGGGTGCAGCAAAGCACTAAGTGTGTGGCCAACGAAGGGCGCCTTGTAAGAGAGGCTTTGTGCTTTTCTGTGAGGGTGTTAGCTCTGGGAGATTTGAAAGGCCGCCCACTGAAGAGGTGCTTGGGTATTAAGAATGTGTGAGCCCACTGTCGTACTGCAGTTTCAACTGAAAAGCAAAGTCTTTGGGGCAATCATTAATGGGAATCCATTGTGAGGTTGTCAAATATCTGCTGCAAACACGTGGGAACGTTTGGACTGGTTTGGGATCCTGGGTGGTGGCTGAGAGGGCTGTTTAGAGCCATGCAGCCACTATATAGGTTTCCAAGGCACTACACCATGACCAATAGGGAGCGCTTGGTCAATGTTGACGAGAAGATCTCTGGTATGTCCCAACAACTGCCACGTGAGGAATTACCTTTTTTTTGGGCCACAGTGGGAGAGGGGATGAACAATGCTTTCAAGGCGAGCTCTTTGAGTGAGGAATATTAAGAGGGGACTCTAAAGTCTACTGTAAGTACTGACCCAAATCCATTAGACCATGATATAGCGCCAGTATAAGTGATTCAGTATCAATAGTTGTCAGTAGGTTAGAGAATCTATCCCAGAAAAATTTTCTCCAAGTGAGAGCATGTGCTGGAGATATGGAGAAAGCCACATGGAAAATCTACCATCTGGGTGGCAACTTATTCTATAATTAAAGCTTCTTTGAAGCCCAAATTGATGCTTTGCCCTCCCAATCTATGTATCGTGGTTTCAACTTGAAATGTCTCCACAAATGCCACAGATTATGAGAAGTAATATTATGTATATATTTAAGAGGGTTATGCTCACAGTAAAGGCAAATAATGTTGAAGAGGTTTGAGTATGTTAGAGCTTTTTGCGCTCTGGCTTTGGCATACTTATTACAATTTGGTATGACAACCATTCAATTATTTTAACTATAATATAGATGAAGGGTTTGATGTATTGCACCTTGACGCTGCTGTAAATCCATTAAATTATGGCAGATTACCTCGCCCACGCGCTTATGATTTTATATGTGGCTAATAACCAATAGGATTAACTTACTATCAATTTACTTTGCACCACGACAAGGATAGGAATCAAGGATCAAATTCTCATCATCTCATTGGCAATATCCCCCAACTCACTTACTATCAATTTAAAAGGCTTTCTGGCATCATAAATTGATTTCCTTTTTTATTATTAATATTATATTTTCTCCTTTGCCCCACCAGCATAAAAGATCATCAAGGGATTTCCCCCTAAAAATACAAGCCAATGATTTCTACCATTCTCTTAAATAACTATGCTATGCTTGGTACTCTATTGTATAGTTTATTATGATGGAAATGGAAAATGAAGGGTCCTTTTATATCATCTAGTTTGTTTAAGCTGTTAAATAAAAAATCTTTGATAATAATATTCTGCTATTTTATTGCAGGGCTACTTTCTTCACACAGTCCCCTTATCTTCTCAAAGTAAAAGTTCCTACCAGTGCAGTTGTATACCAATGCCTAAGTTCTGATTACAACACCACTTTTTCTTAAAGTTAGCAAAAAACTCCATCTTCATGTGTACATCTTTATGTAGCGTTAGTGCCAAGAGGTTTTTAAGCCCATGACCCCATGGTACACTTATTATTGCTTTAAACTGCAATTGCAGGTGAAACTCAAGTAGGTGGTGAGGGCAAGTTTGCGAGGTTACCTTCTTTTAGTTTACTCCATTAAGTACAGGTGCCGCCTGATGCTGTAGGCAGATTGCTGGGTTTTGTTGGTGTGAGAATCTCATCTAGATTAGTACTGGCTTCAGAAAATCAAGGTGAGGATGATGGTTCATTTAATACCAATCCTGTAAGGCCTCAGGTGCCATCTATCAAGCTGAACGGGGTTTGCACCCCTTAAGAACAAAAAAAGGTAAAAACCCCAAGGCCCTGCCCCTACTCAGATCTCTGATCTAGGGCATACCATAGATGAGAGATTGGTAGCTGTTGTCCCTCCCTGCTTGACACACACCTTTTTCTCTGTTGAATTTTTTAGGCGTTAGGGAAGCTCGTTGGTGCTTATTTTCCTGAAATTCAACAATAGGGGATTTAAACCACAGAAAATAATAAAGATAACCAAACTTTAAAACTAGAAAGTTATGGATTCTTTATATTTTTATTAGGCGATGCTGGGAATAAGAGAAAATGAGACGTCTTGATATCTGACCAATCAGTATTTAAACTGTATTGAGGGTTGAAGGGAATTCAATAGTAAGTCAGAACATCTTGTTACAGTCCAAATAAGGATGTATTAAAATTCAACCTATCAAAGCTCAGAAAACTCACTTACCTTAGGCTGACCGATGGATGGGGAGGTATCATTTGGCAATATATACCCATGGGGTAATGACTTAATAAATTTCAGCCATTTCCCAGATAAAAAATATTGCACCTTGGGGGATCTCTGCCACGCCTATAAAAAGTGTTTGGTCCCCATATAGGTGCTTGAAGGGGACTGGTAGTGGCTGGGGAGATCCACCCAATGGATGCTTAGAGTCTGCCACATAGTCAGAGTAATCTAACTGCTTAAATTAGTGTTATTTGCCCATGAAATATTTAATATAGTGTACCTCAATTTGCAGGGTTCCACCAAGAATTGACCAGGGTCTTTTGGCCAATAAACTCATTACTAATATTTAAGTTGATGTTATTAGTATTATGACCTGTAAATGTCCAATATTTACCTTTCTCAGCTGATTTTGCCCCACGACATTCTTATCCTGAATCTGGGAGAAAAAATGTCCGACATCACCCCCTCAAGAATGTTGGGGGGAGAATAGGGCTGTAGAAAGCGGCCATGTACCCAATTGATGGTAATTTTGGTAGCAAGGGAATTGGTGAGTACTCTTTTACCTCGCTTGTAAGTAACTACAAAAGGGCCTTCCCAAATAGACTCTAGTTTCTCCCTTCTAGGAATTATATGGTTATGGTAATAAAGCACAAGTCAGCTACTTGTAAGGAAGGTAAGGGGGTCCTGGTGATCATTAGCGGCTGGACCTTCTTTTGTGATGGTTTTGGCCTAATTATTTATAGCTTCTGATTGTATCTGAATGGTGTGCTGAGCCAAATCCTTCATGGCTTGCTCTGGGTCAGCCCTATCCATGAAAATGTTTTTTTCCAATAATGCTGGCACCCCCAGTTCCCATCCATACAACCCATGGAAAGGAGACTTTTCAAGGATCTGGTGGTAACTGATATGGTAGGCCATGAGGGCACTTGGTAAGTACAGACCCCGCTGAAAGGGGTCAGAAGTGGCCATTTTCTATAATATAGAAACTAGAGTCCCATTGGATCTTTCCACGGTACCATTGGTCAAAGGGTTGTAGGGGGCGGAAAATAGCAGTTGCATGCTCATGGAAGTCACGAGAATCTTCACTACTTGGGAGGTAAAGTTTTTACCATTTTCACAGAGCAAAACTTGAGGGCAACTATGTCAAGAAAAGATATACTGGTGGAGAAAAGTGGCTGAGGCTTTGGCCATCTGAGCTGAGATAGCCACAGCCTTGACCCATTTAGTAAAGTTTCAATACCTACCAAAATATATCGATTTCCACCCATAGTTTGGGGTAGAGGGCCAACCACATCGAGACTTATTGTCTGGAAAGGCTGTTGAGGGGTGATAGGTTGATATTGATACTCGGTTTTGAAGCAGGATTGCTTTTTACATGTTAGACAGACATCCAATTACTTTATTGATGGTCTCCATGATTCCCTCCCAATAGTAGCGCTCTTTTACCCACTCATGAATTTTCTGCACTCCGCTATGACCTAGGAGAGCATGAGACTCCATAATGACAGGTACTCTCTGAAGGTCAGAGGTATGTTAATCAGTTCACCCCTACTTTCTTGTATAGATTCCCATTATCCACCTTTGTGTTACAGGAATGTCGAGCTAGCATCTTCTGGACTGGTTCATCCTCATCCTCCCAAGCATCAGGGGTCATTAGGAGATTATGTAGCCGCTCTGTTTCACTATTATTTAATTGAAGGATGGGCAGCTGAGTCAACCCATTGACATTCATGTGACTCGTCCCAGCTTGGTGCACAATGGTCATATCATAGTGCTGGAGCTTCAAAACCCAGCGTGCCAACCGCCTAGTGGGATCCTTTATATTTTGTAACCACTTTAAAGAGGCGTGGTCAGTAACCACTTTAAACGAAGTCCTATATAAGAAAGGGCGGTAATATTTAACAGTGAGCATGATTTCCAGACATTCCTTCTTAGTGACTCTATAGTTGCGTTCTGCCTTGGAGAGCATCTTTCAGAAATATGAACGGGGTGATCAACCCCATGCTCATCCAGTTGAGCCAAGATAGCTCCAACTGCATAATCGGAAGCATCAGTAAACAGCATAAATGGTTTACTATAGTTTTGGTGGCGTAGGATTGGCCGTTGCTGCAAAAGCTTTTTAAGCGTTTCAAAAGTATCCTGTTGTTCTTATCCCTAATGGAAAGGGATGTTTTTAGGTAAAAGGTGTATGAGAGGCTCACTGAGCTGAACGAAATTGGGGTGAATTGATGGTAGTACCCCATCATGCCCAAGAACACCTGAATATGCGGAGGTTTTGGGAGCAGGCATCTTGGATATCGCCTCAACCTTATCATGGAGGGGTCTGGATCCCATCTGAGGAGATGGAGTGGCCCAGGAAATCCAAATACTTTTGGTAAAATGTACATTTAGAGGGCTTCAACTTAATGTGAGAGGCCTGCAAGCGTTGAAAAACTTCCTTTAAATGGTAAAGGTGCTCATTGAATGTTTGGGAGAAAATGGTGATATCTTCAAGATATACAAATACACAACTAAGCTTTAGATCCTGCAAGATTTGGTCCATGGCTCACTGGAAAGATGCTGGAATATTACACAACCCTTGTGGTAGTTGGGTAGGTTGCAAGAGACCCTTGCTGCAAATAAGCGCATACTTTTCTTGGTCTTGCGGAGAAATGTCCATCTACCAGTATCCACTAGCCCAGTCCATGAGGAATAGAATTTAGACTCAGAGCGTTGGGCCAAAGCATCGTCAATTTGCAGGATATGGTAGCTGACTCCTTGTGAGGTTATTCAGCTTGCGGTAGTCCATAACTACTCGTTTTCCACCATCTTTCTTTTTTATGAGCAATAGAGAAGATGACCAAGGGCCTTAAGAAGGCACCAGTAGCCCCGCGTCCAGTAACTGTTTAAGCTTCGTCCTCATCTGGAGCTCCTCAACTTTTTTATTTCCAATAAGGCTTGGATCAAATAGCCTTAGCATCGCCAACATCAATGGTTTGGCACCAGCCCTTCATATGCCCATAGTCAGTATCAGATTTGGAGAAAATGTCACTATATGACTCCAATAGGGAAAGGACTTTATTAAGCTCAGCAGGAGTTAGATCATCGAAAATTTGAACGTTAGGTAAAGCGCAAATCTTATTGGTCAGTGGGTAGCATCATATCCAGCATAGACCAAATATAATGGATATAATGGATGTATTCAATTGGAATCAACAGGTCTTTTCCAATCTTTTGATGCTTCTTTACAACTATGTCCTTGTTAGTGAGATTCCCCAGCAGAAGATTGATAGGTCGCTGGTAGGCAGAGTTTAGGATACCTGGCAACACCCAAAATTCCAAAGGGCTTATTAAATCAATGCTTGTTAAGTGCAGAAGGCAGTTGTGGGGGATTTGCATAGTACTTTTAATGTCTATCACCTTTTGTTCACCCGCTTTGAATACTATCTTTCTAACACATTCAAGGGAATGCCCTCTGAAGCATCCACAGAGTCAGGCAGCTTTTTTATGTTTCTGCCGATGTGGTATAAGTAAGAGTGAGGGCGGATGAAGGATACTCAACTACGCATGTATATTTCTTCTTCTTAGGCTCATTGTTTGTAAAGACTATGGAATTCATAAAATTAAAAGGGAGAGAAATCTCTGTTTCATGTTAATATTTCCGTCATACTCAATCATGAACATGAGTGCCAATGAGTAGTTTGTATGCGTTATTGGTTAAGGCCACAGTGGGGGCAGTCAGTAGGAGTTTCCCAATCCTTATGGTTAAAGAAGAATAGGCTCCAATAGCTCACGTATTGTTAGACCCTGTAGTTCCAAACTCTTGTGAATATTCAAGGTCAGGCGCCAACTTATTTCTGTTGATGAGCTTTGAAGAGACCACATTCACTGGAGCACCCAAATCAAGGATGGCTGAACTCACAACATATTGATAACAACCTCTACCTTGGTTATTGTGTTATCAAATGTAGGGGAGAGGGCGAGGACCTCCTTCAAAAGGAGAGTGTAAATAAGGCGTTGAGCCATCGCAGGGTATTTATCTTTGATATATTGAAGGGTATGAACCTGCTGGGTGGATTGGATCACTGTCCCAATAAGCTGGTTCACATCACTAGTGGTATCAATCACCTCTGAAAACCTCAACAACTTTTGAAGATAGGTTCGTCATGTATTATGGTTATTTCAATTCATTCAGGCCTCAACCTATTTGAAATCTGCAATTCCATTGGAGCTCCCAAAACTTAATAGCCATCGTCTTCACCACCCCCTTCATACTCATCATCAGAGGGATTGTCAATGCACCTCAACGAGCTATTAAGAGGGAGCTGAGAGACTAGCTTAATCTCTAACATGGGAGGGCTTTATCGCTCTCATTTACCCTTCTTACTTATAAAGGGTGCGTCATAGCTGTATCAACTTTCAGGGAAGGCGTTGGAAATGTAATGGCTTCGATTTTTGCTTTATAAGTGACCAACTTGTCTGCCCCATAACTGCAGGTTTTGAACTAGGGGCAGCTGGAGTTGAGGATGAGGGGGTTGAGGCAGTGGCTTAGCCAGCTGTGGTACTTCTTCCACCTTAGTAGACCGCTCAGCAAGAGGGGGACCTGGCAAAGCGATAACCTACTTCACCAAATGAGCTGTTGAACCTGAAGCTGAAGGGGAGCGCTGCCCCCCTAACTGCCAATATTTTCTGGCTATCCTCACATGGTGGAGGAATATTTGGTCGCTGCAACTCTGCAGAATCTGGGTTCCAGAGGGATACATCCATAGAAGAGGCTGGAGGGGTCAGAGTTAATTCTCGCTTTGGAGTTTTTGCAGAAGTTCAGGTTCATAAAAGTCAGCCACTGCTAGCAATGCCTCTTTGATATCCCATACTTTTTGGAAGGTGTGCTAAAATTCAAAGATATGAATTAATAAAGAGGAATAAGACACCAAACTAAGATAGCAGCGATAGCATCATCTAAGGGAAGCATTTTGGTCAGTAACAGAGGTTGAGCTTTGCTATAGAAACGCTCAACAAATGAGGGGATTGGTTCTTCCTCTTACAGGCTAAGGCACATTAAGGCCTGTTTTTGCCGTTGTAAACTCTGCTTTAAACCAAATTTCATTCATATTCGCTATTTTAACCTCCGTCCAGGTGGTAAGTGTGGCTATTTGAGGAACCATGAGCTCCTGAGCCAACTGACTTAATCAGGGAAGGATAAACTTGTTTTTTTAAGTCAGTCGCTTCTTCCATTACAGATTTGTGAACATGAAGGAGTAAGGCGATACTTCCCTCACCAGGTGTAAACTTGTCTTTAAATGGAGGTTTAATAATGTTAGGGGACGTCTCATAAGGGCCTTGTAGAAAGTTTTGCTCAAGCTTTTTGAGGCGAGCCAAAGCACTGGCTAGTTGGTTTTCTAAAGCGGCTAGCCTTGGTTCTGGAATAGTTGTCATTTTTAAATAGGTTTTGGTGTATACAGAGGCCCCTATAGTGAGCACCACTTGGATTTTTTGGCGTTAGGAAATCTCGATGGTGCTTATTTGTCTAAAAGCCAACAATAGGGGATTTGAACCACGGAAAAAATAAAGATAACCAAACTTTAAAGCTAGAAAGTTATGGGTTTTATATTTTTATTAGGTGATGCTGGGGATAAAAGAAAATTAATCCTCTTGATATCTGACTAATCAGTATTTAATCTTTTTTGAGGGTTGAAGGGAATTCAATAATAAGTCAGAACAGCTTGTTACAGTCCAAATAAGAAGTTAATAAAATTCAACCTATCAAAGCTCAGAAAACTCGCTTCCCTTAGGATGACCGATGGATGGGGAGGTATTATTTGGCAATATGTACCCATGTTGTAATAACTTAATATATTTTCACCAATCCCCATTAGATAAAAATACTGCACCTTGGGGGATCCCTGCCACGCCTATAAAAAGTGTTTGGTCCCCATATAGGTGCTTGAAGGGGATTGTTAGTGGCTGGGGGATATTAATCCAATGGATTCCCCAGAGTCTGCCAATTGGTCGGAGTAATCTGACTGCTTAAACTAGTGTTATTTGCCCATGAAATAGTTGAAATATTGTTATTCAATTTGCAGGGTTCCACTGAGAATCGTTCAGGGTCTTTTAGCTGATAAACTCTTTATTATTTTTAAGTTGATATAGTATTGGGGACTTTTAAATGTCTGACATTCATCTTTCGCAGCTGATTTTGCCCCCCAACATTATTATCCTGAAGCTGGGAGGGCAAATGTCCGACATCCCCTCTATCACTCAACCCAATCCATCCAAGTGTAAAATCTGCAAGTTTTATAGAAAAAAATTCAAGCAACTTTATGATGACAATGAAAAATCAAAAAGCTCTACACCCCAGTTCCAATCCCTTGTCCCCAACAGGGGGCTCAACCAGAAGTCAATCTAAGTGAAGAAACTTACCTAATAGGCCAAATTTAAGCATAAAGTTAAAGAAGAAGGGCCAAAAACAGGGATCAAACTTGACCTTTCCTTCCAAAATAAAAAAAAACAAATTTAGACATCCATAATTTGGGGAAAATGACCTAATATTAGCTTGGAACGTCATTCAATACTATTGAGGTGAATCTGCATTTGGAATAATAATTTTCATATTTAAAATTGGAGATTAAACCCTAATATCATAGTTTATCTTAGTAGCTCCCCCACAACATAAGAACCAGCACCCTGCTAATGGTAGGTGTTGGGTTATTCTGTTTTAAAATTTTATTATTTAATTTAATAAAAAATATAAACTTCTCATTGTTGCTATTTTAATAAAAGATGGCAAATGAGAAAAGTTCTCTGGGCTGGTGCCTTTCTAACAACACTTCCAACGCGCCCACTCAAAGTTCCCTGAAACTAGAGGTACCTTGTGTACCATGGCTGCCCTTGTGGATCTTAGCGTGCCTAAAAAGGAAGCCAGGTCTTTCATTAAAACGCTTGGTTCTTAATATTATAACCATTAAAAATATAGTAGAGTAGTTAGTTTAAAATCTCTTAAATTTAAACAACTCTGCAACAAACTAAATCTTATTTTCCCATTTAAGAGTGCTCCTTGGCTGTTGTCCGTGGAATACTATTGTTATAATCATACAGCAGGTCCTATTAACTTTTGTGGCACAACCCACAATCTTTTTGTCTCCCTCAAATTCAATGTAATCAACTAGAGTTTGAGGATCCACCTAGTCTTCTCACGTTAGGACATAGCCGGGTGATGGAAATTTACTACAAAGGAGAAAAAAATAAAAAGTGGTGAATGTCTCTGAGATAGGGATGTACCCTACATCCTTGACTATTGCACCAATTTCCCTGAAAATGCTAAAAGTGTAATAGATAGAAGAATATGGTGTTAAACACTCACATAAATTGGCCTAAGTTATCACCCTGAGGCCTACCCTACCCCCTCTAAGGGGTCTAAAGGAGCTAAAATGCTTCATTTGGATAATCCTCAACCTGAAGGTCTCCCCCATATTGCAATAGCTCAAACAACTCTTTGGGGATGGTTGCAATCTTCATAATCCCTGCAGATACAGCTACAAATTCCTACCATATCACATTTGTCAATCAGGTGGAGAAGAAGCGTCGCATGGATTAAGTTTATGAAAGTTTTTCAAATGTGAAGCCCATATCAGACCTTGCTGATCCTGAGTATGCACATTTGTCTTATGCTTGGGCAAAAGCTATTCCAACTCAGTCAAAAATAGATTTATCAAGGTGCGTAAGAACTCCAAGGTTAAGAAGTTTGACTCAACTCTTTGCTCCCTTGATAAGTTGAATAAAGTTGATCATTTTTATTTTTTGTTTCCCATTTATATTTTGATGGGGCAACGTGAGGTAATTGTAACTGCCTTGGTGAACACTGGAGCCACAGGGAATTTCATTAACCTTAAAATTGTGCAATTTTTGATCTCACAATCACTTCAGGGTCTACAGTTTTGGGGACATCATAGGTTCCTATTATCACACTTCCCTGTGTAAACCCCTGCGTTTTGTGGCCCAGAAGTACAAATTTGTAGCCCATGTTGCGGCAGTCCAAGAGATTCTCTACCCAGTGATTTTCAGGTAGGATGGTGGCACCTCCATCTAGTGAGTATTGAATTAGAGTGGAATATGTTATCTTTTTCCTCCAATGCTCACTCAAATTTGATACCCCTTGTTGCAAGTGGTTTGACCACCATCAGCTCATTCAATATTTATCTAATAATTATAGTTCACAAATGAAAAGAGATGGGATTTGAGGGTATATGGAGTCTCAAGAATGTGATGAACAGGCTCTCTCCAGTATGCAACAAATGAATTTGGCAAAAGAAGCCAAGTTGCAGTCCATATAGCTGAGACTACACAAGAGAGAAACTTCCTGCTATGTGCATTGAGGCCACAATCAGTTATTAAACCATGTAGGATAGTAGCCAGAATGCTGGTTGATAATAGTGTAATTTGTCCTGTTGACAAGGAATAGAGAGAAGCTAAAGCTTGTGCTAACTCACTATCATCATACATGTTGAATCCTGTCATACAATAAGTTTATAATAAAAATAAAATAAACTTAAACTTTTAGTTTATTTGTCTGCAAGATTGAGAAAACGAAGTTAGATAATCTAACTTGATTTCCTGTATTATATGTACTGGAGAAAGCTAAGCACTCTCATGGTTTAAAAAAGCTTAAAAAATTAAAAAATGCCTTGTTCAAAACCTGGGCTTAAATTAGTACTAATGGGGTTTCGAACTTGAAAGTTTCCAATTTTTGGCCTGCTTATGAGATCCGAGCTCCAGATTCTGACTATCAGACTTAAATGTATTATCGGAATTATTATTCATATCATATTTCCAAACTGAACCATCTCGAATTTGATTAAATCTTATGGCTGAACTTTGGAAATCCTTCTCCATACTCTTATTGGTAGCCCTAAAGGTAAGGATTATATGGCGGTCAGGTAGGACCTTGACCGTTACAAAGAACGGCCCTTGACTCATATATAGTCACCAAAGTTGTATTAAATTAATTTCGATGCTTTTTCCTTGGCACCATGGAACTACAGATATGGCAGATTGAATCTCATACCTCCTTTGGCACAAATTTTAACTCCTTAATCAGTAATTTCTTTGGCTCTTGGACTTAACATTAAAGACTTGATCCGGTTGTCTATATCTTTATCCTCTATTTTTTTCCCTCATGCCAGCTTAAAAATATTTGGTATCAGATATGATATCTTAAATATGACATTCCACCAAAATTGCTAAAGCAATAGGTTGATTGTGATTACAATGGAAATTCACCAAGTCTTAGGGGATTCTCTCAATCAGCCTTATTTAGATTACAGTTCACTAGTTACCACTTTTGAGTTCTGTTTTATATAAATTAAAATGCACCAATAGTAACTCTAGTAGAGGGGCATGTCTGGGATGGATTCTGAGGGTGAGGGGATCTTTTCTACATTTCTAGAAGAAACCTAACTGGAAATGGTTATCATAGCAAGCAGTTGAGCCTATGGAAGTACCTGATATTAAATTGTGTTCTCCTGTATTTTATAATAAAGATACTTTTTGCTGAGTAGTGTCCTTTTTATAGTTGTTTACTAAGGTAGCTGTCCTCAAACAGTGCCATATTAATTTGAGCTTAGATATCTGTACCTTAGAAATATGACTCCTAAGCGCTAATTTTCACGTTGTGGTGCTCACTACAAGGGGCTCACATTAGTTCTTTGTAGTTCAATTAAATCCAATATGTGTCTAATTGATTCCATGGAAGGTTTACTTCCAGAAGAAGTAGTACTATTGGTTGAAGTTAAAGCGGTTACCCCAGTGGCCCTGAGAATCCAGTATGATGATGCTCTCCAGGTATGAGAGGCTTTTAATGCTCACGTTAGCCAACTTTCAGATATTATACTTGGCCACAACTGTCAAATAAAAGAATTAACTAAAATTACTGAGACCCATGAATTCCGCCTCTATAGGGGGATGCATGTATTATTGGAGCTGCTCACTCTAATATGGCTTTTGTATCAACTCCCATAAGCCTTAGAACTTGAAGTAAAGACCCAGGTCCAGAAGGTTAGGTACTTAGTTTATGAGAATATCAACATGAAAGCGGAATTTCTGGCCACTAACAAAAAGTCAATAATACAAAAATTATTACAGGCTTAATGCCACCATGTCGCTAAAATATGGGACTATATCAATAGTCAATTGGCCGCCCAAGCTGCTAACGTGATAAACTGTGAATCCAAAACTTTTCATTGGAAGCAAATATTGAAGGCTATGGGGTGTGAAAGGTTCAGGAAGTGCCTATGGTCTTTACATCCATTATAGGCGTTAGGGCATCAGCTCAGCCAAAGGTGCTAACAACTCCTCCTTCTGAGCCATCTGACTTAATTATTTGTTTCCTCCATTTCACCCTGCACACAACCCCGCTGGATTCACTATACTAAATCTTGCAAGCATTTTTACTCAGGTTTCTCCAGCGGTTCAAGGCCAGTTTATACCTACATCTTATCTCTGCCACTCAGGAAGTCAATTAGGAAAACCAGGGCCTTTGGACCTATCAACATGACCCTTCTGTTCATGTAACCTCTATCAATTTACCAAATTTTTTTTCAAAAAGGTCAATGTACACAATTTTATCAGTCTCTTTGAGATTAGCATGGCCAGAGAATCAAGAACGCTAAGTTGGTGACTGTCATGAATTCGCTAGACATGGAAAGCCAGGAGTTGATAATTCCTGAATTAAAGAAGATTTACATTACCTACTACAACGCCAAGGACCTTCTCATTAAGGAGTTCAGTGGGGTGGAATGGATGACCACCCATATGACTGATTTTTAACATCTTTTTTGAAAAAGAAGAAACTCTGAAAATTTTCATAAAGCGTTTTGTTTGAAAGCTCAAATTCTAGAAGGAGTTAACATGATCAATGATTTGATGCGCAAATCACTCTAAGCCATGCCTGTGAGCCTTAACAAGACTTTTATCAGGTAATGATTCCTGTTTTAAATGAAGAAAATGGTATAGCCCAAATGGTAAATTATCTCCAGCGGTGCACTATCATTTTTGGGGCACCTAACAAGAGTTATCATGAGCCTCATGAATCTCAGTCTTGAGACATTTCTTAAAAAGGGATTTACCCCCTCCGTAGGGCCCTCAGTCAAAAAGTTAGCTATAAGTCAGATTATCTGTTATTACTGCAAAAAATTGGGCCATTACGCTAACCATTGTCTTAAGTTTAGCGCTAGACCCCATGTCATTCTGTGCACCCTACAACTGATGACAAAGTGGGAAAATACATGGCGGAGTAGAATTGGGACTTTCTACTTCCACCTCCTCTCATAAAATTCCATGGAAATTAAATCGCTAAGACACTCTTTAGTGTGACACATGAGTGATTATTCTGAATGGGCTTTTTTAGTTGTTTCAACAAATAATAGCATAGTGGTGACAACATCTTATAAGACAAATGTGCCGCTGAGTCAGTGGAGGAACTAGTGTTAAAGCCATATGTTTAACAGTTGGAACCACTTGAGTTTCCAACTCCCTCTAGTGAAACTCCAAAGTTGACTGAGGTCAAGTGGCTGTACCTATCAAGGCGTTGAAAGAGTCTAGCCCTTATTTATGTGAGGAGCTACAGAATTTTTAGGTCAAGTGTCAAAGTGGATGTCCTTGCAATAAACCTGCTGATATACTAATATATGATTTTACCTATACTGATATGAATGCAAATAAGTTCAATGTCTGAGCTATTGTAGACAGTGTGGCACCAATTAATATTGTGACCACTCAACTGGTGAAGAAATCAGGGCTTGCTCCAGACATAATCATCATAAAATCTATGGAACTGATGGCTTTCAAACAACTTCAGAAGGAGAATAAAGCACATTACCGCTGCACTTTAGCTACTTAGTAATTTCTGCTCTGCCCATCATATTTCCTAATAAAAATTACTTTTATAATTGGGACTCCTTTTTTAAGAAAATATGGAGTCAAAACCAACTTTGAGGAAAATACATTTGACCTACTGGGTCAAATTCTACCCATTTTTATAACTGGAAGGATGCAGCACCAAAGGCCTTAAAGCAGGGAATTGCACAATTATGTACAAGGACAGTATAGTACCAATTAATTATCAGTGGCTATGTTTCCATACCCAAAAGTCACCAATAAGATTATAGAATCAAAGGGCAACCCATACGCGCTAATTGTATCCTAACCATTCCAGTGGCTAATCAAGTCATAATGGGAACAGAAATTGTCTTACCCATTACCCATGGATTATAAGGTGAGATAATAACCCCGTTCAATAGCTTCAAGTTAGAGCCAGTCCTGGCACCTGGTTTCCTTCTGACAGATCATGGCGAAGTTCAGGTGCCTTTAGCTAACCTATACCCTTATATTGTGAAAGTCAAGTAACATCAGGTAGTCACTTTTGTTCATATTCTACCTGTTGAGGAGGTTATAAATATCCATGAGTTTAGAGGTATAGAAGAACTTGGGATTGAGGACAATGAGCGACAGGTTGTATGTTTGTTAACTCCTTGAGAACGCCTTTCATGGTTAGTGGTTGCCAAAAAGAATCAGCCGTTGGTCTTATTTTATAAGTACAGTATTATTTTTCAGAATATAATTAATAATTGGGGTGCGCACATGTTTATTGTACAGATCAATACTGATAATCATCTACCAATTTGCCTTCATCCTATTCAGCGTTATAAGGTGGTGGATGAGGTGATTATTGCTGAAATTGATTAACTCGTGAAGCAGGGGATGTTAGTACCCTCCAAGAGTCCTTAGGCTGCACCAGTTCTAATTGATAAGAAGAAGGATGGGTCAAAATAAGTGGTGATATATCACTGAAAACTCAGCAATATTACTAAGAAAAAACTCATACATATTACCCCAGATTGACAATGCATTAGACCGCTTGGGCGGCGCAAGATACTTTTCTGCTATGGATTTAATCTCCAGATAATGCAGATTGATCTACTGAAGGAGTAGCAGGATAAGTGCGTTATGATCACCGCCCATGGTCTATACCACCCACTAGGATGCCGCAAGGGCTGCCTAATGCCCCTACAACTTTCCAGCGCGTCATGGATAGCATACTGAGAGATTATAAGATATCCTATGTGCTAGTGTATCTAGATAACTTAAATGTTTTTCCAGAACATTTATGGACCATTTGTAGTATTTAGAGTAAGTTTTCCGCTGTATGTCCCAAGCCAATTTGAAAATCAGACCTCATAGGTGAACTTTCTTCCATGAACAACTTGAGTATCTGGGGTTTGTCATTGACAAACAAGGCCTATGGCCTCAGCCCACTAAGATTTAGGCTATCAAAAAAATTACTCCTAAGCAGCAAGCGTGAGATTCAGGTATTTTTGAGGATGATTGGCTACTATTGCATGTTCATGAAAAACTTAGTAAAACAGGGGAATTAAAATTTCATTTTCTTAGGATGGGTGTTCTGTTTGACTGGACGGAAGACTGCCAGATCTCCATTTGATCAATTACAACTTTTCCTAGCCCAACCGCTAATAGTAATGTATCATAACTTTGAAGAACCATTTATTATTCAGACGGATACATACCTTATGCTTTAGGGGCAGTGCTATCTCAGCTTAATTATGAGGAGCAAGAATATCCCGTTGCTTACTACAGTAGTACACTAGATATCCATGAATGTAATTATACCATTACTGAGAAAGAATATCTAGTCATTAATTAAACTTACAAGAAATTTTGGGCTTATATCCATGGTGTGCATTCCACTGCGGTAACCAACCATGCTTCTTTACGCTGAATGCAGAACTTAAAAGTGCCCAAAGGACGACTGGCCCGCTGGTCCTTAAAATTACAAGCGTTTGCTTTTGAAATTCAACAATTACCTGATGTAAAGCATCAAAAACGTGGATGGACTCTCTAGCTTGCCTACAGTAGCCTTGCTAGCTAATAAATATGAATAACTAGCTCCCAAAATGGTTAATCAACAATATGCTAATAAGACTATCTGGAAAGATGAATGTTGGATAAAATAAGAATTTTACCTTGGTGGAAAATGGGAAATTTATAGTGTTATTGATGAACAATCTTTTTTATTCCCTTGGCCTAACAAGAGTATGGATCTAATAATTGCTGCTCATAAGGTGACAAGCCACGGTAAATTTAAGAAAACGTTTGAACAACCATGATCCCGTTACTAATGGGAGTTCAAATTATATGATATCCATGTGGCGATTAGCTGTTGTCACAAAGGTCAAGCTGAAGCTCCCTTACAAAAAGCCACTCCTTATCAATTGGTTAAACAAAATTTTGTCTGGCGCATAGTCTCCATGGACGTTGTGAGGCCCTTGAACAATACGCCTGGTCAGTTTAAATATATTAACGTGGCCATTGATCATCTAAAAAAATGGGTGGAGGCCAAGGAAGTCATTATCTAGGGCCATTACTACAGCTAAGTTCATTCTTGAGAATGTTAATTTATTGGCATGGTTGCCCCCAATTTTTGATGATGTATATCAGGAACAATTATACGTCCAAATGAATTCTAAGCTTAATGATCTAATGGGCATATTTGGATTACTATCTACTCTCTATCACCTGGAGACCATCAGCACTGAAATGGGTGAATAGTATGCTGGTTGGTATTTTATATAAATTAGTTACAGGTAAAACATCCAGTTGGAACCTCTTTTTTGCCTTTGGCTGTATTCACATACAATTTCACATACCACTTGGCCACGGGACACTATCCATTTGCTTTACTTCATGGGAAGCAGCCTACGTTTCCCCCACTTTTGTATTCTTGCATTGCAGAAGAGTATATGATCCTAATAAATACTTTGAGAAGCTAGAGCAAAAGTTGGTTCAGTTACATAGTTTGCTCACTCTAATGCTCTGCCGCAGAAGGTCAAGGCTATATCCTGTGGTAATGTAGATAGCCAGGTGTTACCTACTTTTAGTTCAGGGGAATTAGTCTGGTACTTTGACAACTATGGTTTTGGATGGACCAGCAAATTAGCTCATATTTGGAAAGGAATCTTCAAGATCATAAAGAAGACGTCTACCAATGTCTACACTCTGAAGGATCTTATTTATGGTCATCTCATCAATCAAGTGCACACCAAGTTTTTTAAAAAGCATTACCCACACTCTGGGCCGCCAGATTCAGGTTCCCAAAAACTCATCTGACCCCCACTCATCTTAGTTACCTGATGTTTTGTTAAGTGAAGAAATATGTAGCAAGTGGTTTGACTGACCATCAGTTCATGCAATATTTATCTAATACTAATATTCCAATAATAATTAGAGATGGGATTTGAGGGCATATAAAGTCTTGAGTGCATGGCCCTTGATCTCATAAGGAGCCACCAAAGTTGTATTGAATTACTTTTTTTGCTTTCGCCTTGGTGCTGTAGATTTACAGATATATTGGATTAAATCTCATGCCCCCATTGGCACAATTCTACCCCCTCAATCTAGTAATTTCTTTAGTTCCTGGCTTTAGCATTTAAGATCTGCTCTAGTTATCTATATCTTTATCTTATAATTTGTCACTTGTGACAAATTAAAATATTTGAAACAAGAAATCATATCTTTTATAATAATATTTTGCCAAAAATCTCTAATTAAATCGGTTTATTATGACTATAATGGAATGTTGCCAAGCCTTAGAATTCACTCTATTAATCTAATTTGGATTATCAGTTCACTAATATACCACTTTTGAATGCTACATAGTATACATAAAAAGCACCAATAGTATTACTAGTAGAGGGTCATATCTGGGGTGGATTTTGAGGGTGAGTGGATCTTTTTACATTGCTAGAAGAAATTTAGCTGGATATGGTTATCATAGAGAGCAGTTGAGCCTTTGAAAGTACCTGATATTAAATTGTATTATCCTTTATTTTATACTAAAGATACTTTTTGCTGAGTAATGTCCTTTTTATAGTTGTTTTCTAAGGTAGCTTTCCTCAAAAAGTGCATTATTAATTTGAGCTCAAATACCTTTGCCTTTGAAATCTGATGCCTAAGTACCGATTTTAACACCCCTCTTTCCCACTTTGGCAACAGGCAATGCAGTGATAGCAATTGTAGAATAATCTTCTATGAACATTGTGCCTGATTTACCTACTTTGCCTCTTATTCTCGCACCATTCAAGTCATTCTTTTGATGTGAGAGGTGCTAATAAGTTGACAAACCACTCAGAATTTGATTTAAATTTCTAGTTAACGTTTAACAAATCAAAATCAATTACCCCTTTATCCCTTAACAGCTGAGGAAGACAAGGAGGTGGAAAATTAGACTGAAGATATGTTGAAAAAGGGGTTGGATGGTCAAAAAAACCTCTCCTATATCTTTGCCAGTGGTACCACACAGAAGCCAGATGGTACTCCGAGACCATGTTTGATGTTATGGGCATTTAGATTATATGACGGTCTCAGATCCATAACCATTACCTCTGGAGGCGGCAATTTCCAAGGCAATTTCTAAATCTAGGTTTTCTCTAAAATTGACTTGTTTAACGCTTTCCATCAAGTGAGGGTCAAGTCTGGCCAAGAGTGGCTGACAGCAATCCATACCAAGTATGGAATAAACCAGTTTAGGGTTATGCCATTTTAGATTAAAGAACGCTCTGGTTGTGTAATAACGTTGAATTATTGATGCTTTGGGGGATCTTAGATTCTTTTGTTGTATTGCATATGATAATGACATCTTAACCCAATCCCCCAAATTAGAGCAGCACGCCAAGGATTTAGTGGCTGTGTTGGCTGCACTTCAAAAAGCTGTACTGGTTGCCAAACCCTCCAAATTTGAATTTTTAAAGGCTGAAGTTTAGTTTCTAGGTAACTTTATCTTAAAGGATGGGTATGCCATCTTTCCTTCCATATTGTAAGCTATATGCTCCTGGCCCACTCCAGTAACGCAGAAGCAACTGCGCAGTTTCCTAGGATCTGTCACTTCCCTTATGAAATTTTCCTCCACCATTTCAGAACCAGCTGCGCCTCTTTACCCATCACAGGTAAAAACTACCCATTAATTTTAACTCAAAAATGCCAAAAGGCATTTGAAGCAATAAAGAAGGTTTTCACCGCTTCCCAGATTAGCGTCATGTGAATGTGGATAAGACTTTTATTGTGGCATGCGATGCTTCTAGTACATAAGTTAGGGCTGCCTTCTGCAGGAAAATATGGGCGGGAGCATCCTGTGACTTAATTTTTTAGAAGTTTAGAATTTTGGAGAACGCTTAGGATATCTATAATAAAGAGTTGGCTGCCATTTCTTAAACATTGATGCACTGGTGGGATCTCTTATGGGGGGCTAAGCGTCCTTTGGTTGTGCTCAAGACCATAAGTCAATTACCTACTATCACAAACCTCAAAAAGTTGGCACACAGGAAGACTAGGACTCACCGCAACCTCTCATGCTTAGCTCTAAGTATGAGTTTACCAAGGGGTCAGCCCATCTTTACCAGATAACCTATGCCATAATCATCCATGTGGACCACTGTGGATTCAGACTCTGTGTTAGTAACAGAAGTTCCCTTGAGGAAATCATATATCTGTACCTCTTTTATTGCCGTGGTCACTTTTCACACATCACAACCTAAGCTTAAACACAAGGCCAAATTCAAGCTTGAAAGTAAATCTAAATATAAATCTAAATGAAATTACGGTTCTACATCACCCAGCATACCTGATCCTACCTTTGATCCAGTGAGTGAAATTACCCCTGCTGACACAAACTTGGAATCTCCCTGTAGTTAATTTTTGTGAGGTCACTCCATTTGAACCTGTCCTAGAATCTCTTAACAGCAAATAATCTCTTCTGAATGCTGTTTTGGCATCCCAGTCTACTTATCCTGAAGGCTGGGACCTCCCAGAATAGAATGAAGCTTATACAGCCCTTATGGATTATATTCCCAAAAAGATGGGGTAATCTATATTCAAGATAAGGTATGGTTCCCGTCTGGCCTACGTTTCTCCGCCATAAGGGAATATAAAGTCCCAACCATAGGTCATTATGGCGTAAAGAAGTGCGTCAACTTGAATAAATATGGTCATGATTAGAACGGATTAACAAAGTGAACTACCCTGGATTAAACAATTTTTTATCAGCGCTAGATCCAAATCAGATAGGACAGGACAGAATGGTCTCCTCCACCTCTTCAACAAGCAGTTGGACCATGGACATCACTTATGGTGTTATTCATCATAAGTTTACCAAGGTCCCATGGGTATGACGCTATTATGATGGTTGTAGACAAAATTACCAAATATGTAATCTTTATTCTTTTTTAACAACCACTAAAGTTGAGTACATGGCACAGTTGTTTGTAGCACATGTATTTGCCTTATTTGAGGTTCCTCAGGAATTAATCAGCTACAGAGGACCTCAGTTTACCTCGCAGTTTTGTGTTGCTTTGAGTGACATGCTGAAGATAAGCCTTGCAGATTCTCAGTCTATCACCCCCAATCTGGTGTCTAAATGGTGCGTACTAACTAGTCCTTGGAGAAGTGTTTTAATGCCACGCAACCACCTCTCAAGACACATGGGCAGCGGACCTTCCTTTGGCCAATTTTCATATAGAAACTCTTTCCATTAGTCAACTGGAGTGAATCCTATGTATGCTATTCTGGGATACAACCCTGCTTTCATAATTGGACTTCAGACGTGGAGTAATAACCCAGAAACATATACCTTCATCACACACACCAGAATGTCCACCAAAAAATCAAAAACAACTGACTAAATCAACTAATGACACCAAGTGATTTGTAGATAATAAGTGACGTGAGGTACCCAACTATTAAGAAGGAGATTTGGCAATGGTGGACTCTAATAATCTGCAATTCAATGTACCATGTTGGAAATTACCTTACAAAAGGGCAGGACCATTTCTCATTACCAGAGGTTCTGAACAATGGCGCTTTTCACCTGGAACTTCCCCCTCATTAAAAAATCTATGACTCACTTCACTCTTCCTCACTCTCTCCTTTAAAGGGCAAGAACCATGTGGAGGTTGATCCCACCATGGTGGAGGGAGCCACTGAATTTGAGGTCAAAAAGATTTTTGATGCAAGATGGGTTAAATGCAAAGTTTACTACCAGGTGTTGCGGAAGGGATATCTATCATTTGAGAACAGCTGGGTCCTAATCAAATACTGTACCACAGTTGGGAGTTACTGGAGGAATTTCACAAGGAGAATCCAAATGCTCTTGCAACTGCCTCACCAGTGTCCGGCACTCTGCTGTCATTAAACTTCCCACCCCTAACAGGAATTATGCCCTTTCAAAAGCACCTGAAGGGAATGTTAGTCCTATCTGTCAAGGAAAGGGTATTTAGGCCTCAGATGTCATCTATTAAGCTGGACAAGGGTGTCACCTCTTTTGAAGCAAAAAGGGTTCAAATCCCAAGAACATGCCCCACACATAGATCTCTGACCTAGGGCATACCCTAGCTGAGAGATGGGTAGCTGCTGCCCCTCTCTGCTTGCCAAACACCTTTTCCCCATCTGCCCCTCAACATAAACCCATCCAAGTGTTAAAATCTGCAAGTTTTATCAAGTAAAATCAAAAAACCTTGTGAAGACATTAAAAATCTCAAGAAGCTTTCCACCATGGTTCCAATTCCCTGTCCATAATAAGGGACTCAACCAGAAGTCAATCTAAGTAAGAAAAACTTACCTAGCAGGCCAAAATCAAGAAAAAAGTCAAAGAAAAAGGGCCAAAAACAGGGAGAAAACTTGACCTTCCCTTCCAAAATAAAAAACGAATTTGGACAACCACATTTAGGGGTAAATGACCTGAGAATAGCTTTAAACTTCAGCCAACACTATAGAGGTGAAAATAGCATTTGGAATTTAAACTTTGGATTTGAAATCGGAAATGAACCCTAAGCCATAGTTTAGCTTAGTAGCTCTTCCCCCACAACATAAGACCCAGAACCTTTATAATGGTAGTGTGTTGTGATATTCTTTTCTCTAAATTTCCCATTTAGTTTAGTAAAAACTAATAAACATCTCCTTGTAGCTATTTTAATAAAAATGGCACATGGGCATCAATTCCCTGGGTTGAAGCCTTTCTATTACCTCTTCAAAGCTACCCAAAGTTCCTTGAAACCAGCGGTTCCTTGTAGACCATGAATGTTCTTGTGGGCCTTGGCATATCCACTAAGGAAAGTCAGTTCTTTGCTTAGCACGCTGGGTTCTTAACAAATTTATGGGTTTGAGCTCAAACTGAGTATTAGCTAGCGTTTTGTGGGGAAAATGTCTGGCTGATTGTTGTATCCTTCATTTTCAGCTGTTTGTTATAAATTGCTGGCTTGGAATATGCCTATTTCAGGGTTTAAAGCGGATGGATGGGGCTTTAACTGGTGCAAAGCTCTAAAAACTAAAACAGCAGACCCCCATTACAATAAATATTTTTCCTAGTTTGGTGTTTAGTTAGTCATATTAACGGCTAATTCAACCTTATAAAAGAGGGTTTGAATTCATGTAACTTGGCATCGCCCTCATGAAGGGAGAATAAGCCCAGCGTCATTAATAGTAGAAGGGGGTTAAAAAGCTAACTCAAAAATTGAGGAGAATGCCTGGAAGGGCACAATTGCTTTTAACTGAGCTGACAAGATTAAAACTGCATGGCAATATCCTCCTTGGTAGTAGGGCCCAGCGGGTTGTTTGGATGTAGTGCACTGAGTTAATGTGTATGCATATTGCAGTGGTTCAATCTGGTGAGCTGACGTTTTGTGAAGTAACCACGTATTTAAAGATGGCTTCTCTTGCAGTTGTTGCCAGAGAAGGTGACTGATTGACACTGATGTTGGCAACTAAGGTTTATTGTTCTTAATGGGTTTATGGCTCATATGGTCAATTCAGAGGGCTCTTCAGAGGGCTTTTCCACCATTACCATTATTAGTTCTAATATTTTCTCTAGTGGAGCTAAATTTCAAGGTTAATCTGGTTTTTGAAAAGTGGAAATTAGCTGTTTGTATTTCTTTCCCCCTCCTTATAAACAAACTTCTTTTGTATAATAAACAATGTCCATCTTCAGCCTCGCTTTTAAATTAAACATTTTCAATAGTTATCTGAACTTAAAACCTTGTGTTTTTCAATATAAATGCGTCCAGCCTAAGAGGTGGGGCGGCCACGCGTTTATATCTGTGGGTGCTAAAGTAAAGCTGAGAAGAAAAAATCTTTTAACATTGCACCACGTTGGCAAGCCTATGTAACCATGTCAGAAGGGTAAGGGGATTTAGTTCAGCACAAGGTTATAAGATTTTGCGTGAGAGCAGACAAAATGGGAGTTTGGGAGTCAGCATAGTGGTATAGTAGAAATAAAAATTTAACTTTAACTCATTGAGGATGCACATGGTGTACATCAACTCAACATACTGGACAAGCTGACTTTCTGCATATAACTTATGTTCTAGTACCCAAGCAAAGATTTTGAACTTTTGGTGGGTATGGTGTATTGAGAAATGAACAGCAATGATTTGTTCATGTAAATACACCAGTGGCACATGGCCAACGTGAGATATTCAGTATCATCTTTGTCCTTTTTAGGGATTCAGCCAAGAAATTGTGAAGGTAAATTTGATTCAAAGTGGCTTCATTGCTATGTGGAGGGATTTTTGCAGCAGGGTGTTGGTTGGGTCAGCCACCTCGGTTGATGGCCAGTTGGTGGTAGGAATTGTATGTGAGAAAGCCCTTGCAAGGTAAAGTTGCACATGGGAGTGGGATCTGGATGTAGCTCTAAACTTTTGGTCAACCAAAATCTGGATTTCATATTTTAAGGCCAATTAATTTGTCCGCGTAATCAAAAGATTTATCTGGGTTTGAATTGCCTAAAGCTGGGACAGCATCAAGCAACTAATGGTTTGCGGTGGGAGTAATGGCCTAGGAACCAATGACCATGGAAGCTTGATCGGTGCCTGAGCAGCATTCTGCTCAGTAATAGTATGGGAAGTTTGGGCTTAATTGGCTATGCAGGAGGAGCAGCACCTGCATCATTCAAGTTAGGAGGAGATAGAATTGATCCTCATTTGAAAATTTCTGCCCAAGGCAGAAATAGGGTAATCACTGGGTGAGGAGGGGCAGAGGCAGTTTTGGTGGTGATAGAATGACATTTTCACTTTGATGGTCAAGTTCAAAGCAAAAAGTGCAGACAGCATGGCCATTCTCCTTGCAGGATCAGAAAGAATGGTTAGAGAGTATAGAGGAAAATGGTGTATGGGGTATTGCAATATGGGCGTCACAGTGGAAAGTGTGGATGCTTGAAAAGGCGTAAGGAACTGAAAGTCAGCTGGCCTCATTAGGAACTACAAACTTCAGGATGGGGTCAGTGCCATAAGCATCCAGCCCCTCCATGAGTTTGTGGTGTAGCTGTTTAGGAGATATATGTTTATGAAAGCCAGAAAACTGGATTACCAGAGTGGCCCAAGGGTTGGGACCATCTAGTACTAAAAAAAAGAGTGGCCCAGCTGGCAACTGAGTGCAAGCAGATGGTATGGGGTCTTTTAATAAACTAAAGGCATATTCACTTCCATCATGGCGCGGGTTTTACAGGCAAATCTGGGGTCAAATTACCCCTTAAAAAGGACGGAAATAAATAAAACTGGAGGTTTTATAAACCACCTGTGCCATATCAATCATGGCAGCATTTGTTAAGGAAAGAGATTCATATTTGGACCAAATGCTGAACTGCAGATTTCTCTGGGGGAGCACCAGTGCTCTGAAGCACCACTTGGGAGCTCACAAGGTGGTGAGCTAATTCCTAAGCGTTACAAGGCAATTGAAGGAGTTGGGGCTAGTGGAGCCAGCTAGGCATGGTTCAGCAGCAACCAAAAAAGACCATGAAACGGTGCATCACACTTCATGTGGGGGCATAAAGCATCAAACACCTCAACATAGGAATGGACAGTTAGAAGCAGAGGTTGTTTGCAATAAACATAAAATCAGTTATTTCATTAAATTGTTTGAAGCAAAAAAGTTAGAAAATCATCGCCTTTAACTTAAATATATCAAGTGTTCTAAAAAAAGGGCAATGTAATGATCAGATAAAATTATGATTAATGCATATATAATTAATATGATTTTCTGGGTCATAAAATGTAGTTTTTCCTAGAAAAAATGATCAAGTAACAAGCTGAGAAACTCTTTGAATTTACCATAATAAACATACAAAAAAATTTACCAGTTTAGATAACTTTGCCAAAATAAAATACCTCTACTAGATATTTTAGATATTATTGCATGATGAAAGTGATATAGCAAATATTTTAAAAAAATCTTAGTTAGTGTTTGTTGTTAGTCTATCTGACTGCTAAGTTTCAATCTAAATCTCATTTAATATGCAGAAGGTCTTATAGTTTTAATATTGTTGTACCTTTTGTAACTTTGGTAACTTTAAGTTTTTTCATTAGTATTTTAATTACAATAATAGATTAGTAGTCATTTTTAATGTCTTGGTACTATATCTATTTAAAGGTAGAAAATAAATCATATAATTTTACATAGTAATATATAGAATTGCTGTTTCTGTTTTAGTGTATGTCAAAAGAATATAAAAATAACCTCTTATAAACTTTTTTATATGATACTTTATTACTTAAGCTAAACTATCCTTGATTTATTTAATGCAAAAAAATTCTATTGATCAGAGACTATGTCCTACATATCTAAGAATTATTTTTTCTTAATACCATTAAGATTTTAAAAGTAAAAAATTTTAATAAGAAAACATCCTGATACAGTTAACATCTTATCATCTATGAACACTGGTTATAGTTATTTAGTATTTGAAGTACTTTACCTTAGTATAAAATTTCAATTAGTATATCCACAGTATATGCTAATGTAGAGAGTTGCAAAAGTATCATATTGTTACCAAAGCTTTTGCTTTCTTTATTTTTAATTTTAAAGAGATATATTATAACCAAAGAATAGTTAGGCTAGTAAAAAACCTTACCATACCACCCAGATGTGCATGAACTAAAATTCTGCAAATGGCTAGAATGGCATGTTATATTTGTTTAAGGTCTGCTTGCCTATAATTAATTAATAACATATGACTGTCTTACTTTGAATAAAATTTCATGATACTTAGTAACTAACTCTCTGCAACAATATATGTTCAATGTATAGCTTTATGCATGATGCTCCCTAGAATTCTTAGAAATCACTAGGATATAAATAAATCTTAAACTACTACTCTATGTTGTATGTTATACAATTCGATTAATTATTAAAATGCTCACAAAAAATACTACAAAAGTAAGTCAAAAAATGGGAAGATGGCACAAAGATTGGTAAAAGTCTTTTAAAATTGCATCCTTGGCTCAATATACACTAGAACCTTGCTAGTAAAAAATAAAACATTTTATTGTTTTGCACCAATTCTCATTTTAAGATACCTAATAGCATTGTAAAATATAGAGTTTTTCATATTATGTTGGATCACATGGATGTTTCAGTAGGCTTTTATAAATCATTACTAAAATTTTTCCCATTTATTCATTTAGTCTTTTCTATGTGGTTTTGTCCTGTATTTATCCCAACAAAAACATAAAGTAAAGTATGTCAAAAAATTATAGCTGCACTTTTTAGAAAAGACTATTTTTACTACCATTATTCATTACCCTCAAACATATTTAATCTATTCACTCTTTAGTTTGCTATGTAAATTCAAGGACTATGTTGATATCACAGGTCTACACTTAAGATCTTCCAAAGTCAAACATAGTTAAATACTATTTATTTTGATTTAAAATCAATCACTATTGTGTAAAAATTGTTTTGTTAGCTCTCAATTATCTTGAGACAGGATTTCATTTTATGAGATCTTATGACAGAAATAGATATTATAAAGTTATTACTTTTTAAGTTTGGTACAAATACAGACTGGCAATATGTTTAAACTATATTTTTCCTAGAGATTCCATTTTTTATACATAAGCATCATTTGTTGTGCTTAGGTAAACCTATCTTCTCTTATTCTAAGTGAAATGCTGTATTTTAGGCTTGTTGAAATTGGTCTGACCAACCATCTGATTCATTAATTCATTCATTTAATTTTTCATTTAGTTAATATAATATACTGGTGTTTAGTTTGATTTGTCTTTATCAATGTTGATCTATAGTATCAATTTACTGTGTATTACCTGCCCCTCGCCCACATTTTAATATGTAGTTGCCAATCTGTATTAAATTATTATTGGTTACCTCTTATAAGCACTTCCAATTTTTGAAAATTATGAAAAATGATCAAATCCTTATCCCCACTATTGCAACTTTCAATTCTCTATTATTAATTATCTTGACCCGCAGGTCTGGTTATTGTATTATATATTATATTACTATATCATCTAATAACTTGCTCCCATGCTGGCATAAACTCATTTTCAATGTGTTAGTTACCTTTTTTGCCATACACCAGTATTCTTATTATAATTGTTGATTTCTACTATAAACTAATCTCATTTTTTTCTAATAAATTGTAGCATTTTTGAGTAAACATAAAAAAACTTCCATCAAGACTTCAACATTGGAAAGAAGGTACAAGGGAAAGTGGAGCTCATCTAATCTTGCAGATTAATTGTTTAATATCATGGGAGATTCACATAATTAGATGTAAACCCAAAACAAATAAAACAGAAATGCTTTAGTGAATAGTATATAGGTTTGATTTTAGGGAAGAGTTATGTATATATATCAAATAAGAAAGAGATAAGTAATTTCCTCTGGTTTTATAATCTTATGTACTAAATACTAGCTTGGTTAATATTGACTTTTTTTGGAAAGGAAAGAGACAGATTTTTCTTTTTTTGGATCAGTTTAATGTAATTGATATATCTTTGCTAAAATGTATAGTAATCTTCTTGAGTAGCTATAGTATTGGTCTTGTGTTTCTGATAAATATTTGATGACGTTGGTTGTTATAGTAACTATTATAATTTTTTTTGTCTATACAAAAACATCAATACACTAATTATCATATACCATATAAAGTTTAGTCAGAAATATATAGTGTATACTAATTAATTTAAGCAATTTTTTGTTTTGTATTTAAAAATACAAAGTATCTAACTATAAGCTGTCCTATGGGAAAAAATTTTATATGTCATGTAAATCTAAGTAAAGCACTATCTTTAAACAATTAACATTTTAGTCTACTTTTATCCATATAAATGTATAGATTATGGTACAGAATACCTAATAAATAAGGTCTTTTGGTCCAATGGATAAGATGTGATTTTTTTCTCTCTCGCAAACATCACTTTTTAAATCAAAAAGTAGCTGTACAAGAATTGAGAGAGCAAATGCCAGTGTGCACAGAAACTATAGAGCAGTGATCCACGGCCAACCACCCAAGCGTAGGGAAGTTAATCCGCCTGTCTGTGCGCAGCACATAGAAATGGATGACTTGCCTGCGCTGATATCAAATAATAATAAAACGAAGGACGCCAAGATGGATGTACCATCTGATGAACTTCCTGCTGGCCTAAGCCCCCACACAACTAATAATGGGGAAAGGCTGATCAACCCATGTATGTCAAATAACAATTTGGTGACATGAACAACAATGAAACAAGCAAACGCATCAAAGGGTCACGGTGCCCTTATGGCTAGCATGGATAACGGGACCAACTCCCAAAGGATTGGTGGCCGCTGACAATAAGATGACAGGAGATACCCTAAGGGAGTGAGGCCTGATGCTGATAACAGCGGTGTCAGGAATATTCCCCACCAAACCTCAACCAGTAGAGGGGACTAGGACCTCACAGCGTATGAAAATTTTTGTGGAAAAAACAAAAAACCCAGATAAATTATTGGTTGGATCCAAAACTGAATCAGATTTGATTGACAAAAATTAGCAGTTCAAACCAACAGAGCAACGATGCAAAATGTTTTCTGCTGACATGGAGAAGCTTGCTGAATCTGCTCAGAGTATTCAAGTAAAGAAGAAGTTGGGCACCAGTCCTGACAAGGCTCATTTGGGGGGGAGAATGGTCCCTGACCAAAATCAATCTGGTGACCTGAGCAAAAGTTGGGCATGATCCCCAATACACCATTGGGTGCAATACCCAATAAATCTATGTTGACAGGGGGGTCTAGCTCAACCAAGAATTAATGGCCAATCCCAAATGGACCATTGGGAACAAACCCTGACAATTTTAAGCCATCTGAGGGGATTATATTAGCACAAAGCCAATCGCTGAACCAATATGAACCATTGGAGACCAACCCCAACAGGGGTGAAGCTATGTTGGGGACCAAATCCGAGGGAGTGGACACTCAAGAAGCTTCAGCAAAAAAACTAAAAGTACTACCAGAAGGTGCTGAAACCCTAACAGCGGTCAAGTTGGCGGCCAGGGCCCTGGTGAAATATACCCTGATTCAGTCAGACATGCTGGTGCATCGAAGTGTTCTTCCCACAAAGTCAAACAATGGGAGGCCTTCCAGCTTCCATACTCCAAGGCGACTTAATTTGGTCTCCAAAAGTATCAAACCAGCCATTGCAGCTATGTGGCGAGACCACAAGTTTTCCACCGGAGTGGCCAAACACTGGCTCAATACCCAAATCTCGATTGACATGGTGGTACTATTTAAAGTGTCATGAGTTTAGACCAAAGACGCCCTGGTATGGATGAAAATCCTCATGGAGAACAAGGTGATTGAGTCTGCAATCTGTGAAGTCTTAAAACTGGTGGACGCGAAGACCAGGATGGATGCCAGCATTGACCTTTTAAACGTGATGGAATATAACAAGGCAGGCATTACAGCTTGATATGCCCAAGCCATTGGGAGCTTGGGCCTCAACCCAACAGAATTAGCTGAATACACAAAATGATTCCTGAACGCCTCAACTGCCCTCAAATGGGCCCAACACACCATTCCAGTAGACATGGCACTGGAATGGTATAACACCACATTCTCCCCAGAAGAGGCACTACCATGGATCACAGCTAGGTTCAAGGCCACCTAGGCCCTACACTAGTTGTACACCCTAATCCCACCAGCCACTGCATCAGACCCAATGAAAGCGGGCTGGACAAAGGAAAAAGTGGTGGAGTGGGGACCTTTCTGGGATTGGTTGCTGGAAGAGGCCATCAACTGGTCCTCCAATGGATTCACGCTGATAGAAATGAAATACTGGTTCTGAGCGGGGGCCAGTATGGACCTAGTGCAAGAATGGTGTGGAGCTGGGGGTGATTAAACCAATTCACAAAACCCTTAGAGGCTGACCCTTCCTGATCAAAAAGTGAAAAATCTGGCGCAACGTTGCAACGCTCACTGAAGCTGCATACTGGGACGCAGCGGGGTTCACCCCTGAGTCAGCCCAACCATGGATGGAGCACAAGATTTCACTACATGCTGCAACGGCGATGAAAGGGGTCATAAACCCTAACTTGGGCTGAGAATGGCTCAAAGCGGGGATCCACATCAATCCCATATTGGATTGGAAGCAATCCTTACTGGAACCATCTCTATTGGACCCATATGTCGCTAAAGATTTCACCCCCTTCAAAGCATTCCAATGGAGTGAGGCGGGAGTTCTGGCAGCCATTGCATGAGTATTTACAGATGGGGGCTGGAATAGTGTCACAGTAAGGGACTGGTGCCAGCGTAGCTTGGTTATACTGGATGTCCTTCAAAATTACCTCCACCCAATGTGTGGCCTGGAATCCACCCTCAAGTGGTACTGACTGGGGTTCTCACCGACGGATGCCCTCAAGTGGCAAAGCCTCAAGATCGGAGCACAAATGGCTAAAAATATCAGCTGTCAAGGTATCAGCATTCATCAGATCAAAGCGTTCCTCAACCAGGGGTTCAGCCTCGATGAATTGGTAAGCTGGATTTTGAGAGGGAAGACCCCCGCCAAAGTACCCAAACCAAGTGCAAAATCTAAATCCTACAGCACAGTGGCAGCGCATACCGATGACAACACCTGGAATGGATCAGGGAGCCACATTGAGTACATCCATCAGTTGATCAGCGGGGGCTTTACAGACCGCCAGGCACTAAAATTGTACCTAAAGGATGCTATCCAAATTCACTTGCAGCTAGTGGAGGAGGAGGAATAGTCTGATTTGACAATATCAAATTTATCAGGAACTCAACAAAGTCCTAGCTGGAGGGGACTTTGTTCACACTGGGTACCCAACCAAGTATATATCAATATAGCGATTCCAGGCGAATTGGACCGCAAGAAACTACTCAAAATCAGCATCAATTACAAGGGGATTTATCTGTGAACAAGCTGACCAGATACGCCAAACAAACCACAAGGTGGTAACCTTCCAGAATCTCCCTGCCAATCATGAACAGAAGTGGGTGCACGAAGCAATCTGGACCTGATTATCATACTATGGGGAAGTATGGGTTTTTGGCAGCCGGCGGTGATTACATCATGAAGTGCCTCCACTCCACAACAGTGGAAGCACTTTAAGAACCGGCACCCTGGATGAAGCTGAACAAAATTGCCCTACCCCATTTCATCCACCTGCCCAGCCTCGACAGGGTAGTATACATATAACAGGAAGATGCCAAACAAGTGTGCCAGTTCTGTTACAAGAACGGCCACACAATGGCCAATGCCATCACCCTAAAGGTAAAACTACTCGGGAGTAAGAATATGACCCCATTGGGGGATCACCAAGATTTGTACCAAGACTTTTTCTCCGCCCAAAAGCCAGAGAATGGATCCCATGAAACCTAATGGAGGCAGAGGACATGAAACGCCAACAACAAGAATTGGACCTGGTGCATAGGGAAGCATGGGATTGAGAAGTGGCCAAGTGACCTGAAGCAGATGACAAGCCATTTATAAAACCAAACCCTGAATCATATGCAATGGATGAGGGAATGGACCCCAGACCAGCAGAGCAATGACCAACCCAAGAGGAACAGTTGGTCTGCGAGGAGAAAAGATGGCAGAAAGTGAACCCAAAGAAGTCCCCCAAGAAGGGATGGACACAGGAAGCCAATAAATCGAAATTGAAGACTGACAAGCCAAAAGTGAAAACTAATAAAATTAGAAGTCATTGGCAAACAAACCCAAGGTGAACAGCGAAAAATCAGCAGATGCGACAAAGTTGGCAAAGTCAGCTGAACAATAACTGACTAAGAAAATAGAGTTCTGCCGCTAAATCATTTGAAGGGGTGAGAATCTGATCGATTGATGAGGGGGAATCTGCCACTCCACCAGCAGGGAATAAGGGGCACCCTGACCTGATCATAAAACCATCCCCATTATCCATTGATATGGAGATGGGGATGGCAACCAAATTCCCAGCACAAAGGATGCCCAGGAATATAATCCCAGTCCCAACCAACCGACACTAAAAACTGAATAATACACCCCACCAACCATTGACGCCATCATCATCTACCAACTAGACCTCAGTACATGAGTCGATCCACAACCCAGACAATGCTAAACCTCATACCTGTGATTTGGGCAGCCGGAAATGAGGATAGCAACCACAAATGCTTGGGGGATGGCGAGCATACAAACGAGGAGGAGGAAGTTGCACCATTAAAAAACTAATAATAATATTGACCTAATTTTTTATTGCAGAAACACAAGCTGATAACCAAAAGGAAATGGTGCCAAGCTCAAACTGTGACATTAAGAACCACCCGTGGTCCTGCCAAATGGGCTACCAAGCCCTCTGGACAGACCATGTGGTGATTGTCACAATGGACAAGTAAATAGACCTGGAAATTCCTGAGGAAACTCACGCTAGAAGGATCTTGATAGCAATGGCTACAAACAGAGAAACTGGCAAGAGCATATGAGTGGTAGCAGTCTACGCCCCACCAAAGCTCCACAAAAACTGTATTTTTTGTGAATTCTTAGCAGAAGTGCCATCCAAAGTGACGACTGTAATAGCAGGAGACATGAACTGTTGGACAAATGCGAGCTAGGACACGTTCCCAATGAGAGAACGTCCTACCAGAAAGGCTGAAAAGATGCTGGATTACCTAGTCAAATTAGGGGATGTGCCTTACAATTGATGAGGAGGAGGTTGACCCGGCCAACTTAATGCAATGGTCATATGACGCCACTGGATCCCCACTGTCAGGATCACATTTAGACTACATCCTAGTGTCATCAGATCTCAAGCTGATGATGTCCAACAGCAATGTTAGCATAAATGCCAAAAGTGATCACATGGTCATCTGTGTGGATATCAATCTTGATGAACCCCTGAGGAACTGCAAATGGCAACTGGCATTGCCACACTGAGGGATGGGGAATGGCGCCAAAAGATTGACGCTGGACTGGATTGACTGGTAGTGTATTTGGACAGCTGCCCAGAGTTGAGCCCGCTAGAATGATGGACTTGGATCAAAGTGAAACTGAAGCACAATAGCATGAAGTTTGAAAAAGCAACCTCCTACAAGCAAACTGCTGCTGCAAAGCAGCTGAAGTCTAAATTAGAAAGGCTGAGGCTCACTCAGTGGGACATCTAGGACTGGTGGAGCAGATACTGAACAACACACAAAAAGTATTGGGCCATAATGATGAAGCAAGACTCTGAGAGATGGATCAATGTGACTTACTAATATCAGAGCCTAGTGGGGACAATGATCAAAGAGGGCCTGAAGCACCTCAAGGAAATTTGAACCAAGGCTAGGGTACGGGAAGTGGATACAGAAGAAGGGGGAGTGTCAACGGACCCTGAAATGATCAAGCATGAGGTCAAGAAATTCTATGGTGATCTGTTTTGACAATGAGAAAAGAGCGAATTGGTGACAAAAACCCTTATTGACCTGGCCAAGCCAGCATTGGGGGGCTGTACGCTGGAAGATGTTGCCAAACTATCTGCCAAAATTAATAAATGAAGTTAAGAGGGCACTAAAGGAGTCGCCAAGAATGAAAGCACCAGGCCCCAATAATATGTGTGTAGAAATATACAGCGTATTCCATGACCACATCGTGCCAGAGCTCAAAGCCCTATTTAACCACTGTTTTTTAAATGGCCAGCAAATTCTGGGAGGCCAAAAGACCTCAAATTGTACTCTTGTACAAAAAGGGCCTCTGACGCCAACTTCAGAACTGGTGCCCAATTGCACTATCAAACGCCAATTATAAACTGCTCACATGCATACTTTCTAATTGGCTGATGGCAATGGCACCGCGCACGCTCCATAATGCCCAGAATGGCTTCGTCCTAGGCCATAGTATATGGGACAGCATTGGTTCAGTACAGAGCGTACTCCAGGATGTGAGGGGTATCTAACAGGGGTACCTTATGTTCCTTGACATGGAAAAAGCATATGACCAAGTAGCATTTCATTCCTACATGAGGCACTAAAGGCAGTCAGAATCCCCAATACTTTTCGTGCATAGATAATGACACTGTACTTGGGCCTGGTAATGAAGGTGATTGTCACAGATGGTGTAACCAATGAAATCCCTGTTAGGTAGGGTCTCCAACAAGGCGACCCTATGTCACTGATATTCTTTAATTTTGCAGCCAACTTTCTGCTGGTGGCAGCGGACGCGAAACTCTGGAGCCTAGTCCACCCCAATCAAGTGCCATTGAAGATGCTAGCATTCTTTAATGATATGGTAATAGGAATATGCTCACCAACACACCTCCAGGGCGCCAATGAACTATTAAACCTCTACCAGCTAGCTTTGAATGCAAAAATCAACTTGACAAAAACCTCAGTGATGAGGATCAGCAACCCAAACTTCAGCCCACCAACTGACACAACACCAATAATGAACTCCCAGACAATCTGATATTTTGGTATACTATTCAATGATAAGGGACCAGAAGTACTGGAGACCAAACAGGAAGTATTGTTAAGCTTATCAATCCAAATAGCATGCTGGAAGAGCGCCAGACTATTCCTCAAGGAGAAAGTTCAGGCAATAAATGTCTTCATCTTTTTGAAGTTGTGGTATGTCGCTCATGTGCTGCCAATGAGCCTGAACTTAGAGAAGAAAATCAGGACAATGCTCCAAACCTTCCTGTGGTTCAAGGCGAATGTGGCACCAATACCGCTGGAATCACTGTTGAAACCAAAGAACAAAGGAGGCATGGGCCTCCTGGACTTCAAATCTCATGCCTGGCATATATGGGGGAAGTCGTTCCTTAAGCTAACACAGATGCACATGCGCTGCCTGACCCTAGCGTGGGGCGTGAATTGGGCAAGAGCCCAAGGCCTTCAAGAGCCGGTCTCTCCCCCACTCAGTATGTGAATGGATGGCGCACCACCTGCAGATAACCTCCAAAAAGGGTAATCAACACTACTGGCAACTATGCAATTGGGCCATGCGCCAGGGCAGATTGTCATTTGAGCAATCAGCCTGAGATGCCAACCAAATTCAGAGGGATGTTGAAGCCCATAATTCCGCAATGATTTCTGCAGTGAGCTGGGAGGAGCGTAACCAAATCGCTGACAAATTCGCAACCAAATTGATCAGAATAAGATACAAATTGATGCTGATAGAATATGGGATCTGCTCCCAAAACTGGGACACAATCTGCCCACCCATCCACAAATCCTAAATGACTGGACAGCCAAAGGCCACAACACCAACTACCTGATGAAGAAGTTGATTTTGGGCCTGAACTCCCGCTTGGTAATGGCCAAACAGCATTTGGTAACCTGGCGGATCCTAAACTGGGCAAACGAACTTGGGCAAACACAGTGGGCTAGACTACCAACACAAAGAATGCCCCATATGCATTGAACTGGAAGCATACATAGCCCATCATTGTTATGAATTCGCTGTGTTCAAAAAATACTGGTCCATGAAGCGTCAGATCCTAGCAGCCAAACAATTGCCACTGGGAATACATCCATTGCAGGATCTTTTCTTCACAAAAACCTGAGAATGGCTCCGATCCAACTATGAGCCTTCATTTACCATTATTGTGTATGGGTAATTCACTGTGCGCTTGTCGCCAAGACTTTGAAAAATGAGCGCCCCCACCACAAAGGTTTGGTATTGAAGACCATTCTGATTATTTCCAATCATCTCCATCAGATCTCAAAATTCTTGTGCCTAAACCCCAGGTGTTATAAAGGTGCACATTTGGCTTTCCCCACTGGATTGCTCGTCATATGCAATGAGGCAACTAATCAACTGAGAATTGAATTGCCTGTAAGCTCGCTTTTGCTAGAACCATGGCTAGTGATGGCAATCACCAATCAGCAATAGTTGGAGGTGCTAAAACTCTAGCAGCCTGAACCCCTGGTACCCTTTACCATTGACCAAATCGCCTGTATTCTGCCTTCCCAACTTACTTTCCCTTAAAATTTATTTTAAAATAAAGTATGGAGTTTTTAAAAGAATGGATAAGACGTGAGTCTATGGAACTTAAGATTCCAGGTTCAGTCCCTGGCAAAATCATTTTTAATTCTATATTCTTTCAATGTAACTACTATATTTTCTAGGATTATAAATCTAATTTATTATTTAGTTAGTAAGATAAAAAATTATAAAAAAACAGGGAAAACAAATAGCTTTAAGGATCTGGCACATAGTTCCATACAAAGCATTCTTATGCCTATTACCTTGAAATTGGTATAAAGTGATTAATCTAATAGTATCATAAGTGGATTTAATAATGACCATAGTACAACCTTTTGCTTCTTTTACAACACCTTTTTCTTATATAAGACAAGTTATGCAATCATTTCCCTGCTTGAAAAATTAGTATATATTGTATGTCAAATATGCAAGTGCATTTGACCAAAACATCACAAGCATTGTGTTATTAAGTTGTTTTAAAATCATTAATTTAAGGTCTGTGTTGAGAATATGAAATGACCAGACATAAAGGATCAACCCAAAAATATTCTCACAAATAAATTATTATTTAACTACTATATAAACTATTGTTCATACCCTGCCAGCACACTAATGTTGGATTATAATAAAAATTGCATTTGATCACTAAAAGTGAATTACCATCATCTGTATTTGAATTTATCTGACTTAATATGTTAAACACAAAACTTTAAATCTATACATATCTGAGACTTTCCTAAAAAACCAAAATTTTTAACTAATCACATAATCCAACTCATAGCTAGTGGTAATGTTCACAAAGTAGGGTTTAATTCCTGAATAATGTGAATAGCCTAGAATAATTAAAGATACTGAGCAGCCACACCACAACCTTAGAGATACCCTTGCAATACATCAGCTTATAATGGGACTGCAGGAAAACAAAAATTTGTTTGGAGTTTCCCACACTTTTAAAATTAAAAATTTAAGAAAAAGAACTGGCAACGTGTTGATTTACTTGACTTCTATTTTACCTGAAGTTAGAATATAAAAGTTGACTTGGTTAATAAACCCTTTAAGGAAAATATTAAGAAATTCAAATTACCTTATTTGAAAATAACAATACTCTTCCTAATTATTAGTGTAATCTGCTATATTAGTCACCTCATTACGTTTGCCTCTAATTTACAAAGTTCTCACATAATTTCCAATTTAGCAGCAAAACAGATTAGTTGCTAACTTTATATATATGCATGATTATTTCCCAAGTAAAACTCCTTTGTATTCTTCAATTGTATTTAAATTACTAAAAAGAGTTGTAATCTGTAAGGAATAATGGGAATTATGCCAATATAGATGAGATTTAAATGAAAATAATTTTCACCATGACCAATGGAGCTTCAGTGTTTCAAAAGATGTTGAAATAAATAAGGACAATGAACTTCTAAATGAGCTATTGAACATACAAACCCTTTCTGAATTCGCCAACTTACCTGACAACGACGCCAAATCATCTGACAAATATCATGCCCATTGGTGATCTCTGAATCCACCACCTTGAACAAAAAACACCATGTACGCTGAAAACCTTTGCATTCCACCCCACTGATTAGGAAATAACCATACCAACTAAACCAACTTCTTACTAAAATCTATCCTACTCAATCCTAATCTTCCCGCATCCTTTAATTCTTTTATTTTTAATCAATAAGATACCCTCATTTTTGCCTATTTAAGGTAACTAAAGATTTTTGCCTGTTTCAATAAAAAGATTTCAGCTTGTTCATGTGAACAGAGATTGCCTCAACGACGCCATATCAATTGAGAGATTGCCTCAGGAAAGAAGAAACCCCTAAGAGATCCCTCTGAAGTCACATTAAACTCTTAAAAGTGAGCCTTCAAAGGGATAACCTTTGATTTAAACAAAAAATCAAAAACAAACACTTCTAATTTTGTATTTATTCACAATTATGTGCTTATATTGTTTTATAATAATAATTCAAATGTTTTTGATACAATTTAAATTAATAATTGTCATAGCAATACCATATACAATAGTTTATATTAAGGCCTGCCAACATAGCTATTTAGGTATGTCATCAATCACTATCATATAAAAGTGTTACTTAACCTCTTTGTAATCACCAAATTTATAACAGAATAAATCTATATTATTTTAAGTCAATTAAGGTTGACTTAATGTCATAGTGTACCCATTGATCCATCCACTTTAAAGAGAATATTGCCTATAATCAGGATGAATTAATATATTTTTAAACAGGGGTTAGATAATATGGATTAATGAAATATCAATACCATGGTCATGATCTATAAATCGATATGGTATTTATGAAATTAATATATATAAAAGTAGATGGATATGGCTTAGAGATGTCTCCAAGGTAAAAAACTATTGCTTAACAAACAAGCAGATCATTAGGAGTTAATTCTATACTATAATAAAGTGTATTAAAGTCAGAAAAAATTTATTTTATCAATTTACAAAAGTTATCAAAGAAAGTATATTATACATTATTTTCAATTTCTAAAGATTGATCAAAATTTTGAAGATGTGATTTTCATATATAGATAGACTGTATAATTAATTTTTGAGTTATTATCTTATAAGCTTTTTAACGTGTGAAATATAGTATGATCCTGGCTATTATGAGAATATTTTGGCAGGATATCTTCACAATAAAGAGCAGCAGAAGTTAGATATAAGAAACATTTTTATGCTCAAACTAACTTGTTAAAATCATAATATCATTTCCATTATCTAAAACCTAAAAATTTCAGTGTTTATTACAAAACAAGAAGACAAATATAACATGGCACACTATGAGATAATTCCACTATACTGTTTTTAAAAAACAGTGTTCATGAGATGGAGACAAGCTGCTAGATTTTTGGGAACCGTTTACTCTTTTCTAATAGTAGCTCGCTTCACCTCCCTTGTTTCACTTCAAAGGTTCTTTTGTATGTGCATTGTCTTAATTGTTAATAGTAAATTGAATTTTGAGGTAATAGTATGGATGCTATTACCATAGTTGAGCTTCTTCCAGTCAAGATGATTATTAAGTCCAACGCTAAACTGGTGCTTCTCCTAACCTTGAATTTGTCTTGAATATTGATAGGGACTTCTTCCCTCTTATGTATACTTAACCTAAGTTTAAGTTCAGAGGCTCTTCTCTCTTCTGATAAATCTTAACCTAGGATTAAGTTCATTGGTTCTTTCTTCCTTCTGGTCAAGTAGATTCCGCAAAGATAACAATTTAACAGAAAAAAGTCTTTTATCCGTTAACTCTTATTTCAAGAGCAAATCAGTCTTAACAGAAGTACTTAATCTGAAAGTACATTTATTGGTTAATTTTCTATATATTTATCTGCTTTACTAAGAAAATTGCTAGGAAATTTATAGAAAAATGTTGGTGCCCCAACTCTTCTGTTGGCACCCCAATTAGAAACAGCGGCTTTTACCAATGAACTAACCCTCCAGGGTCACATAAAGCAACAATCTTCCTCACCAGTGTTAAGCGGAGTCTCCCACCAACCTTAGTGTGACCTATTCTGATTTTGAAACAAAAAACGTGTCCCAACGCCTTCAAATCAACTACATCAAGTTGCCCTTATTAGGTTAACAACCTGCTTAGGTAATGAGACTCTTACCCATAAAAAGTAGTTTGCAATCCTTTTAGGGTTAACTTGCAAGTTGGTTTATCACAGATGTCATCACTTGTCCAGCAACCCATAAACCCTTAGTTGATCAGCGAAAAATTTGATTGACTCCTAAAAGTTAATCAAGTTCAAATAATAAAATCGACAATCTAATCACTTGTCTATTGTCAGGATCACCCCCAACAGAACAATAATCTGGCAGATCAAAACCTGTCAAATAGCTAAATATTCGTTCAGTATAATACTCATAATGATAGTTATCATATAGCATTGATAACTACCACATCCACTATCTGGATGAATCCCCTAGTAGACAAGCAGATTTATTCTAATCAATTAAGCTGGGTAATATATGAATATTAAAATTCCAAAATATCCCCCACTTGACCAGATTATCCAACGATGAAGATTTTCTAAAAGCATATGCTACTCTCATCCTGACTGAGTCCGCCAGCATGGTTTATATTAGATTCTATTTATATCTTCTTTCCTTGCTTGATGCGCCTCTGGATAATTTTTCTTCTTAGACCGTTTTTGTTATGTGTCCTCCTCGCTGCCACCTCTACAGAGTTCAGTTCCTATGGGCCTGTGCTGTGTCAGCCTAGTTTTGGTGTTATTGCTGATAAAAGTTCTGAAAAGCCTGTTTTCCCCCCCAGGTCAGGGTTACACAACATTTTTTGTTTAAAGGCTCTTTTTGGGCATCTTATCCGATTCCTTGGTCCCTGTATTCTCCAAGCTGGATTTCATTTTTTAGGGCCTCTTTCTGGTGAATCCAGTTTCATCCCATCCTGATTCTGCCAATATGTCTGTTCATCTCTTCGCCTCAGGACTACTCATGGCAGACCCAGTTTCAACCAAATTTTGTCCTACCAAAAAATTAAGGGAACATCACCAGATGTTTTTTGATGATGTTTAAAAAATGATATTAATATTTTTTTGCAAATTTATCTTTTTGATACTTTGTCAATTTTTTATCTTATATTATTTTTTTCCTAATGTTATTTTTTTATTTTTGCAATGAGATTTAACCTATAAGTAGGTTGAGAGGTCCATCTTTTGTTTCCCATACTCTGGTTCAGCAGTTTTTTTTTGAACTTACCAGCTATCATGGTTCAGAGGTCATTTTCTAAGACTTAACCACCTATTATGGTTCAGAAGTCCCCACCTTGGACTTGACCATTACACTAGGACTTACCCTATTTTTTGTAAGTTCAGTGGTCCCTCAGGAACAATGCAACATATTATTCACATAGATCTAATACTTGAAATATTTTATGGACCCAGTTCACTATATGATTATCTTCAAGGTTCTTAATTGTATTGGCATCAGTCATATACTTGGAGATCACCTTTAAATGGACCTGACCACAAAGCATCCAGCTTGTTTCTTCATCCCAAAGCATAATTGTCGCAATAGGCTACCCTATTCACTACATTATAATCTTTTATTGCTGGTAAGTTCTTGTTGTCTGTCATCTTCACTTTAATCCTTTTCTTCAAGATGGTATTGAACGCCTGCAATTGCACGTTTGATTATAATACTTGTCAGTCAAATCAGTTATTGATCAGTAATCATCCCCATTGCTGTTTCTATGTCATAATACAAAATCAGCGGCAATTTCGACCTTTATACAATAGTAGTTAAAAGTCGTTTTCCCTGTCACTATATCAATAATGCTATTGTAGGTGAAGATAACTGAACATAAAAAGTTCTACATGAAGTTTTTCCTGCGACAAATTTTCTTAATGTCACTTCTAGAATTCCCTTGACTCGTTTTAAAAGGCCGTTTGTTTCTGGCTGATATGGAACATATACCACTCCTCTGTAACCCATCAGTTTTTTAGTCTTGGGATCACATAGGAGGGGAAATTATTTCAGTTGTTGCTCAATAAAACATGTGGGAATCCATTCTGGTACACCACTTTGTCCAAGATGAATCTCTCCATGCTTGTAGCATCCACTTTACTCAAAGCTTTTGTTCTACCAATTGGTCAGATGGTCTATTGCCACTATGATGTATTTCTCTCCTCCTGTACTGATACTCAGGGGTCCCATTATGTCTTTGAAACCGTGTGCCATGCAAACCCAGGGCATACTAGCCGGTATCTTTTTATATTCTTATGAGGCTTGTGGTTTTGGCATCTCATGCACCAGGCCAGGTAGTTGGCAACATCAAAGTTGATCAATTCTCAATAATAAAGGTGAATATGATCCATGGTTTTTCTTAGGCCACCATGGCTGACAACTTTGTGTGCAGCTCAGATAATTTCTTCTTATTCTGATGGCTTTGGGAATAAAAACCATTTATATTAATTGTTTTATATAATTGTTTATTATTTCATCTCAGTGTTTTCCATTGCTTTATTTAGTGCATCTTTAATTTCTTGGGGCTCATTCTCAATTTTTAAATCATCCTTTGGAATAACACTTCCGCTTGATGTTAGACAACTTGTACAGCACGCATTCTTGATAATCAATAAGCATTTTGATGTGCTGATCCAGCCCAGTGTATTATATCAAAATCATAATCATGTATTTTAAAGCTCATCGGTCCAGTCGCCCCTCTGGTTTCTTCAGGTTATGGAGCCAGCGTAAAGTTGAGTGGTTTATCACCATTTTAAAGTGTGTTCCATGGATTACACCTGAGGTTTCTTGCATACATTGATCTTTGCAAGGCATTCACACTCAACCATAGTCTAATTTCTTTCCGCTGACATTATTTTTCTGCTCACATAGGCTCTGGATGTTTTTCCCCATCGTCATCCACTTGATTCAAAATAGCATCAATCACCATAAATGAAGCATAAGTTTGTATGGTGAATTTCAATCAAAATCTATATATTCTAAAACACGGCTGGTTATCTAATATTGGCGTAGCACATCAAATGATTCTTGGGCCTCATATTTCCACACAATTTCTTTTTTACAGATCCTTTAATAAGTGGAATAGTGGCTCTGCATTTCAGGTGAAATCCTTTTTGAATTGGTGATAGTAGCCATCCATCCCAAGGAATACTTGGATATCTCAAATGCTCTTCTTTGTCAGCGGTGGTTCTCCTTCTCACTGATATACCAAGGGCAGGGTTTTCCCCAAAATTGTTGAGTTAATATCCTCAAAATCACATTTCACTCCACATTTCATCAGGAATTCCGTCCTGATAAGTATGTCATGATTCTGATTAGCCAACACTATGGCAGGAGTTGATACCACAAGTGATCTAAACCAAAATGGCAGCACACCGTAGGATTTACAGGATATTGTAATATCTGGTCCAGCCATTCCATACTCCTTCTGATGTTCTAGATCCAGAGAAATATTCATTTGTTTCACCAATTTAATCAAAATGATGTTGATGGGTGCTACACTATATATTATAGCCTACACCGTTAATTAATTGACTATAATATACACATATGTACACTCATTCTATTGTTATAAAGTATTTACTGAGTGTATAGTGGCATTACTTGCCGAATTAGAGTATAAATTAATTGTGTGGATAAACCAGGGAAAGGTTTCTTTTTTGCACTAATAGTGAGATATGTTCAGCCTCATCTAATCTTCTTTTTAGTAAATCTCTGGGTTCTCAACAGATTTAATCTCTTCTGCTAGCTGATGAGCATATGACTGAGCCACTACTTTCTTAGTTTTGGAGTTGATACCCTTCATTTTGGCTTGGGTAATGATGTTCACGTCCAAACTAACAACCTTATAGAGTGAGTCATTTGTTTCATCATCTGAAAAGAGGTCAGAAATAACTTTATCTTTATTCAAATTATCAGGAGGAACAGGTTTGTCTGCGGTGCCAGATTGTTACTTGTCTAGACTGAGGCCCTTTTTTGATCCTTGAGTGATTTCCTTCTCCTTCACCTGGAATGTACTAAATTGCTCCTTGTGGTTTTTTAAACCAACATCAAGTGGCTAGATGTCCAGTTCTCCCACATTGGTGGCAGCAGATCTGCATCTTGTCCGCTCATTTTTTGTACTTCAGGCTTTTTTACCATCATGACACAATTTTATTGATCCTTATTTGCCTCAGAGAACTTCATAGTAATCCTGGTCTTAAGTCTGAATATTTTCGATGGCTCAGTTGGGTGCTTCAAAGATCGCTTCTAACATTTTTAGATGATTCACCATCTGAGATGTAGACATCTGAGTCACTAGTGCTGAAGCTATTGTACAATGCAAATCATGATAGGGCTGAAGCGCCGCTTACATCACAATTTGTGCATCAAAATCTGATAGCATTTTTTCATCAGCCAGATCTGTGATTTCTGGTCAATTTGGTCCACAAAAGCTGCTAGAATCTTCTTATATTGAATGCCCATAAATTTCTACTTGCAAATGAACATCCGCGTAGGGCTTCTGACTACTATCATAATGGATTCCTTTGCCTCATTATAAAATCAATTGTCCCCATCCAAATGGGGTAACATTAGTTTCCGATAATTAGTGTTCAGGCAGTTCATGATGGTCAGATCCATTTTGTTGGTCACTAAATCCAAACATTATCATCTTTAATAGTCAGAAAAATGTAGGGGCATTATCCAGATGGAATGTTAGCAATTTTGATGTGTTCCAAAATTCATCTGTGGATCCACTGAAAGGGGATTGCTGCCTGACAACTTGATAGGCCATAGGAGTGATTTGGAGGTTATTTTCAAATTGTTCCAAATGACCCAGGCATATTTTTGGGTGTTGAATTCTTCCTGACTGTAGTTTCATGTATGTTGTTGTCTTCTTCCGCCTCCATTTGCACACAATCACATTTGTGATTCTCCAGTTCTTCTATGCATCTTTGGGAATTCAGTATTTTGGGTCGCTCGCTGGTGTATTTTACACCCAAATTACCACAATAATTTGCAGAAGAAGTAGGTTTCTCTAATGCAGGATAAATCTTACCAGGGGGTTAGGTGACCATTTATAAATAAAATACTAAAACAAAAAATCAAAAGTAAAGGTTGGTTTTTTATAAGGGTTTTTATTAGTAATAATTTTTGGTCAAGAGCATACCCTATTAATATCTCAATGCGTAGTATTCAATGTATTGAGGCTCAAAGTGAGGTAGGTATATAATTAAGATTGGGCTACAAATAGCGAAATTATGGAATATGGGGTTTGGACCTATTGGTGCTCTTGAACTTCGCCTTGCAACAATGTGATGGCCGATGGATGGTCATTAACTGGTGTAGTAGCTCTGTAAGACAAAGATTTAGTATATTTTATCCAATCAGATGTTTGTACCTAAGAATGATTTCACTGATTCTGACTCAGAGTCAGTGCAACCAGACTACCAACAATGGATCATTTTGCCGATGTGAATAAAAAATTTAATACCCTAATTCGATGGATTCCACTGAGAACTGACCAGGGTTTTTGTGGAATATCCGCCATTTTTTCCCTCAAAACTATCTTCTCACAATATTGGACTTTTAATTGTCTGACATTACCCCTTTCAACAGCGTTAGGGGGTGAATAAAGGCGCAAGAACCAGCCATGGACCCATTTTTTTTGAGTCTAGAAGCAAGGTATTTTTATAGAGTACTCATCCCCTCACTTATATGTGACTACAAAGGGTCCTTCCCGGATATACCAAGCTTCTCACTTCTAGGAGTGATGTAATTGTGGTAATACAACACCAAGTTTTATACTTGGAAGAAGGGAGAGGGGCCCGGAGCTCATTAGCTGCTTAGCCTTCTTTAGTGACAGTATTTGCCAATTTAGTTATAGCATCAGCTTGTAGTTGGATGATGTGCTGGGCCAAATTTTTCATGTCTTGCTCTGGGTAAATTCTGTCATAGAAAGTATCTTTGGCTAGTAGAGCCAGTACCCCAGGTTCTCTTCCATACAACACTGAAAAGGGGACATCTTGAGGATGCTATGGTAGCTAATCTGGTAGGCCATGAGGACACTGGGTAAGTAAAGATCCCAGTGGAGAGGGTCTGAATTGGCCATTTTGTAAAGTATAGAGATCAGGGTTCCGTTAACTCTTTCTACAGCACCATTTGTGGATGGGTTTTAGGGGGCGGAGAAGTGTTTTTTGCTCCCATAGGATACGGCATGGAGCTTTACCACTCTAGAGGTAAAATTTTTCCCATTGTCACATAGGCGGACCTGGGGCACTATGCTGGGTGAAGATATACTGGTGTAACAAAGTGGCCATGGCTTTAGCGGTCTAAGCGGGGAGAGTAACAGCTTGAACCCATTTGGTGAATTGATCAATTCCAACCAGGATATTACATTTGCCGCTGGTAGTCTGAGGTAGAGGACCTACTACATACAAGCTTATAGCGTGGAAGTGTTGTTGGGGCATAGTTAGTTGATACTGATACCGGGTATTGAGAATCTATATATGACTGGATGACAAGCCACCATTATGACCATGCGGATCATTGGAGGATTTCTGCTGAAGGTTCAATGGACATAATCCGCCGAGGATGTTTCAGAGCTGTAAGTGATTGATCACTTTAGGATGAGGCAATAATGAGTCATAACAGGTCTTATCGGATTGCCTTCAAAATAGGGCAATAAGGCGATGTCAACATTCAACAAAAAATATATTAGATCACCTCGAATCAAGGCAATAAAGAATTGAAGAACAAAAAGCCAAAACCAAGGAAAAGATGGCAACATGAATAAACTAAGCGAAAGGGACAGTACTGACTGAAGTCGCTGGGATATCAGTGAAACGAGGAGACTGGAGGAGTAGTCTTGTGAGGTTTTTAGAAAGAAGAAAAGAATTAGATAGGAAGTAAGAAAGGAGCGGACTAGAAGAAGATCCGCCGGCTTATTATAATTAAAATAAAGAAGTGTTTGGGGGAAATTGCTCCCATTTTTATATAAATTAAGTGTCTACAGGTGTATTGAGGAACTGCAATTACCAAATCATCCAGAAGATTGCTCAATGGTCAAAACCCTGTGTGAAAAACCCTCTAGCGGGTACATACAGAATCGCTGAGATTCAACAGTGGTGCTTACTACAGGGGTCCCATTGACCAATAACAATGCAATGAAAACTCAGCTGTCAGCTGTGTTGCATGCAGGTTGTTTTGATAAAGAATCTGCACGAAATGGTGGCCCTGTTGCATACAAGGAGTTGAGACTCACATTAGATACTGTGCTCAAAAGGCATGATGAGTTGCTTCAGAAGGTTTACAGTGATAAGCTGCTGCCATTTGATCGCAAAGGAGATATTCATGGGTTCTTTTACCAGTTTGAGTTTGCAACTGAAGGTACTTAGATCAGTGGAGGGCGAAACTATTACTCTCCTCTTTGGATGTCAAGAGTGATGATCAATTCGTTTGTTACCTCTCAGCTAGTTCCATTTCATACCATGAAGTTAAGGAGATGGTGCTGCAGTTGTTCGGCAGAACTGCAAAAATGTCGCAGTGAAAAATCATGTTCTTGACCTTCAGGTTTTTAGTAAAATGAGACCCTCACCGCATTCGCTGACCAATTTACAATGGAAGCACACGTGCTGATTATGGCAGGGATTTTATTTAAAGTGATGTGTGTATTGCGATGGCCTCAGCAGTGAAGCCATACCCTGAACTTTACAATGTCAAAGCCCTAATGTTAGAGGCTGATGTACCTCTTCTTAAACTTGTTCAGTTTGTACATAGCTTATCTGTAACTTTCCCTCCACCCAATACTGAGAAAATCCGCACTGTCACCGTTATCTACCCTGATCATGTGAAAAAGTTAACTGGTCATGGAGGATTCCATCAGGATACTCTCCGCAGTCCAATGGGTGTTCCTTAATTGCTTATCAATATCTAACTAACTTCTGATCTGGCCCTAACTATGTTGATAGGCGGTGGTCGTATTACCATTGGGGGTCTGGTTATGTTGATTCTTTTCAGAACCATCTACCAAGTGAACCAACCCATACTAAACACGGCCGTAGGCCCTATGGAGTAAGGTGTTTTAATTGTGGTCGCACTGGGCACATGGGATGATGGTGCCCCAATCAATGGATCCCTCCCATACAACAGGATCAGGGCTATCAGGGAAAAGTCAGCGGAGTTGAGAAGGGACTCTCTACTTCCGCTACTTTGAACTTTCACATCCCACATGATTCTACTGTGTTAAATATAGCCGAAGCTTCTCAGTATGATGATACATTCCTCTACCAACAGCCAGTTTAGGAGTAAATGTGCTGACTCAAGCGCACATTGAAAAAATGGCGGACAAAAACTCTCCAGATCGACCAAAGCTTTATGCTTGTCAAATGTTCGACCAAAGTCGGCTAGATCAGCTAGAACTGTTCACAGATGCCCTGTCCCTGAGGGGAGTAGATGTCACTCTTCCAGTGGATGCTATTGTAACCTGATACCCTAAAATTGGTGCGGGTATTAGAAGTTTCCTGGGAAACATGAATTATTAAGCGTACATATAGTAAATAGCTGGGATTCATCTTACTCAGAATGCACTTACTATGAAAATGTGGTAGCTAAAACTTAGGTAGGTGCTATAATTGATATGGGCACCCCTGTTAATATTGTCTCCACTAAATTGGTGGCGAAGTTGTCCTTAAAACCTGACATAGACCACCAGATGGTGTATGGGACCGCTGGAGCTGAAACCACCATTTCTGAGGGAGCATATAGCGCGCTTCCCTTGCGGTTCAGATCCATTGTTGTGGTGGCTCTGGCGTTGGTATTAACAAATAGTAACTACAATCTGTTAATTGGGACTGCATTTATGTGCCACTATGGGGCTATAGTTGACATGATGGAAGAGACCCTAGCCATTATGGGACAGCGAATCCCTATTTATTTCACCTCTAGCAGAGTTCCGAAGAGCTCAGCACATATGGGACAGATCAACCTTGCCTACAGTGATGGGGTGATTTCCATGAGCTATCATTAATTAAAAGGGAAAACGCGGGCCCTCCCCCTCAGATATACAAATAACAAGGGCTACCGCTTAGAGAAGCTGGAGCTATATCCATTCCCTCTGGACATCAAGTAATAGTAGACACAGAGATAGAAGTGGAAGTGCCAGCTGGGCTCTACAGAGAGATCATTGGGCCTTATCAACAATCACGGCTTGAGCTTCACGTGGCTCCAGGCATCATACTTCTAGGCCATGGGGAAATCAAAGTACTGATAGCAAATCTTCAGAACAGACCAATTCAAATCCACCAACATCAGATTATAGCATATTTACATCTGAATCTGGTTGAAGAGCTCAACCAGGTTCATGAGCTCGGGTCTCTGGATGAATTTGGTCTGCCCATTGAACCGCATCCTGGCGCAATGGTGGTTGTACCGTGGGAAAATTAATCTGGGTTATCAGAAAATCAGAAGGAGTGGGCGGAAGCTTTATTTCAAAAATATAAAGAGATCTTTGCAGTTGACAATCATGATTTGGGGTGCGCTCAGGGGGTTGTTATATGACTGGACACTAGGGATCATCCCCCATCAGGTCTCAACCAATCTGTCAATCACGGGCAGCTGAAGAAGTCATCACCAAGAAGATTGAAAAGCTGCTGGAGCAGGGGATGCTCAAACCCTTTAAGAGTCTGTGAGCTTCACCCGTCCTAATTGTTAAAAAGAAGGATGACACTAACCGCATAGTAATTGACTACCAGAAGCTTAATAGCATCACCAAAAAGATTAATACCCTCTACCATGATTTGATGATGCGTTGGACCAGTTGGGAGGAGCCCACTTTTTCTTGGCAATGTACTTGATATACGGTTATTGGCAAATTGAGTTGCCTTTGGCAGAACAAGAAAAATGCGCTGTAATCACCTCAAAAGGGCTTTTCCACTCAACGCGCATGCCGCAAGGGCTATTTAACACCCTGACTATGTTCCAACGAGCAATGGATACCATACTGGGTGATCTGAAGCTTTTGTGCGTTCTTGTGTATCTCAATGACATTAATGTCTTTTCTTGCACGTTCACTGAGCATCTCACCCATTTGGAAAAAGGTATTTCGCTGACTGGCTGAGGCCAATATCAAAATCAAGCCTCAGAAATGCCACTTCTTCAGGGATCAGCTTGAGTACCTTGGGTTTGTGGTGGATGCGACTGGGTTGAGACCTCAGCCAGCCAAGGTAGAAGCCATCCAAAAGATGACTAAGCCAGCTAATAAGCGGGACATTCAGGTATTTCTGTAGATGGTGGGTTATTACCATCGATTCATACCCAATTTCAGTTGCATTGGAGGTCCACTGTTTGAGCTATTAAAGAAAGATGCCATGTTCAAATGGACGAAATAACGTCAATGTGCCTTTGATACACTTTGAACGGCATTAGTTAGTGCGCCGGTGTTGCGCTACCCTAATTTTGATAAGGAATATATAGTGCAAACTGATGCGTCCCTTTCTGCTGTTGAGGCAGTCCTGTCTCAGAAGGACGATGAGGGAGATTAGCACCCTGTGGCATAATGTAGTCATAGCTTGAATTGCCATGAACGGAATTAAAATGTAACTGAGTGAGAGTGCTTAGCAGTGATCTATGAATATAAACAGTTTCAAGTCTATTTACATGGAGTAAAGTTTATAGTCATGATGGATCATGCATTGGTGTGCTGGTTGCAGAATTTAAGAGAGCCTGAGAGGTGACTAGCCTGATGGGCTCTTAAGCTGCAAGCTTATGACTTTGAGATTCTACACTGACTGGGAGCAAAACACCAAAACGCTGATTGCTTATTCGATTGCTGACAACTGCAGTTATGGCAGATCTAAGTGATATAATGCTTGACAAAATGTTCAGTGGGAAGTACGAGGATAAACTGCCTCAAGTTATCAAGTTACTAGACAGACTCAGGACCAATACATTCCTAAGAAATGGGGTATTTTATAAGCATAAAGGGGACGTTACCATAAATATCCCAAGGCCTTCCACCCGCTCAAATATTATCATGAGTGCACACCGAGCAGTTGGCCATGGTGGGTCTGGAAAAATCTTGAATTTTAAGGCCGCGGTATTATTGGGAAAGCATGCAATATGATGTGCTTGAAACCCTGTCTTGCTGCCACCAGTGCCAGGTGTAGAAGCTGTTCCACCAGAAGACTTCATACCAGTTGGTGAAACCTCACTTTGCTTGGCATACAGTCTCCATTAATGTTGTGGGACCTCTGCCGACTGGAGCTAATTGGTCTAAGTATATCCTGGTGGCAATTGACCACTTGACCAGGTGGGTTGAGGCGCAAGCTATTCGGGATCTGGGGGCAGTTACTGTGGCCAAGTTCATAATGGAATGCATCATACAGTGTCACTGCTGCCCACAGTTTATCCTTACTAACAATAGAACCAACTTTACCTCTCACATCTTACCTAAGCTCAACGAATTAATGGCCATCCGCGGGGTCCTAACAACCCCATATCACACTGAGTCCAACGGAATGGTTGAACGGGTTAATGATATTTGGTGAATATACTGCAGAAGTTGGTTATAGATAGGCTCTCCAATTGGAGTACCCTTCTTTCTACTGCGGTGTTCGTTTATAATATAAGTTATCATTCTGCCATGGGAAAGAGCCCCTTACAATTGCTTTATGATCGGCACCCCACTCTGCCTGCGCTGCTATATGCCTGTGTAGAGGACACCAGCGGAATGGATCTGCAAAGATATTTAACCACCCTTACATATATGCTGATTAAGTTACAAACTGAAGCATAATCATTCAGCTTGGCCAAGAAAATTAAAAACCAGGCTGCTGACCAAGTACGGCGCAGTGACCTAGCACAGTTCAAAGACAAGGATATTGTGCTATTCCATTATCAGCACGGGTTTGGGCAGAAGCACAAGCTTGCAAATGTTATGATCAGGGCATATGAGATAATAGAAAAACAGGAGTTGACGCTTATACTATCATGGATCCTGCAAGAGGCTGAATTATAAATTGGGTTTACACAAAATTCCTTCAGGCATATAAGCAGTAATATAGCTACTCTAAAAAGGAAAACAGTAAAAAAGTAAAAATAGTAAAGTAATAAAAATATATGTATATATGTGTAGATGCTAATGGGTTTATTATTTTAATTGGGGTTGTCCCTTGAGGTCTTTTGCTTCGCTGTCTTCATCTTCCTGTCTTTTTTGGCTTCTTGCGGTGTTCCTACTGTTTTGATTGACAGGACCTTTATTTCTTCTTCCACTGCTTCAGGCGTGCCATAGTTTCTATGGGATTGACTAAGGTTGGGAGTGGAGGCGAAGGCAGCTGAGGTGAGAGCAAGGGGGATGATGTCTGCTCTGTGGCCACTGCGCTAGGCTGAAGAGGGGAGGTCAGTGCTACGGGACTAGAAGAGGATGATGGACTGGGATTCCAGGGTAACAGGCGAGGAGGTTAGAGTTCAGCTGGTTGATTGATTTGAAACTGTTCCTGCCCCACAAGGAGCAGAGCTTGCAACCACATGCTTTGATGCTACCAGGAAATCAATGAGTACGCCAACAGAGGGGGCCAGAGTCATAAGGTTGACGAGTAATCAGGTGAGTGCCAGCTCAAGGGGAAAAGGTTGTGCCCAGGGCCAGGCAATCTACAAGGAAGTCCTCCATGCTTGGATACACTATCAGAAAAGGAGCGGTTGCGCTGAATGCCACTCACCAGGCCCACTTGAGGGCTGTCCGGTGCTGCTCTATTCCTGAACCTAAAGCAGTTGCAGGATGCAAAATTAAGTTACCTAAGAGCGCCATGATGGGAAGGTACTGCAATGGATCATCGGCGCTGAGGGCGGTGAATGCTGCAGTGACTCCAGAGCGAAGGCAAACTAATAAGTTATTGTGGAAGTTTACCCCTAAGGACTGATAGCTGGTAGGAGCGTAGGGAAAGGACCCTGACCAGCAGGCTATTACCCACTGCACAAAGCACAGCATCCGCTGAAAAGATAGAGCCACTGGATGGGGCTCAGCAGGAGATGGAAGCACTAGGCGACTAAAGCCACTTGCCAGGAGCTGGGCTGCTTTGTTATATGAAGGCCCTCAGCTCCGCTCCCCTCCCCAGTGTAGCTGGCCCACAATGTCCCCAAAGGGGGCGCGCCAGGAAGCCAAACGACTGACGAATTTGGGAAGAATCTCATCCTGGGTTAGCACAGTTGTGAGGTCCACGTCAGCCTCATCCTCATCAGCTGGGGGTAGGGAACCATGATAGAGGGATGTGGCCTGGGTCAAGTAACTCTGCACCAAGCTACAAACAGTAAGAAAGTGAACTCATAGACTCGCAGATGTTGGCATGGAATGGTTTTCATAGCGATTGTAGGAAAAAGAGGTGTATAGCTTTTCGTCTAGTCAAAGGGAGGGGGTATGTCAAGAAACTATATATGACTGGATGACAAGCCGCCATTATGACCACGCGGATCATTGGAGGAATTCCGCTGAAGGTTCACTGGACAGAATCTGCTGAGGATGTTTCAGAGCTATAAGTGATTGATCGCTTTAGGATGAGGTGATAATGGGTCATAATGGGTCTTATCAGATTGCCTTCAGAATAGGGCGATAAGGCGATGTTGACATTTGACAAAAGATATTAGATCGCCTTAAATCAAGGCGATAAAGAATTGAAGAACAACAAGCTGAAACTAAGGAAAAGATGGCAACATGAATAAACTAAGCAAAAGGGTCATTACTGACTGAAGTCGCTGAGATATCAGTGAAATGAGGGGACTGGAGGAGTAGTCTTGAGAGGTTTTTAGAAAGAAGAAAAGAATTAGATAGGAAGTAAGAAAGGAGCGGACTAGAAGAAGATCCGCCAGCTTAATATAATTAAAATAAAGAAGTGTTTGGGGAAAATTGCTCCCATTTTTATTATAAATTAAGTGTTTACAAGTGTATCGAGGAACTGGCAATTGTCATATCATCTGTTCCAATTGTTTAATGGTTAAAACCCTGTGCGAAAAACCCTTAGTGGGTACATATGGAATCGCTGAGATTCAACACCGGGTCTTGTAGCTAAATTGCTTTTTACAAGTCAGACAGGAATCCAAGACTTCAGCTATGGTCGCCATGATGCCTTACCAGTAGTATCGCTACCTTATCCACTCATAGTTTTTGCAGACTCCGCCATGGCCCATGATAGTGTGAGACTCCAGAATCACCGGTACTCATTCTGAAAGCTGAAGATAGGGCAACCGGTGCACCCCTACATTCTTGTATAACTTCCCACTATCTACCTTGGTATTGTGGGAATGCCAAGCTAGCATCTTCTGTATTGAGTTCTCTTAATCAGCCCGCGCATTAGGAGTCATGAGGAGATCATGTAACCTCTCAGCTTCACTATTGTCTAAGTGAAGAATGGAAAACCACATCAACCCATCTACATTCATATGGCGAGTTCCCACCTGATGCTCAATTTTCATATGTAACGCTGGAGCTTCAGAGCCTAGCGATCCAACTGTCAAATGGGGTCCTTCATATTCTGCAACTACTTAGGGAGGCGTGGTCAGTGATCACTTTGAAGGAGACCCAAATAGGAATTGGTGGTAGTATCTTAAAGCAAGCAAGATAGCCAACACTTTTTCTCAGTAACGCTGTAGTTGCGCTCAGCTTTTAAAAGCATTTAACAGAAATAGAACAAAATGATGATTTATCCCATGCTTATCCAATTGATCCAAGATAGCTCTTAACAGCGTAGTCAGAGGCATCTTTGAACAACATTAAAGGTTTGCCATAGTCAGGGTGGCGGAGTATCAGCCCTTTTTGTAATAGCTACTTCAGGGTCTAAAATGCGGTCTTTTGTTCAGCACCCCAATAGAAGGGGGTGTTATCCAGGAGGAGGACAAGGGACTCGCTGAGCTGGGCGAATTTTGTATAAAATGATGTTAATACCCCACCATGCCCAAAAATACCTCTTTGTCACGAAGGGTTTTGGGAACAAGCATTCTGGATATCAATTCAACTTTATCTTGTAGGGGTTCAATCCCATCTTGTGAGATGTCGTGCCCTAGAAAATCCAGCTTCTGGAAAAAATTACACTTGAAGGGCTTTAGTTTGATGTTAGATGCCTGCAAGCATTGAAACACCTCCTTTAGGTATTTGAGATGCTCATTAAACGTCTTGGAGAAAACTGTGATGTCATCGAGGTAGACTATCACACAGCTCAACTTAAGTTCCTGGAGAATGTGGTCCATTGCCATCTGAAAAGTATCAGGTGCATTAAACAACCCCTAAGGTGGATGAGTGGGTTGGAAAAACCCTCACTGCAGACAAGGGCACACTTCTACTAATCCTGTGTAGAAAGGTCCATCTGCCATTACCCGCTAGCCAAATCCATGGAGAAGAAGAATATTGACCCGAAGAGCTGGGCAAGAGCGTCATCAATGTGGGGGATAAGGTAACTATCCTTCTTGGTGAAATTGTTCAGTTTGCAGTAGTCCATCACTACCCAATGACCTCCATTTTTCTTTTCTATCAATAGGAGAGGGGATGATCAGGGGTTTTTTTGAAGGCACTAGCAACCCAGCGTTTAGCAGCTGTTTGAGCTCTGTCCACATCTGTAGCTCCTCAACTTTTTATTTTTGGTAGGGTTTGGAGCGGATGGGTTGAGCCTCTTTGACATCATTAGTATGAATCAACCTTTATGTTCCCATAGTCAATGTCTGATTTAGAGAAAATGTCACTGTAGGCCTCAAGTATAGTGTGGACTTTATCCAGATCAGCTGGGGTTAGTTCATCGGAGATATGAATGGTAGATAGAGTACATGAAAGGTTGGTCAGCGGGTAAGCCCATATCCGCCATAGATCCAATACTGTGAACTTGCTTAATTTCCTCAAGGGAATCAGCAGGCCCCTTCCAATCTCCTGATGCTTTTTTACAACCATATCTCTTGGTGAGATTCCCTATCAGAAGTTTAATATGTCATTGATAGGAGGGATCTAGAACTTCTGGAAAAAATTCTGGTCTCCAAAAGTTTAACTCCTTCAATGCTAATTAGAAGAAGTAGGCAGTTGTGTGGAAAAATTTCAAGTTAATCTTAGTGTCAAAGCCTTTGTTCACCAGACTTGATGACTACCTTTTAAAAGCATAGAAAGGTATTCCCTCCAGTGCGTCCACTGATTGAGGCAACATTTTTTATGTAATCTTGCTGTGGTGTAATGAATGATAAGGCGGAAAAAGGATACTCAACTGTGCAAGCATATTCCTTTTTAAGCTCCTCATTAGTCAAAATCAGTGAAACCTCATAGTTAAGCAGGGAGAGATACCCTGCTTCAAGTTAATTATCCCTTCATAATCAATCATGAACTGGGTGCCAATGAGTAGATCATAGATATTGTTAGCCAGGGCCACCGCTGGAGCTGACAGGATGAGCTTCCCAAAACGGATGGGCAGAGAAGAGTACGTCACAATGGCTCAGGTGTTGTTTGGTCCTGCGATTTCAAATTTTGATTATAGTTTAGGTCGGGGGACAGCTTTATTTTATTAATGAGTTGGTTGACACAACGTTTACCAGGGGACTTAGTGTTGAGGATATCCCTAACCTGCACTCCATTGATGAAGACCTCCACTTTTGGTTAAGGTTACATCCAAGTTGAGGAAAAGAGCGAGGACCTCCTTTAAATGGAGAGTAGATACAAGTCGCTTGGCAGTCTTAGTGTCTTTCTCTTGGTTAGACTGAAGGGTATGAACACACTGGGTGGGTCAAATCAAAGTAGTGATGAGCTGGTCAGCGTCACTAGCAGTGTCAGTGACCTCAAAATCCCTCAACACTTGATGAAGATATGTTGGGCGGGGGATCCTAGCCAGATCCACTCTCTCAGGGTTCAACCTATCGGGTATCTCCACTTCCATTGGAGCTCCCAGGACATAATAGCCCATGTCTTCACCACCCTCTTATAACTCATTATCAGAGGGGTTGTCGATGCATACTAAAGAGTTGCTAAGAGGGACCCAATAAACTGGCTTGTTCTCCTCACAGGGAAGGGTCTTTTGGCGCTCATCCACCCTTTTGGCTTTAAAGGGAGAATTGTAGCTGCACCAACTTTTGAGGCCACTTGAGGAGAAGAATCCTTCAGGTGCGTGGTCTGAGAAGTGGCTTTGGTTGTTATGGAGGACAGCTTTGAGGGACGTGAGGGTAGAGTCACAGTGCTAACCCCTTAATAGTGAGCATGGGGGGTGGCGAGACCTCAGCTAATTTCAAAGGGCTAATGGGGGTGCAGTTGAGGGATGAGATCCTGAACTTGTCACCCTGGTGCCCTCTGGCCAACCTCTAATGAAGGAGGGCAATTGAATTTGGGACGCCCACTGGAACTGGCTTTAGTGGGTAGTCAGCACTGGAGGGGTCAGTAAGGTTGATGTGGACTTTTTCTGCCAGGCTACAGTGGAGAGATCCTCAATAGTTAAGGCTTGCGGTTTCAACCCCATTCCTTGGAGGGTCTCAACTTCATAAAGATCTGCAACCTCCAACAAAACCTCTCTTACATCCTATATGCTCCGAAAATGCCTTTTAATTGAGATAATATGCCTTTCTAGTAAAGGGCGATAAGTCAACTCAATCAGAATTGCAGCAATGGTGTCATCAAGAGGTAGCATTTTTGAAAGTAGCAGTGGATGAGCTTTACTATACAATCAATCAACAAATAAAGCAACTGATTCGCCCTCCTTCAGGCTAAGGCGCATTAAGACCTGTTTCCTTCTCTTTAAACTCTGCGGGGAGCTGAACTCATTCATAAGAAAATCTATAACCTTTGCCAGGTATTAAGAGTGTCCATGTATGGAACTACTATCTCTTGAGCCATGCGACTTAAACAGGGAATAATACACTTGCTTTTTTGGTGGTCAGTCATGCCTTCCATAGCCAACTCATAGATAAAGAGGAACGAGGCAATGCTACCCTCACCTGTGGTATACTTGTCTTAGAAGGGGGTTTGGAGATTACTGGAGTAAATTGATGTTTATATGTTTTAGGTTGAGAGAGAGCATTGTCTGGCTGCTGTTCTACAGCAGCTATCCTAGGTTCAATGGCAGTGGGGAGGCTAGAAGGGTTAAGTACCCTAACAACCTCAATTTTTTATTAGAAAGTTTGTGGTGTACAGTCCCCTATAGTAGGCATCACTTATGAAAATTCAGGTTTTTGAGTTGCTATCTGGTGCGTTTTACACCTGAATTACCACAATAATTTAAAGGAGAAATAGGTTTCTCTACTGCGGGATAAATATTACTGGAGGTTTAGTTTACTACTTATATATAAATTTACTAATTTTTTTAATTTTGTAAAAGGTTGGTTTATAAGATTCTTTATTAGTAATAATTTGGAGGTCAAGAAGCAAACACTCTTAATATCTTAATGCTTAGTATTTAAATGTAACAAGGCTCAAAGTGGGGGGAGGTACAAAATTCAGATTAGGCTATGAATAGCCAAATCAGGGAATATGGGGTTCAGACCTATCAAAGCTCTTGAACTTCATCTTGCTTCAATGGGATGACTGGTAAACAGTCATTAAATGATATAATAATCCTGTGAGGTGAAGATTTTTTATATTTAGTCCAATCAGATGTTGGGACCTCAGAATAATTTTCTTGATTCTGATGTGGGGTTAGTGCAACCCAACTACCAACAAAGGAGTTTTTTATCCAAGGTGAGTGAATAGAAGTATTACCCCAATTCAAGGGATTCCATCAATAAATGACCAGGGTTTTTGTGGGATATCCGCCGTTTTTCCCCTAAAAACTCTCTTCTCACAATATCAGACTTGTAATTTGTCCAACAACCTTTTCAATAGTCGCGCTATATATTCATATACTAGCATAAGCGTTTTCTTTCTCTTCTTAGTCTGCCTTATAAAATAATACTTTTTTATTTCATTCACCATCCATGCGCTTCAAAGAGGTGACCTTTCCATAAAGGGTATTAGTGATAATTTAACTTGCTCGCTCTCTTCCTCAGCTTTTGTCACCTGTTCCTCCAAATAGTGGAATTGACTTATAGCCAAGTTGGTCGCATTCTTGTTGAAAGTTTCTAGTTGTGTCCAAAGCTTTTTTAAGTTCATTTTTATAAGACATGGTTGATGTAGATTAATAAATATTTCTTAAAACTCAACTACCCCTTGTAGTGAACACCAAATGTTAAATTTTCAGGAGCCGTTTACTCTTTTTATGAAAGTAGCTCATTTCAGCTCACTTACATACTGCATAAGTTCTTTTGTATGTGTTTTGTCTAAATTGTTGATAATAATTGTATTGGCCAGTAGTATTATGTAGACTAATGCGCTAGTTTATCTTCTTTTAGCCAATATGATATTTAGGTCCAATGTTAATTTGTGCCTGTCCTAATCTTAAATGATCTAAAATATTAATAAAGTAATTTTTCCCTCTTCTATAAAACTTAACTCAGTATCAGGTTCAGAGGTTCTTCTCTCTCTTTTGTGGAACTCAACCTTTGAATAGGTTCAGAGGTTTATAAAGTCTTCTACCCTTTTCTGTAGAACTTAATCTATGATCAGGTTCAGAGTTTCTTCTCTATTTTCTTTAATTTAAACTCAGGATTAGGTTTAGAAGTTCTTCTTCCTCTTGTCACTCAGAGTCCGTGGAAGTAAAAATAAGATTGAAAAAGATCTTTTATCCTTCCAACTCTAGCTTAAGAGTACAACAGTCTAAATATTAAAGTACTTAATTTGAAAGTATCTTTATTAATAATTATTTATCTGCTTTATTATAAAATGTAAGGGTTTCAATAAGTGTATTTGGTGCCCAACTCTTCTGTTGGTACAAAATTGGAAACAGCGACCATCGCTGATTAATTAACCCTCCAGGGTTGTAAAAAACAGCATTCTTCCTCATTGGTTATATGCAGATTTTCCCACCAACCTCAATGCGACCTCTTCTGGGTTGAAACAAAGAACGTCTTGAGTCCTTATCTCATCCCCTATTGAGTTACCATTATTAGCCTAACCACCTGCTTAGGTAATAGGACTCTTTTTCATAAACAGCAGGTTTCAATCCTCAATAGTTGACTTGCAAGTTTCTTTATCACAGGAGGCCTCACTCGCCCAACAACTCATAAACCCCTTAGTTATTTGTGAATAAACTCGATAGACTCCTACAAGTAATTAAGCTGTCAATAATAATATTGACAAACTAATTACTTGTTTATTTTTTGATCATCCACAAAAAAATTTAATATTCCAGTAGATCAAAACCTGGCAAATTTATGAATATTCTTTCAGGATAATACTCTGAATGATAGTTATCATATAGCATTGACAACTACCACATCCACTAGCGGGATGAAACCCTAGTGATTAAGCAGATTTATTTTACATGATTAAGCTGAGAATTGTGGGCATATCAAAACCTTGACACCATGTTATAGATCATGATGATCCTTATGAGATGGTATGAAAGCCTATGGGTACCTATCAGTCACATAAGTAATTTACTCAATCCTTTTTGAGTGTACCATTTAGATGGGGTTTACTTTCGTCATTTTGGCAAGGAGTTTTTTGTACTTTGGTGTGGTAGATTGGGCCAGTACAACGTCAAGGAGTGATTCATTGTTGTTAAAATTATTTAGTTGCAGGGTTGCGCAGAGTGGGTTAGTTAGGCGCTCCTGGGGTGTTATTAAGGGGTGTCAGGAGACTTAGTTGTGGACCTTAAATTGGGGAGTTGATATAAAGGTCAATTGTGGCAATGACAGAAGGTGGCTAGGTCAGAATTTGATTGGTAGGGATACTGTCACAAACTCAAACTCTTCAATTAGTTCAAAAAAAGGGAAATATAACATTTGACTAAGTATGTATATTAGGATGTGCATTGACAATCGCATGAACTCTAACTGAAATTGAAGTTTTTGAGATCCATTGTTTTTATGTCTGTCTATGTGCCATTTTATGCACTTTTCAGTAATATATCAATGACTTTGGTCAGTACTTACAGCCATAATGCGTTGGGAACCTTAAAGGAGGTAGTGCTAGTGCATTAGCAACCAGGCAACGGCATCCAAATCCCTAATGTAATGGTCCATAAAAACTCTGTACCATTATATTTCTTTAAAAGTATGCTACTAGGTTTCATTGGACATCATGTTTTTGTAATATAACAGCGCCCAAGCTATCACTGTGGCTTTTCCTGTAGTGATGAAGGTCTTGTCCTCATAATCATGGTGCAAAATGGGCGCAATGGTAAAAACGTCTTTGAATGTGTCAAACGCTCATTGACACTTGAATTCCAGATGAACAGCGTTACTGCCAGTCAGGAGGTGAAAAGTGAAGCAAGCTTCAAAAAAGCTGGGTAGAATTTTTTCAAGAAGGTGACTGAGCCCAGTAAGCTACAAAGCCGTTTATGGGGCAGATATATTTGAACATGACCTAAGGCTTCAAGTTTTGATGGAGCAATGGCGTGTTCATTCTTCAACACAAAGTATAATAAGGAACTGAACTATTCTTGGAAGTTTGCATATAGATGGCTTTTCGTACAAGACCACCTTCAGAAGTGCTGCAGCCACTTCAAACAAGTCTTTTTTGTGCCGTATAGTGGTAGGGGAGTGTAGAAAATATTATCAAAATATGTTATTGCATAAGTGTAGAAATCTAGGAGCTATTTGCTCAATTACCTCAGTAATTAAAATCAAATGTTAACTTTCAGTAATATGACTCACTTTAGCTCCCCAGTCTACTGCATAGGTCTCTAAAATGTGCAATTAATAGTTGTTGATAAATAATATGATAAATTATCTGGATGATTGATACTAGTATGAAGACAAGTATCCAGTTAAGATTTCCACAGCCAAATATTTTTCCTGCTCAGGGTTCTTCTTGGAACAGGTAAAATCTTCCTTTACCCCACTGGTGAAGGTACTAATAAACTCTCCAGATAACAAGGGAATTACTAACCCTATAACTTTTCCGCTGGAGTTGGAAACTTCTAGATGGCAACAGAACTTAACCTACTTCTAGTAGCTTCAGCAGCTCTTACGGGATTCTACTCTTAAGACTTGACTACTAATTATAGCTCAGAGGTCCTCTCCTAGGAAATTATCCAGAAATTATGGTTCAATGGTCTTCTTAGTAAATTTCTATACATTCCTCTCTTGACGCAGGATCCACGGAGAACTTGATAGTAATATTTAGCCAAATGATATCTGATCTCATATCCTAATCCCAATAGTAATAAAATACAACAAATCTTCAAATGACTAGATGTGTTTTAGCCTAAAAAGATCAGCTTTATTTTATAGTTACCAAGAAATATATAGGGGAATTTGGCGCCCAACTTTTCTAATGGCGTCCCAATTAAAAACAGCAGCCGTCGCCATTAAATAAACCCTCCATGAATCGCTCAATGTTAAATAAGGCTTACGCTCATCCATCCAGCTAGTTGAGATCCACTGCCAACTATATAACAATCCGCTATGAATAAGTTTTAAATGTAGAATGTCCCAACGCCCTCATCCAATCCCAGTGGAGTGCCTTTATCAAGCTAGCAACCTGCTTAGGTAATGGGACCTTTTACCCATTATCAGCAGTTTACATTACCTAAAAGGTTAAGCCGCCAGTTTCTTCAACAAAAGCGTTGACAACGCCCAGAAACTACTCTATATATCCTTGGGTCAATAGATGACAAACCCCAATTGACTCATACAAGCTAATAAAAGATCAATTGTTAATATATGTAAATAATTTCTTGTTTATTATCAGGGATCATCCCAAACAAAACATTGTTACCCTAATGGTATCAAACCCCAGCGGATTAGTTAATGTTTGTCAGGGATAATTCACTAAACAATAGTTATCATATGTAATGCTAACTCCCTCATCCACTAGTGGGCCTCATCCCAGGCGGTTAAGCAGAAATACCTATAATTTGATCATGAGAGATAATATGGTCATATTAAAATACCAACAACAAGTGAATCTCAAGTCTCTATTGAATGGTCAATCACCCACTAAAATACAGCGGAAGCATATTTAAGCCCTAAAGGCCTCACTCTGAATTTATATATATAGCATTTCGCTTGCAGATGGCGGTCAATCATTTTCGTCCCTCTTTCACCTGTACCTGGTGTATACCTTGATGAGGTCAAGTTTGGAATATAATTTTGACATTCAAATGCTTGTGAGACTGCAGCTTCTAGTGCGAGAATTATGGGTCAGAAAAATATACCGTTGTTAATGTGCTTTAAATTACACATGACCACAAAGTGACATAAGATTTCTATGTGAAGACAATGGGGGACATAATAATCAATGGGTTGACCAACCAGTCCTTTGTAGGAAACCAACTAGTTATGTGCTCTCTGGTGCTAAACCACCGCTGTAAACCACAAAGGTTTTTATTAATTTAAAGTTGAAAACAATTATAAAAATAAAAGTTGGGGTTTTGAGTTTTTTATTAGTGGGAGCACGGGAAGCAAAAAAATGAAAGATCTCAATATTGGACCATTCCTTATTTAAATTGTATCAAGGGTTGGGGGTAATGCAATGTTAGGCGTGTGGAATAGCTTGGTAACACCCAAAATAGGTAATATGATAAATCATCCCATTAGAGCTTAGAAATTTGAGCCACTTAGGGGAAACGACTGGTGGGATGGTATTATTAGGCAGTACAAACTCATGGTAATGATTTGATATATTATAACCAATCATAGTTTACTAATTAATTGCACCTTGGGGACCTCCGCCACACCTAGAAAAGGGGGGTCCCCACTTAGGTGTTGAAATGTAACTGGAGGTGGCTGGGGGAGAACCTTTCAATGGGCGCCCTGAAATATGCTGCGTGGTTGGAGTAATCTAACTGCTAGATTTTGTATTAATCGTCCATTTAGTAGGTGGCAAGATGATAAACCAATTTGTGGGGTTCCACCGAGAAATGTCCAGGGTCTTTTGGCTGATATTTTCATTAAATTCATTTGAAATAATATTTTTATGAGATTGGACATTCAATTTCCCAATCATATTGTTATATCAGATCTAATCCCCAAAGCATTCTTTTGCTGAATTCAATATGGCAATTGTCTGTCACCCTTAGATAGATTATTGTCAATTAATCCTTCAGGACTTATTCTTGAAGGCCATATATGGATACAGGGGCAATAGATTTTGATAGAGTCTATTTTCAATTTGAAGTCATAATCAAAATTAGGAGTGTTGTGGAATCTAGTTAAACCTTTCAGATGAAGATACCCTTGAATATTTCAACTCTAGTGACATGATGGCTTATCTGGTACAGCATCAGTTGAGTTTACTCTAAAATTGCTGCCACAGCGCTCTCCTCTAACAGCATGTGAAGCAGTAGAATCTCACCCAAGTGGTAAAACGAGGTAAGTGTACTTTCTCTGTCTAAAATCAGTATGGCTAATTAATGGCTCTACCAACTCACTTATAACCATAGGTTATACTAAGTAAAAGAGAGCAGAGGAATTAGCAAAGAACTTGTACTAAAGGGCAGAGAAGTACAAGGACTTGCAAAGGGGTAGTGCTCTTTGAGACCTGCAATGCTCCCATTAGTGCTGTTATGTAAATGGCTTATTAAAAGAAGTCTGGGATTCCAATCTGGATGCATAAGCACCCATTGGATCACCCAGAATACCAAGGCAACATTAGTTATAACCCCTCTGAGAAAAATCGTTCTATCAGTAAAGTGAGGGAAATTAAAAGTAGTAATGTATCAAATACTAAGGAAAAATAAATGGCCGTAATGGGGCAGCTGTGAGTATTGCTAAGGCAATTCCAAAAGATGAGAGAGGCGATAAGGATGAAAACTACTCAGGGTTCTCTAGTTGCTGGACTTTAGTAGTGGTATCATTATAAACCAGAAAATGTTTTGTAGCGCACATTATCATTCAAGTTCTTTTACATAGAAAGATTCATAGATTAAATCAGTGACATTTATCAAATTTTATTGACACAACTTTCATTCAGGTAAATCTTTGTAGTAGTTCCTTGTTTGCAGACTGGGTTGAATTTATCACGCAGGGTTTGTGGAGAAATTGGATGGCAGATTGTATTTCTTACAACAATGGGCAGACTCCCCTAGGAAAAGTGCTCTGAATAACCTGTACAAAAAAGGCTCCCAACATGTTGAGTAGTTATGCGCTCCTTATCCATGGGAGGCGTGTTGAAATTGTTGTATTGTAGCATATGATGAACAGATTACGCCAACAGTAGTGGTTGGCAAAACATATCTGGATGTGCAGGTGCATACCATAGGAAGCTGATTGGCAAATTGCTGTCATGGCACAACTTCTTAGATAATTAACAACTGCCTACTGGATGGTCTGATCAATAGTAAACAAGACCCACTAAATAAACATCAAAGATAAAACGCAAACAGAGGCATAAATTTCCCGGTTAAAGAAAAAAAGTTTGGAAAAGGCGTGGAAATTAGCGTCCATGGAAAACTAAAGGGAAATATGAAGGCTTAATTTAGGACAAGTCCAGATAAGAAATTAAACCAACAACAGACCCTAGGAGGAACTGTCACCTTTATATTAAGATGGATAAAGATTGGAGAGAGGCAACCTGGGCTGGGCCTGGACCTTAGCAGACACATTCTAATTGAGTATAATGGGAAAAGTATATGAGTTAGAGAACTATAAAAAGCTTTGGATTAAGTCTTAATTTTTTTGTTATTGATCTCCTTAGATTAGGGCACATTTCATATTGATAGTAAGTTTTGACATATATTCAATTTGACTGGAAAATTTTGTGCAGCCAGTTCTGCCATAATTTGTGCTGATGGGTTGAACAACGGTGAAATTTTGAGTTAGATTGTGGGATCTGGGAGGTCAATTTTTGATCCATTTTGTAAAAAAATTAATCTGACTTTATTGATCCGTTAGAGGTGGTTTGGGACTCAGGGTTATTTTGAGAATTTCCTGGAAATTCCTAGGTGAAGATCTGGAAGTGGTGCAAGCCCAAGGATGCTGACAAAAGTTCTTGGACTGCACTTCCTATATACAAACCCCTCTATAATTTTTACCAAGTAAGTAAAGGAAATGGCTATAAGGAAATAATCCATAGCTACATGAAAGTAACCCACCACATATCTACCATTTGAGCAACGTTGCTCAACCAGGTTAATGGGTTTACTGGCACCTTAAGCCCCTTCTTAAACTGATAGGGATTCTGTTAAAAATAAAATCAGAGAGGCTGTGCTTTCAGACTTACATTATCTTAGTCTTATTAAACAGGAAAGATCCCACTTCTTGAAGCATGGGCCAAGGCATGTTTCTTGTGTTTCTTGGGGAGTTTGATGGCTAGAATTTTTGCAATTTTTTTCCAAGGGGGATGAGGAGCCTCATAGTGGCGCGTGGAAGTCCTCTACTAGCTCTTTGCAATTTGACAATCTCTCTCGCTTACCCAACTGTTTTCATAGGAAGGGTAAAACTTCCATACCACAAGATACTGAATTGACTAACGGGATTTTCTAGAGGCCAGAATCCATTCCACCTCCAACTCCTGAAAATCCTCAACCAGAAAAGCCATAGGAGAAGTTGGTCTTTTGAACTTGATGGAATATTTGAGAAGTTTGAAATATGTTGGAGTGCTTCAGTGTGCCAAAAGCTTTATATGAAAAGTGACATTTCCTAAATCTTTATATTTTAAAGGGTTCTGAGCTTATGTCAGCTAACTTCTAGGTGAGAACCTCCATGTGGAGATTCTGCGTGTCCAGCATGATGTGAGAGCCAACCTTGATTTTTTGTCTTGGATATGCTTCTACTATGTAGACTCTTATAATCCTCAAATGTCTTAATATATGTGTAATGGTTGAGTTTTACTCGATTGTTGCATACTGCTCAGATTTGGATTTTCTAAATCTGAGTTAGATCGCTTTTAAAATTACTTTTGGTTCAGTCATTTTGTGAACTGGGTTGTGCCTCACCTGAGTTGTAGATTATGCTTGTGTGACCCTAATTCCATAACTTGGGTGAGGCCCTCAAAGCGTTGCCTTTATAAGGCGCTCCTGCCCATTCCAAAATTCACTTGGGAATTTCACCCTAGCATTTCCCTTTCCTGGAGAGCATTTTCAATTGCTCCCCAGATGAGCTCTGGTTGTGGGGTCATTTTATTATCCTGAATAAAATAAAGGTTGTTTCAGGATTGGCTTACCTTGTTTACCTGTTGGTCTTTTCAACTGTCAAAAGTTTTTTGAATAGGTTGGTTTTGGACCAACTCCCTTAGAGAACTTGACATAACCAACTAATATTAGGTAAATTTATGAGGCTGTCAGTGCCTCAAACCTCTCCTTATGCGGTTAGGTTTCTTCAGTTGACTGTCAGTGCACCAAAAAAAGTTTGAATATATTGCAGTTGGAACTGGGGTTTTTCCATATGTTAAATTATTCTAATGACAATTTGCGCTGCACGCTGCCAATCCCCAGTTTAGTCCAACCTCAGTGGTCACATGGTCCTGGTTGTCAAGGAGCCGGCATCAGTGGGAGCTGGTGACTGATGGCTAACCCTGGATCCAAAGTGACCATTGGTTTAATTTCCTGGTGGGCCTCTTGCTCACCAGGATTTGGTGGTACCAAGGGGACCTGTCCCAGCAGGTCTCCTTCACCCCTTGAATGGTCCATCTGGAAAGGGGTTGGACGTCCAGCTGCGCTGCGCCATGCACCCTCTCTCATGCTTTCTTGGCGAAAGTGCCTTTCCAGTTAGGATGGGAAGACCATCGCCAATGGGAGCTCGGGAGGGGAGGGCGTGATACAGCCAAGTGCTGGGTGTGCGGCCTCAGGCTGGGGCTGTTCAGCCGTGCTGAACCACGCGTTCCTCTCACATTTTCTTGGCAAAAGCGTCTTCCCAGTCAGGATGGGAAGATCATTGCCATTGGGAGCCTGGTAGGGGGTGCAACACAGCCACGTGATGGGCATGCATCCTTGTGCTGAGTGGGCTGATTCCAGCAGCCCAGTCCTGATTCGTTAACACCATTTGTCATTTCCTTGAGGTGCCTGTAGTTTATCTGGACTAATTTTTCTGGGGCTCGAGGTAACTCGCCCCAGAAAGCCTTTATCATGGCAGCCTTCCACTGTGGGGCCCCTCTTTGGGGAGGGGCCCTCCTCTAAGCAGGGGGTGATGTAATGGTCAAGTTTTACTCAATTGTCCATTCCAACTTAAAATTTGGATTTTATAAATCTGAGTTAGATCTCTTTTACAATTACTTTTGGTTTGGTCATTTCAGGTGCTGGTCTGTGACTCACTTGAGTTTTAGATTATGCTTGTGCAAGCCTAATTAATAACTTGGGTGAGGCCCCCAAAGCGTTGCCTTTATAAGGCGCGCCTGCCCATTCTGAAGGACTTGGGAATTTTCACCCTTAGCATTTCCCTTTCCTGGGGTGCATTGTCAGTTGCTCCCCAGGATGATCTCTGTTAGGCGGATCGTTTTATTATCCTGAATAAAATAAAGGTTGATTTGGGGTTGGCTTACCTCGCTTACCTGTTGGTCTTTTCACCTGTCAAGGAGTTTTTCAAGTAGTTTGGTTTTGGACCAACTCCCCTAGAGGGCTTGGCATAACTAACCAATAGTAGGTAAGTGTTTGGGGCTGTAGGTGCCTTAAACCTCTCCCTAAGCAGATAGGCTTCTTTGGTTGACTGTCAGTGCACCAAAGAATGGTTCAATTATATGGAGGTTGGAACTGGGGTTTTTTCATCCGTTACAATATGTTCCCTACCAAGGTTCTGAGAATTATAGATGACTCTTATCCAATTTTTGCTGTAGTGACCTCTGAGGACACACAGAGACAAACATAGAAGGAGGAATTATATCTCAAGTTGGCCTCAAAAAGGGGAAAAGTCTTGGATGTATAATAGATGTTGGTATATGAAGACTGAGCTGGGGCAGCTCCATGGAACAGGTATCTTAGGGAGCGGAAGCTTAGCAGTTCATGTACTGTTCTAAGACCTAATAAATCCTTTTGGGCTGACCATCACATTGTGGATGACAGGTAGTAAGTTGACAAGGTTTATTATTAAAAAGCGCCAGGATTTTATCCTAAAACAAGGCAGTGAACCGGGGGCCACAGTCCCTCACAATATCTTTTAGAAAGCCAAACATAAATAATACATGAGTAATAAACAGAGTTTCAGTTTCTACTGCAAAATGGACGTATGGCAAGTACTAATAAGCGTGATCTTGGTGAACTGCTTATTGACTACCAATGTTGCGTCTAAGCCATTGGTGGAGGAAAGCTCCACAATAGAGATGATTAAAAGCTGGCGTCCAAGGACCTTTTTCCTGATGCAAGGGGTGCTGTAAAAATTTACTTAAGGGTTATAATCGGCAAACAACCCCAGTAATCTTTTTACTGAACAGGTTCAGTTTATTGTGCACTTCGTCTGCTTTGCATAGTATATTAGATTATTGATTGATAATAGTATGACTATTATTCATAGTTGAGTGTGAATTATTATATCTCAGCCCAATGCTCGGCCAGTATTCCTGATTAAATACTTGAGATGTCATGATCTAGGGATTTGTTCCCTCGTTCTGTCCAACCTGACCTTCTCTGAGATCTCCTGGTGACAGTCTCTTCAGTCCAACACACCGTTGGCAGCAATCCCTGATTGTTTCTCCTTACTCTCTAGATCCCCGCTCAGATCTTTACTATCTTTACTAAGAGTCTCCCAATTATCACACACATCAATAATATCCTTGAGAAGAATAGAATAATTGAAAGCTGATAATAGTTTACTATTTAAACTATATAATGGATGAAAACTATATTAATCAAATATTGTTGTATTATCTGTTTTACTAACTATTTGTCCTTTATTAGGAGTGAATTATAGGGAATTTATAGTGGAGATTCAGTCATTTAGCCCTCAGTTGACACCTCTTTGATGAAACGGCAGCTGTTGCCATTGAATCACCCATCCTCATCTTGGCAGCGATGGTCTTCCCCATCCTGACTAGGATTCCATCATTGGACATCCTCAAGACCTAAATGGAAAGAGTCAGAAAACGTGCCCCTAACGTATTCTCTCGATCCAAGTGAACCAACCATATTTGGCTAGTGACCTGCTTAGGTAATGGGACTTATTACCCATTAAGGCAGGTCACACACCAACAGATCGATTTACTAGTTGCAGGTGGCATCACTCACCTAACAACTTTCAATTCAATCCCAATCAGTTGGTGATGAAACCCAACCAATCCCAAATATACACCTGATAGTTATTCACTATCAGATGCCCCTATTTCATTGGCAACTTTGCCCGATGGGATCTTAAGCATTCAACTGGATTGATCCCTGATGGATCTGACCAGGTATACCCCAAAATCCCCCAAACATAGTCATTCCAAAATTCAGGTCAACCTATTTCCAATTTCACTTCGCCTTAAAGAATTATCCCCTAGCGATTCCTGGTAATCTAGCAGGCTGAGAATATGGGCAAACTTCCCAACACATCCCCCCTCTTGCCTTGATTTCCAGTGAGAAAAGGACTGTGGCATGAGAACACCACTTCGGACACTTGGTCAAATACTTCATTGGCTCAAGTGGAGTATGATCGTCAATACTCAGCGTTGCTCAGGATGACCTTTGGCATGTGGCACTTTTCCTCTTCCTTCTCAATACCGCCTACTCAGAGTGCAGTCCCACGATCTACTGTCATGCTAGGCTGATCAATCTACTTGTGACAATATTAGTCCCAGGATCCAGTTTTCCCCCCATCAGGGCATATGACCCGCTGTCATATTCAGGATTCTTGGTCCGGCGTCCTTGATTTCCTAATTTTCTCCTCATCCTATATAGGAGACTCTTGCCATCGATGTTAATTTCATTTTTCAATTAAGAACGCTTATTTATGTTCGCCCTCATTATTTCTATCATAACGTCTTGGCTCAAGTCATTCCTAATTTTTCTCTTGGAGAGCTTATCCCATTAATTTTGAGAATAATTTCTCAAAATAGGAGCTTAATGGATTGTAGAGTACATAATGTCAACTTCCATATAAGTCAGACATCCCCTTTCTCGTCCAGATCATCTGTCAAATTCCAAGTTGTGATACCAGAAGCTTCTAAATAGTTTGTCTGATCAAGATCTTTGGCCCTTCCAGCAGATGAGTCAGGATGCATGATGAAGCCTCTTCTATGGTCCTTCCAGGACTCATATGCTGAGTCTGGTGCCAGCGGCTAGTCCTTCCATCAAATTACCAGAAATGGTAACCAATCCTTCCAAAACCAGGCTTGCAATTATTTTAATCAACTTTCAGCCGATTCTTCCTTTGTTGTCAATTCCAGAGTTGGATTTCAAAACTCTCCTGGATTTGGCTCCTTTCACTGATGCACTGACTATCATCATGGATGCTCCAGAGATTATGCTTTTCACTCTTGATCGCTCTTTTCTTGCCAGGTCAGACCTGCTTCCTAAGTTCCTCTTCCACCTCAGACAATACTACAAACCTGCTGTCCTGGCTACTGAGCTCACCATCAGTAACAGTATTCATTTTGAGCTCCCCTACGCTGAAATCCAGGCCCAAGTCACCGAGGCTTTGTCCCTAGCGCTGAATTCCTCTGAACTTGAGAATATCCTAGATCGGGATACTGCCACTTATGCTCTTCGCTTTGCTGGCCAAGTTCTTTCTAGTTGATCCATGAAGCTTTCAGCCTCTCCCAGGTTTCACCAGTCCTTCAGCTTCAGCTTCCGAGAAGCCTGTAGTCATCTTTTGCAGGATGCCATTCAATCCCTGCACAACTATCTCGTCTCCAGTGCTTCTCATTGGTATCTTCCGCTGATGGCATTAGTAGGGGGCATGATTCAGCAACCCCCGTCAAGCATCCCTTGTTTGCTGTCAGCCCATATGTCCAGTGTTCTTGATGAAGCCCGTCGTCAGGCGCTCTAAACTAATCTCTGGCTCTGGTACCATATTGGGATTACTCAGGGTTATTTTCCAACTGCCTATTCTAATAATATTGCTTTCCTCCCCACTTTGGGGTTTCACGATTGGCTTCATCTGACATTTTAATTTCCCTTCCCTTAGTCACTTTCTCACAGGGCTCTGCATCTGCTCAAAGAATGTGGTTTCATGTAGGTCTAGCCCTTGCTAGCGTCTAACTTCACATCAATTTTGATGGACTGTTCATTCCTACTGCTATCCATCCTCCCTCGCCCAAGAGGTGACATAGGCGGAATCATCCCCATATCGAGGACAATTAATAAAAATATAAATTATAAAGTTATATCGGTTTTTTCTCTATGCAGTTTATAATCTTTTTTTCAAAATTTTATCATTTTTTTTATTTTTATTCTTCTTTTTCCATAGGACTTGACCTTGTTTCAGTTCAGCGGTCCATCTTGTTATTTTCCCCAAACTGGGTCATGGGTACTTAAATCTGCTAGTTTTCTATGGTTCAGAGGTCCTTTTATTATACTTAACCATCTAGATTGGTTCAGAGGTCCTTTTTTCAGAATTGACCTAATCATCAGGACATGACCAACTTAATGGTTCATTATTCCTTCGGGAACTCTTTTAATTTTTTCATCAATCCATCACTTCAGATACTTAGCATGGACTTAATTCACAACTCTACCATCCAAGAGATTCTTGATGGAGTAAGAGTCAGTCACCATCTTGGTAATAACTTCAAATGAACCTGACCACAACTCATCTAGTCTGTTTCTTCTTCTAAAACCATGCATATCGCAATAGGCTACTATTTTGCCTATTCAATATTCTGCCAAGGCCGGTCAGTTATCATCCATCAATTTTGCTTGTATCCTTTTCTTCAGTGTAGTATTGAATGCTTGCAATTGTATATCAATCAGGATATTTATCAGTCAGTACAAGTACTGTTTGGCACTCATCCCCGATGTTGGTTCCACCACCAAATATAAAATTGGTGGCAATACAGCCTTTCTCATGTACAACAACTCAAATGGCGTTTTTTCCATCGCCATATGATAAATGATATTATAGGCGAATGTCATTGAACTCAGGTATGTTCCCCATGCAGAAGATCTTCCTGCAACCAGCTTCCTCAACGTCATGGCCAGCGTTCTATTCACTCGTTCTACCAGTTCATTTGTCCACAGCCAGTAGGGTACTGACACAATTCTTCTAAACCCCATTATCTCATTCAGTTGTGGGATCACATGAGATGTGAAGTTTGTCCTAATATCTCTAAGTAGGACCGTAGACATCCATGTCTATATACTACTTGATCAAGGATGAACCTCGCAGTGCTGGAAGCATCTACTTTCGCCAGGGCCTTCATCTCGATCCATCTCATCAGATGATTAATGACAACTATTATGTACTTGACTCCCCCTGTGCTAATCATCAATAGTCCCATTACATCAATGGACACCGTATGCCAGGCAAATCCAGGGCGGACCAGTCAGTATCCAGTTGTATTCTTATGTGGCTTGTGCAGCTGGCACTCCAAAAAACAGGCTAGATAGTCCGCAACATTGTAGTTGATTGACTCCCAGTAGTAGTACTGGTGAATATGATTGGTTGTTTTTCTCAGGCCTCCATATCTGACAACCTTATGAGCAGCTAGTACAATAGCTGCTCTTTCTGACAGCTTTGGTTTAATAACTGATTCCCATTGATCATATTGAACACTTGTCCATCCAGGGTCTTAATGTTTTCCATCACTTTCTGAAGCACACCTTGGATTTCTCAGGGCTTATTCCCAATTTCTCCATCAACCATTCTCTGGAATAGCTCATCCGCCTGCGGGTATACCATATGAACCATTGGTAACCATGATAAGCCATCTGCATTCTGGTGAGAAGCCCTCACTTGGTGGACAATCTCATAATCATAAGCCTGTAGCTTAAGTGCCCATTGGGCCAGTCATCCTTCTGGTTCTCTTAGATTGTGGAGCCAACACAACGAGGAGTGGTCCATCACCACTTTAAAGTGCGTTCCATGTAGATACACTTGAAACTGCTTACATGCATAAATGACTGCAAGGCATTCACACTCTTTTACAGTGTAGTTTCTCTCAGAGTCTGAGAGTGTCCGGCTCACATATGCCACTGGATGTTCATCCCAAAGTTCATCTACTTGGCTTAGTATGGCACCAATTGCCATCAACAAAGCATCATTTTGTATAATAAATTATCGATCAGAATTTAGATATTTCAGAATTGGAGAATCTATTAGGTACCACCATAGCTCATCAAAGAATCTTTGAGCTTCTTCATTCCATACGAATCATTTCTTCAGATCCTTCAATAGATGGAATAAGGGTTCGGCAATTCTGGCAAAATCTTGAATAAATCTTCTATAGTATCCAACCATCCCAAGAAACACTTGGATGTCTTAGACACTCTTCAGCACAACCATCCATTATATGGCTTCTATCTTCTGGGCTTGCAGCTGCAATCACTAGAGTTGATCACGAAGCCCAGATATTCCAACTCTTTTTTGAAGAAGTGACACTTCCTCAGCTTAATCTTCAGGTTATCCGTGGACAGTCATTTGAATACTTCTTCCAAGTGGTGTAGGTGATCAGTAAACGTCCTACTGAACAAATTAATATCGTCTAAGTATACCAGGATGCATGACAGCTTCAAGTCGCTCAGTATAGCGTCCATGGCCCTCTGGAACGTTGCAGGCGCATTACATAGACCTTGGGGCATCCTTGTCGGTTGGTATAGCCCCTGCATGGTAATAATCGTGCATTTTTCCTGGTATTCTTTTGGCAAGTTGATTTGTCAATATCCTGAGATCAGATCCATCGAAGAGAGATACTTTGCTTCTCCCAATCAATCTAGCACATCATCAATCCTTTGTAGGTGATACAAATCCTTTTTTGTAATTTTATTCAGCTTTCAGTTGTCAATCACCACCTGGTTGGAGCCATCATTTTTCTTCACAATTAAAATCAGACTCGCCCAGGGATTTGACAATGGAACTAAAAGCCCAAGCTTCAGTAGTTTGCTGATTTCATCTTCCACTACCGCTTCAGCTTCTTTCAATTGTCAGATTAGTCCTATCCTGATTGGCAAAATTTCCACGGTATTGACCTTGTGGATCACATCTCTTGCACATTCCAAATCATGGTCATCTCGAGTGAATACTTCCCAATACTTTTAAAATAATTCAAGCACCTCCTCTTGCTGGCCTTCCGACATATCAGCAAGTTGCTCTCAATCAACCAATAGGTTGATACTTTTAGCTACCCCAGCCATTAATCCCATTTCATTGAGAGACCCAAAATTGTGGAATCATCTCAATTCTGCCATCGGGATTAAATGAATAAACGTGATGATTTGATTCCTCTTGATCTTTATCAGTTTTTAACTTAAATTTGCCAAGAGAACTCAAATTTCTCCATGGCCTGGCATTATTACCCCAGGAGCCACCCAAGGCTCCACTATGCATTTTCTCCCAGGGGCTTCTGACCTCCCCATACAATAGCTCAGGTATCTCCAATGTCAATCCTGTGCTGACTATCATCTGCGATCCTGGCAGTATGGTCTTCTCATTCTTGATCCTCAGTGGAATTCTCCAGTTCTCTGGGATTTCTGCCAGCATTTCTCATCGCTTTTGACCAACTAATTGATATCAAATCAGGATGATGCCATCATTGTATATTAGATTGATGAAGTTGTTTCTCATATTCAGTGGAGCTTCACCATCCTTTTGATATACCAATGATAACGTCTGGCCCAATATGGTCACCATATTATACTTAAAGTTACATTTAACTCTGTACTTGCATAGAAACTCTGTTCCAATCAAAATGTCATAGTTTTGGTTGGCCAAAGCTATTGCTAGCGCAGATACCACCAACAACCCAAATCATAGTGGCAACATGCTATACGCTCCACAGGAGATGGTGGTGTTCAGCCCAGCTGTCCCAATTCTTCCTATGCTTCTAATCCAGCAAGATCTTCATCCTCTTTACCAGCTTGGTCGAGACAATGTTGATGGGCACTCTGCTGTTGACAATCACCCTCACTCTCACTTGATTCACTTGTATGTCTATATATGTACACTTGGAGTATTGCAATATAGTGTTTACTGAGTGTATAGCAGTGTTATTAGCTGAATCGAGGGTGTGAATAATTTGTGCCAATAAATCAGGAAACAATTTATTTATCATGCTGAGGGGGATCATTAAATGGCCTCATCTAATTGGACTTCAGACAATTCTTCAGTATTCTCAGTGGTTCAGATCTTGTCCGCCAGTTGTTGGGCATACAGCTGGGAAACTTCCTTGATTATCTCAGAGTCAATTCTCTTTGCCCAAGATCTGGTCACTGCATTTACATCCAAATTGACCACTTGATATAGCTGATCCTGTATGACATCATCCACAAACAGATCACTGATATCAATTTCCTCTGTCATGATGTCAGGAGGAACAGGCTTCTCCGCAGTTCTAGACTGTTCCCTGTCTAGGCTGTGGGCCCTTTTTCCAATTCCTTGGTGGCAGCTGACTCTTTTTCCTGGACCACATTGATTTGATCCTTAGTCTTCTTGCAGTGCACTGCGAAATGTCCTTTCCCACCACGTTGGTAGCAGATCTTTTCCTTCTTAAATAACCGTCTGAATTCTTTGGGCTTATTCCACAGCACGGTTTGGTTGTTCATCTCTTTAGCTCCTTTGTTTCCCTTCATGGTATTCATATTGTGCACCAGATTAGATTTGAAACTTCTATTTGAGGCATCAAATGTTGCTCCCAAAATTTTCAAATTATCTACCATTTGAGAGGTAGTTATTTCCATCGTGAACATGGAAGACATCATTAGATGCAAATTGAGATAGGGCCAAAGGGCTTCTTGTAAGGCAATTCTGGAATTGAATTCGTCCAGTACTTTCGCTCCAACCAGGATCTGTAACTCATGGTAGAACCAATCCACGAAGCTTGCTAGAGACTCATCTTTATGGAACCGGATTCCCATGAACTCCTGTTTACACTTTGACATGCACATCAGACTCCCAAATTCTTTCATGATGGCCTCCTTGGTCTCCGCATATGACCAGCTGTCCCCTCTAAGTGAGGTAACACTAAGTTCTGATTTCAGTGTCTAGGCAATTCATGACCATCAACGCCTTTTGAAGATCCCCATAGCCATACATAGTCATATTGAACAGTTGGAAAATCGCTGGGGCATTATCCCGATGGAACGTTGGCAATTTTAGTGTTGCCTTAAATTCTTCTGAGTTATCTCTAGCTGATTCTCTAGGTTTGGCCACTCGGCTTACTTGAGGAGTGACTTCGGGCATCATCTCCAAAATGGCAGCAAAAACAGGTTGCATGTTCCTTGGGGTATTTGACTTCCCAAGTATTGTGCGAGGACTTCTTTCTTTGGCATCGCTTGCCATATTTGGCTCACAACTGCATTTGTGAGTTTTAAGCTCCTCCACCTGTTTGATCAGTCACTCTATGTCAGCGCTGAAATTTATCAAATGAACGTGATCTGCTTCTCACTCTATTTTCAGATATAAAACTATTCAAACGAGGTCCCCCTTTTTTAGCACTAGGTGGTCCCAACCTAAAGGGGGAATACACCAATCTTTATTTAATCACGCCTGAGCTCCTAAGAGCTTGAGGCGAAGGCAGGGGTAAGCAGAGGTGTCGAGAAAGGGTGGGGGAAAGCTTTTTCAGAGCCAGGTGTCCACTTGAACTGACCTTTTGGCCCATGACGACATGGTAAATACTCTCATAGACATCTTGAAATGAACCTGAAAGTGAGTGATCATATGGGGCAGCGTCCACATAGTGGAGTCAAAAGCGGCGCGAAGATATGAATTATGAATAGTCCATATCACTACACCAAATGCCAGAACCCTTAATGATTGGGAGCAATTGGTGAGTGAAAGTTTGAACATGAAGTCCTGAACTGGGTGCGCTACCCAGGGTTCTGCTCGCAGGAGTTCGCGGACCTTGCTCCAGAAAGGGGCTATGAGGGGGTAAGTAAAGAAGCGGTGGAGGTGGGTGTCTGTCAGCTCTGCACATCGTGGGCAACCCTTGTGCTGATAGGTGGGACCAGTTCGATCCTCTGTACTGTATGAGCAGTTTAGAACATGCCACAGTGTATTTGACACTTTTGCTGAGAAAACAGGATGGGTAACTTCCTTCCAGAGCGCCTTGAGATCACATTCCACAGCGGGGGTAAAAGTTCCAGGAGACAAGGCCGCATAGGGGGTCTGTCCAGAGGGTGGAGATGGGAGATAACAATCCTCCCATTGTGGACCAGGGTGTGATGCTGGGGGCTGATCCCAGGGCCACTCCTTTTATAAGGGAAGGCGTGGTACACCCATACTCCTACCCTCTTAAGTTCAAGGAGAGCCTGATTCCAGTAAGAACTTGATGAAGGTTTGAGGCGGTGGCGTAGATGGTTTTTTTTCCACTCTCCCACAGCTTTAGGTGAGGTTCGTGGGAGCCCTAGAGAGGCCGCTAAACCCTGGCTTAAGGCTGTAGTTCATTGCGGCATTGGAGCCATATCCCAGAAAATGATGGGCTTAAGGAACCCCGTCAGTATTGAAGTGGCATGAGACCTAGTGTCCAAAAGACCTAGGCCCCCTTACTGCGGGGCCAGGATATTGTGGTCAGAGCTGTGGGTGGGTGGTTGGATCCTCATATCTAACAGCGAAGTATCACATTCAACCTCATGTAGAAACTTTCTGTAAAGGGGCAGACATGAGCGAGAAACCATAGCTTTGATAGAAGAAAAACATTCGACATCAGGGTGCGTCCCTGGGGGGTTATACGCCAGCAGCTCCAGTTAGCTACACGAGAGTTTATTGGATTAAGCAAGCGGTCCTCATTATCCTTGATTGTAACCCCTTGTGGTGTGGTGAGGACACCTAGATGCCGAAAGGTGTCCTGGGTAGGTTCCAAACCAAAATGCAGAGAAAAAGATGGGGTACCAACTTGCACTATAGCGGTTTTAAAAGTATTAACTTTTGCATTAGACGCCTTGGAGTAGCAATCCAGATCCTCCATGGCCAGGTCTAGGTCCTTCTTACATCCAACTGCCACAGCTGTGTCATCAGCAAAGGCTATGGTGCAGGTGGGGGTTTCCCCGGAACCTGAATACCCACCAGTCGTTCCTGGAGTAGGGCCAGAAGAGGATCCAAAGCTATGTTGAACAAAATTAGGCTCAGTGGATCCCCTTGGCGGAGACCCTGTTCAACCATAACCGCTGCTGTAAAGCCTGTTGGGGACAGTACTTTAGTGTGAAGCTGGGCGTAAAGCGCTGATAGCCATGTCCTATCTTGTGGTGGGATGTGGAGGCGGGTTAGGGGGCGTCCAGATACTTCCAATTTACTCGATCATATTCTTTTTCCATCTCCAGAAGCGCCACAAAACCATGTGTTTGAGACGAGGTAGCTGACAGGGTTGCCAGAAGCTCATTGTAATTGTTTAAAGCGATCTCCCTGGGATAAAGCCATGTTGAGCTGGGTTGAGGCGTGGTGCTGCCCACTTAGTCATGCGGCTTGCTAGAAGCTTAGTAAATAGTTTGTGGTCCGTGTTCAATAGTGATATTGGTCGCCAGTTTGCAAGGTCCTCTCGGCTCGCTTTCTTATGGATAAGGGTCATAATTGATCCTCTCAAGTCAGGAAGTACTCCCCCTTCTGCCAAGAGGGTCAAGAAGAGGGGCTGGAGGGCCTTTGTAACTGCGACAGGATCCACTAGAGAAACACCTCAAATGGTATACCATCTGGGCCTGAGGCCTTCAGGCGTGGGCTGTGGAGTAGAATGTCCATTACTTCTTGCTGTGTAATTGGTGCAAGAAGTTCTTCATCCGCTGAGAAATTAACCATTGGTTCCGGATCCCCTTCAGTTAATTCATGAACATCTTCTGGGCTTACCCAGGAAGCCTTTAAGAGGGCTGAATAGTAACGGTGGATCTCGCTGGTGATCTCCTCCTTATTTGTGGTGACAGTGGTCCCCACCCTCAGGGTTGCAATCTCCTGATCCTTTGAGCGGGCTTTCTGCTTCTGGTTAAAGAAACAGGTGGGCCGTTCCCACTGGTTGTAGTAACGTGACTAGATGAAGTTTGCTGTACGTTCTTTTTGCTCAGTAAGTTCCTGCTGGTATGTCTCATGGGCCAATTCCCAAGCCTCCAACCATTGAGAGGAAGGCACAGATTGGCAATTCCTTTCAAGGTGTCTTATTCTAGCTTCAGCACGTCTGACTTTAGCCTGGGCCGCTGTCATTCGAGCCTTAGCACAATTGTAGGCTACCTTTAGGATCCTTGCTTTTGTATCAGCCCATTTTTCTTGTAAAGTTTGCAAATGAGGTGAGGCCAGGTGATCTAGCTCAAAAATGGCTGCATTTATCTTCTCTCTTGCAAACTGGTTGTTCAAGAGCCCTGGATAAATCCTTGGCTAAAATCTTCTTGATGGTCTGAGGATTGTTGTCAGGATCACTGTGAGGAATCTGTGATTAATTATAATGTTATCTTGGGTTATGGGAGAGGAAACTCGACCAACCAGCAATGGGACCACTAGGGCCATATCAATACATGAAGCTGATGTGAATCTCCGACCTGCACTTTGGATCTGAGACATACAGCCAAGTCAAGATGCTGAGGGGAGGAGGGCATCCATGAAACCACTTGACCTGAGGAACTTTTGAAGCTGAGCTGTACATCGTCTGTCTTGTGTGGCAGGAGGAAAGGTGTCACACACCCGACTTAATATTGTGTTAAAATCCTCCATCAGCACTGTATTGCCTGGGAGTTGTAGTAGAGCAAGTTCTTCTAAAAGACGGTCCTGCTCTTGACCTGCATTTGGCAGTTATATGCTTGCAACAAAGAAGGAGAACTCAGGGGTGATAATTTAGCCAATATAAGGCGATCATCAAGGTGTTACGAAAATTGGTGGGTTTTCACCTGGGGGTTGAGGATAATAAGGGCCACATAGTGTGTCCAACAGGAGTTACCTCCAAATTGGTCATTCCATGCTACAAAATCAGAGGGGGGACATGGGGCTCCTGGACAGCTGCAATATCCATGCGAGTCAGCCTAAAGTTGCATAGGAGGCGGGCTCTCCACTTGTAATCCTGCAGCCCAATAGAGTCAATGGACTGTAGGGTCAGGGTGCCCCTTTGGGGCCTCATAGCTGTCCCCCTCTGTATCCCGGGGGGTTACCAGAGCTTCCACCTGCATCCATAAGGCTGCTCATTTTTAGTCCTTGAGCTTGACTCTTTGCAGCAATCTGTGCTGATTGACGAGGAGGAGGATTATCCTGAGTTGATGGGGCTGAGGTGCCTGTAGGCCAGCCCAAGATACTTCCCCCGCTGCTTTGCACGGGAGTATCTTGAAGGTGCTCCATAGATTCCTCCATTTGTGCATCATCTGATGTATCAGAGTCCAGAGTCACCTCCTTCAGTACTGAGAATGGCGTCTGAGTTGCAATACCCGTAGATTGTGGGGGTGGCAATGACTTGGTACCTCCACCCCGACTTGGGGTACTCCATACCTGTTCCACACTTGGGGTATTTTGTGTTACTGAATTCGTCAAATGAGGTCCCCTTCTTTCTTCAAAGAAGTTACTTTCCCAAGTAACTCATTCCCAAAACTTGCAAGATTATTGATCCTTTCCTCCATCTTGATGACTCGTTCTTCCAAGGCTGAAGATTCCCAATGATCTGTTGAATTTAGGGCATCTTGTTTCACAGTGGCTAATTCTGTCCACAGTTTGCATAACACATCTTTGTAAGACATTCTTATAAATTTTAACTCAACTACACCCCTGTAGTGAGCACCAACCTGTAAAATTTACTTAAGGGTCATTAACGGCAAACAACCCCAGTAATCTTTTTACTGCACAGGCTCAGTTTCTTGTGCACTTTGTCTGCGTTGTATAGTATATTATATTATCGATTGATAATAGTATGACTATTATCCATAGTTGAGTGTGAATTATTATATCTCAGCCCAACGCTCGGCCAGTATTCCTGATTAAATACTTGAGATGTCATGATCTAGGGATTTGTTCCCTCGTTCTGTCCAACCTGACCTTCTCTGAGATCTCCTGGTGACAGTCTCTTCAGTCCAACACACAGTTGGCAGCAATCCCTGATTGTTTCTCCTTACTCTCTAGATCCCCACTCAGATCTTTACTATCTTCACTAAGAGTCTCCCAATTATCACACGCATCAATAATATCCTTGAGAAGAATAGAATAATTGAAAGCTGATAATAGTTTACTATTTAAACTATATACTGGATGAAAACTATATTGATCAAATACTGTTGTATTATCTGTTTTACTAACTATCTGTCCTTTATTAGGAATGAATTCTAGGGAATTTATAATGGAGATTCAGTCATCTAACCCTCAGTTGACACCTCTTTGATGAAACGGCAGCCATTGCTGTTGAATTACCCATCCTCATCTTGGCAGTGATGGTCTTTCCCATCCTGACTAGGATTCCATCATTGGACATCCTCGAGACCTAAATGGAAAGTGTCAGAAAATGTGTCCCTAACCTTTTCCTCTTAATCCAAGCAAACCAACCATATTTGGCTAGTGGCCTGTTTAGGTAATGGGACTTATTACCCATTAAGGCAGGTCACGCACCAAATGATTGATTGGCTAATTGCAGGCGGCATCACTCGCCTCACAACTTGCTATTCATTCCCAATTAGTTGGTGATAAAACCTGACTGATCCCAATTGGTACACCTGATAATTAATCACTATCAAATGCCCATATTTCTTTGGAAACTCTTCCTGATAAGATATTAAGTATTCATCTGGATTGATCTTCAATAAATATGACCAGGCGAATATCCCAAAATCCCCCAAACATAGTTACTCTGAAATTTGGGTTAACCAATTTCCAATTCACTTCGCTTTAGGGAATTATCCCCTAGCGATTCCTGGTAATCTAGCAGGCTGAGAATATGGGCAAAAATCCCAACAGATGAACGGTCCCTTTTTTCAAGATCAATCAGCATTTATGCTGTGCAGGTGTTGGGATTCTTAAAATGATCATATTAGCTAGCTTAAACTAGTTATAATTAATCTGCTTATCCGCTAGAGGATGAGGCCCTCTAGTGGATGTGAAAGTTATCGTATTATATGTTAACTATTGTTTGGTGAATTATCCTGAATGAACATTTAGTAATCTGCCAGGGTTTGATACACCAGATTGCTAATGTTTCATCGTGGATAATCTCTAACAGTAAACAAGTAGTTTGGCTGTTAATTTAATAAACAATAATTATATTAGCTTGTAGTAGTCAATTGGATTTTGGCGCTGATTGAAGAGGGTTTTGGGTAGTTGCTGGGCGTTGAAAACGCCTTTGGTGCCAGCCACTGGCGGTTAAACTGTTTAGACAATGCAAACTGCTGATAATGGGTAAAGGGTCCCATTACCTAAGCAGGTTGCTAGATTAATAGGGCTATTTCGCCTGAGTTGGATGAGAGCTTTGGGACATGTTACCTCCAGATCTGACCCATTGCAGATTGCTATTTAGTCAGCAGTGGAGCCTGACTATTTTGGATGAATGAGTAGAAGCCTCATTCTTCATTGAGAGATTCATTTAGATGAATTTATTAGCAATGACTGCCATTTAAAACTAAGCACCAACAAAAGAGTTGGGCCTGATTTATTATATATTCCTTTAAAATTCACCAAATTAAGTAGAATCTTTATAGTATCAAACATATCTAGCTTTTATACATTTATTGTATTTTAGGGGGTGGAAGGCGAGTCAGTAGGGCATACAGCTACCAACCTGAAGGTTGCGAGCCTGATTCCCACCCTTTGCACATTGATTGGGGTGCCAGCTAAAGGAAGCTATTGGCGGTTAGTATGTATAATAACACGAAAACCTTACCCATGATGTAACCAGTAAAATATGAGTCCCAATCGGAGGTGAAAAAAAACTTTCTATGACAGAATTCACCCTACTCAGGTTTTATGTCAATACTTTCTTTCTCTATTTTGGTAGTTTCCATCCCCAAGTCGGCTTGCCTCAAATAAATAAATACATTTATTGTATTTTAGGCATTATTTGAACTAGATTAATGGGATCAGATAGCTCTAGAATAGATATTACTATTAAGTTCTCCACAGCTCCAGTGTCAAGAGAGGAAGGGATAGAAGTTTCACCAGGAAGGCCACTGGATTAAAGATTGCCAGATAAGTCCTAGAGAGGACCTCTAAAATTCATTTAGTAGTTAAGTATCATAAGTAGAAGTTACCTTAAGAACCACTGAACCTACTAGAAGTAGGTTAAATTCTGTTGCCATCTGGAAGTTTCCAACTCCAGCGGAAAATTTATAGGGTTATTGTTTCCCTTGTTATCTGGAGAATCTATTAGTACCTAATCAGTGGGGTGAAGGAAGATTATACCTGTTCCAAGGAGAACCCTAACCAGAAAAATTTGGTTTGTGAAAATCTCAACTGGATACTAAACTTCATACTAGTATCAATCAACCAAATACTTTATCAAATTATCTATCAACAACCTTTGATTTCACATCTAAAGAACCTGTGCATAAACCTAAAGGAGCTAACGCGATCTACAATCCTGAAAGATTACTGCTTTAAGATCTTAACAGAAGATAATACAGCTGGCCATCAATTCTGGGATATCTGTTAGATATCCTAGCTAATTATAGGACCTCCTAGTGAGATCTGCACACTTTTTTCCTGGATGGCCTACTCGAGGGGGATAAGGTGCTCTTCATTGACTTAGGTGCGCAGAGAGGTATGAACCAGATCCTGTCCTTAAACAATATCACTCCTTCAAAAATAGCATTTAGTGGTAAGATACAGCGCTTTGGTTAAAAATCTTTATATAGCTATAATTTATCTGGACATAATATTTTAGCTTCTAAGACATAAGAAAAAATCTCTTTCCACTTGATAGCACTTTCAAGTGAAAAATTAACAAAATTAAATTAACAACATCCAACTTGCTGAATCTGAATTTCCATTGATGTCCTCATATCTGTCACCTGCTGTCCCAGTGTTAGGCAGCAGCGATCCACCCTCTAGCATTTTCCACATTTTGGGGAAACATGTAGAGACTGGCTTGAATAGTCAACAAACTCTTCTGGCTTCTTTTCCCTCTGTGGGACTTAGCGCTTTACCTTAAAACATCCACCTGACTCACCCCCATCTTATCGCCCTCCCTTGATCCACCATTCAATTTTGCCTCCATGTCAACTACAGGAATTTATTCCAACATGCTGATAAGACAATTATTGAAGTAGCCACTACTGCATTTTCACTGACTTGCTTTATTGATTTCTGCCCATTTATGGGCTATTTTGACATAGGCTTCCAAACTGAGGAGGGTGTTGCAATGGCGGCATTGACTCCTCAAATCTATAAAAAAACTCCCATTACTACTACCCGTAATCACCTCCCCGCTGACACCACACTGGTGGTGTCATTTTCAAAATTTCCCTTCTTATCTCCCACCTCAATTTTATATAAATAATTATATGTCAGGGCTTTTGGCTTATGGCAATCACCCAACCTCATCTTCACCGTTCCCTCTAGTGCTGAGAACAGTGATACCCCTCGCGCCACTGCCACCATCACCCCACACCACTCTAGCATTATTTATCAAATACCTCGCATGTTTGCATCACTGGTGCTCTAGATCATTTCTTATGGGCTAGCATTGACAATGTTTGACAGATTTGTCCCCTCTTTTTCAAATTAGACCACTCTATAGAGTCCTGTCCCCATGCCGCAACAACTGTTACATTTCTGATCCCTTGTCAGCGGCGTCTGAATGAGGTGTTTTGTTACCTTTACACCCAAAATACTTTCTCACTGGGACAGCGCGGGAGATCAGCCCCTGTTAAAACCGCCAGCCACACTCATCACCCTGAATTAAACCAACTAATTGTAATCAGGCTTGGACCATTGTTTGCACCCAAGCAACACCCCATTAGCCTATTAACACCCACCCAAAATTCATTCCCTTGTTTAAGCAAACCAAAATCCTTGGGCTCTATTGGATGAGGTTAACAAATAAAGTTAATTATCTTGAATGAGGTTGACAAATCAGGTGAAATTTCCTCGGAGGGATATGACCTGGGTGAATTTCTTAAATCAGATTTTGACAAACCTCTTTCACCCAGACGTTATGTCTCTAAGCCCAATACTATCTCCTACCAAAGTGGCCACCAGCTTGCCATAGCAGCGCTGGCCTCTACCATTGTCACCACCCCCAAAAGTTAGTGATACGCCCTGTTTGTGAATTTAATAATGGTCTGCACAACCTAGCTTCTCTTGATTTTCCTGAAGAAGCGCGGGCTGAACTTTTAAATTGGGTAACGCCATTTCCACTACCATACATATTACTCAACTATTAACATTCACCCCAAAGAATATAAATACAGGACAAAATATTGCAAGTTTAGCCCTACTTTCTGATGCCCGCCATAAAGCTGAACAGCATGTTGCAGATTATATAGAAACTATCCTCCAAGCTAATATTTTGGAAATTAATTATTATTATCACATACATGACCCACACCATGCTGACGCCTCAACGCCCTGGGTCTCAGCTTTAATCCGCCTCTTCAACACTATTGAATACGCTAAAGATGCTGTGCCTGAAGATGAGCCACCTGACACTCCCTATTCCTATGCCATGGTGGGTTGGCAGTTCTCTGAGCTCCTTCCTGATTAGAGAGAATTTAATTTTTGTGTCATTTCGTTTTGTTTCAGTTCATTTTAATTTGTTTTTTTGCTCTTTAAACATTAGTAATGTCCTTTCCATGGTCAGCTTTCCTCAAATATTAAGACACAAGAAAGAACCAGTGCTTCTGAAGGCAACTCAGCAAAAGATAATGAAATAGGAGCCAGTGAGAGAATTTTCAGGGGCATTATAATAGTAAATGCTTTAATCAGCGCGGAGGCTAGATTTACAGCTGCATAAGTCAGTACTTTTTATACTAACACTGGAAACTGTAAGAAGACAATAGCCCTAAAAACAGAGGATAACTTATTTATATTCACAGGTTTTTATTAAACAGCTCAAACAAGCTAGGTGAAAAGAAGATCTCCTCCAATTTTCCATTTCCAATATAATAAACTACATTTTAGAGTACCAAACTGGCGATAGCTATTTTAGAAAATTTGGAAATTATTGACTTGGTTTGTAAACAAAAACCTTGATGATTTTTTTGCCAGTTGGGTAAGGGAGAAAATAAAATGAATAAGGAATTTAATTTATGACGCTGTAAAGCAGCGTAAAGCAATAGAAAAGTAGAATGAGGATATTTCCAGCAGGTGTTAGGATTTGACTCTTTGTAGCTATTCAGCTACATATAAAAACATGGGCACATGGGAAATGTAATACGCTATAAATTAATTTGATAAATTGACATTGCATTGAGGCAATCCGTCATAAATTCATCCAATAGATTGATATTGGCGGCAAGGCCTATAAAATTAAACTTAATTCTAAAATACAACTTTAAATACAATAAAATGATGGAAAGGTTGATCAGACCAAATCACAATGGTGCGCTCCAAGAGATCCTCTAATTCACTTGGAAACAAAGAGGATTTTGGCTTAGAATAACTTTTATCACGTTCAGTGGTCCCTTGATAAACACACAGTTAAAGTGAAACCCATAGAGATCCTGGTTTGTGAGAGCTTGGCAATGACTCAGTTTTTGGGTCAATCTGGTAATGTAATAACTCCTAGTGATCTGTCTAAATGGTAATATCATACTTCATGCCCCGAAATAAGTAGCTCCAGTGAGTAAAATACCAGCCTACTGCTGCCAGATCTTTGTTGTAGATGTCTTATGTCTTCTCTGTGCAAGTGAACTTACAGAAAAAGAGAGCCATGGGGTGTTCAGCCCCTCCTGTTCCTGAAGCATTACTGCACCCACAGACACTAATAAGAAATGATAAGCCACTAAAAGGGCTCTGAGGTTTCCTCATTGCAGAGCATAGGAGCTTTGAGAAAGAACTTCCTTGATAGCCTCAAAGGCCTGCTACATTCATTAGACCAAATAAAAAGCTTTCTTTCTCAATATTGGATAAAGGGGTATTGCTAGCTGGGACAGGGCCAGAGAAAACTTCTTGAAAAAGACAATCAACTAAAAAAACTCTAGAATTGCTTTTGGGTGGTCAGATTAGGAACGACTGGATGGCTTCCAGCTTTCAGGGGGAGCAGCATACTCATCATTCATAATCAAGTTCCCAAAAAAGCTCACCTCTTTGTAAAAATTCACATCTAGAGAGCTTTACAAAGATACTTCCTTGTGGAGAGCTTCCATTTGGCTTCCAGGTCTTTGACATATTTTTCAGGGGTGAAAATTTAATTATTTTATTATAGATATAGGTGACACCGCAGGAAAGCTGTAGATCGCCTAGTATATTATCAATGTGACGCTAGAAGGTAGCTGTGGCGTTTTTTGACCCAAAGGGCATCACCCTGAACTGGAGAAAGTCCTCTACTGGTGCAGATGGCCGTGAACACTCCTATCCCCGTATACCATGCACCTGATTGAAGTAAATACCCAAATTGGGCTTGTAGACACTCACGACTTTTTCAATGGCCTGTTCAATAGACTGTTCCAGTGGCAGGGGGTAAGGTGCAGGACTGTTATATTGTTCAAATGCAGATAATCAACACATGGCTGCGGGACCCATCTGATTTCTTGAAAGAGACCACGGGGTAGTGATGGGGGAGAATTTCTTGCCAATCCAGCCCTTCTCTGACACTTCAATCAGCCATGCCCCCTGAGCTTTAACTATCTCCTTGCTATATGATTATATCGTGAATATTATCTTGCCAATTTTACCATCAACTTTAAAGCCAAGTTATACTATAAGTGAGGTGTAAATCCTGACGCCAGGGACATGTTAAGAACATCCTTTTACTTAGTAAGGAAGGAGAGTATGGAGGGGGATCCACAGAAGTAGGGTAGTGAGGTTTTGAGCTCAGAGAGGCCCTCAGGGCAAGGGTGTCAATCTAAGGAATTCCACACTGAACTTGCTGTTTTCAAAAGAAAAGAAAGTTTCTGTTCTGGTCTATTTTCACCCGCTGACACCGCCATCAGCTCACTTCATGATTGCAGGGTATAGTAGGTTTTTTACTGTTAAATAGGATTATAGAACCCTAAATTGTGGGCCTAAAAGTGCACTGGATAGTGTATGATATGACAATTCAGGGTCTCAGAAAAGCGCTTAGTATAGATGAAACCATCACCTTTTACAGATCTAAGTATAGCGCTATACTAAATTCATGAAGTTACCCGCTGCCTTAATGTCTTGGAAAAGTTGTGACATGACTTAATGGGACTCAGTACAAAAGGTAATCAGAAACAGAGAAGTAAGCCTGATTTTCTTTATTGGCACTGCAAGAGAGAGAACAACCAAAGATTCAGGGGCTATGATAAGAAACGGCAGTTTGATAGCCAGAGAGCTACGCTACATACTTGTCACTGGATCTACATGCTCAACCATAAAGTTGGGAAGTCTGTTTTCACATATATAAACAATTTTTCTCATTGGAGGAAGAGAAGGACTCAGAAGTCAAGCTGTCAATAGGCTCCAAATTTACCTGGGAATAGGAAGACCCTAGCAAGGAGTACTCATAAAATGTTACTTTGATGGCTGGCAAGCAAGGCTGCTGTTCTCTCAAGAGAATTATTTGCAAGCTCCCACCTCCTCCCTAACAGAGGGGCAGAAGGGGGTGAGATTCATATTGCTAAATAAGTCCTCTTGTTCCTTAAGGCAGGATGATATGGGCAGGGACAACATCGCAACACCAGTTAGGCGTTTCCCAGGCTTCTACTACCAACAGAAGAAAGGGTGGCAATCCTAATAGTTGCCACCCTTTTAGAAGGGAGCTGGAAGATAAGGTGTTTCAAAACAGCTAATGCTATTGTAGTTTTGTGAAAAGGTCTGGCTCCATTTGAGCGCACCACTGAGAAGGCAACCTCTAAAGATATTGGAAGTATTTCCTAAGAGGGTAAGTCGCAGAAGTAGAGTCCAGAGCAGCTAGAAGGCAGAAATCGTTATCTCTGAAGAGAATGGCACAGAGAGATCCAGCACCGCAAATGCTTCATTAAAGGGTTTATAGGTCTGCGACCATCTGTCTCATATAAAGAGGTGTAGAAAAACAATGATCTGGATATGGGTCTTGTAATGCTAAGATTATTAATGAAAATAAGAGTGTTGGATTACTTGTTTTAAAGAGAGCATAATACCCACCTCATCCAGTGGCAATCATCTCCTTCCAGAGCCTTAAGTAGAGCTACAATGTGTTAGGAATTGGTGGAATTAGTGTCACTGAAATTATTACAGCATAAAGCACCTGAAGCTCCGCCAAGGCGTCCAGAATTTGATCTTCTATTTCAGCATAAGGTACTGGGAGAACCCATATCCTTATCATATTTACTGCAGGCGAGTGCTAACAGTTGAATTTAGGAAACTGGACTGCGTGCATCCAGAACCTGATTACATGCTTGGTTAAAGTGAAGAGGGACTAACAGGAGAACACTTGGTCAATGTCAGGATTTTCCCAGGTATGAGTGAATCCTCAACCTTAGGTTTCCTATTTTATTACTATGCCAAGCTCCTATAATATCTCTGATTATTTTATTGATATGTGATGCGCCACTGGACCTAATCATATAGTGTCCAAAATCTATTTTATATGTATATTAACAATTAATAAGCGATTCCTATCAATTATGCTCAATTTATGAGAAAATGAATTGAATAAAAAATCGGTTATGAAATCATCCTTCTAGTAATCCACTGAATGATACTACAAAACTTTTCCTATTGGTTATATTACCCCTTAATCACATGATTTGTTTAGTCTTCACTCCATTTGATTATAATGCGGATTTAACTATTTACCCCATCTTAGATCTTCATCTCTCCTTTCCCCCTGAGATAGTAAAAACTATATATAGTACAAAGTTATAAATTAATAATATTTTTAGCTTTAGGTTGTTTTTGGTTTTAAGTCACTATTTTTGTGTGTAACTAAGAAGATTTCACAATAGCTTTGGCCCCCAATTACACCAGCTGTGACGTAATAATCATAAACAGTTGGTTTTATGCAAGTATTTTTTAACCACTTAAACACTTATGAGCTATCAAGTGGAGTTATTAACAGTCACAAAGGTAATTTAGGTTCATGGTAAGCATATAAGCGAATAATTTATATGTTAGGATGTGAGGATGGAGAGCTAAAGTAATTGGTCAGTAAAATAGTTCATACAAATGGCATAAAATAATAGACTTGGCTGAGTATGGATGCGTCAGCACCCAGTGGAGCGCTCAGAATGCCAAAGACACAGTGGTTTAATGACTTTAAGGAGGGACGTTCTATCATTCATGTGAGTTAAAAAATTCAGTAACAAACCTGTCAGGATTTCACCAAATTCATGCTTCTTCAAAAATGCACTCCATTAATTCCCCTGGCATCATTGGAAGGAGAGAGCAATATATTGCAATCTATCAAAGTTAATGATTAAACTCATCCCAATCAGTTGATTTAAGATTTGATCATGCAGAGATTAAATTTGCTCTGATAGGTTATGAGCCATTATGAAGCCTATAAATATCCCCTCTTTCAATAATAAAATTTAAGTCAAATTATAACCTGTATTTTTGTTTGAATTTTACTGCTTTTTAGAGAATCCGCCCAGTGTAACTTCAAGAGAAAACCTGCCCCATTGGAAGTGTAATCCAAAACTTCCAGACTGGTGCTCACTACAGGGGCAATCTGAGTTACGCACCAGTGAAAACATCAATCACTACCATGGATTCTCATTTTTTTTCCTGAAGAAGCTCATGACCATGAGCAAGGCCGCATATTACAATGGGTTTATTTATCTAAAGCCCAAATCTTAAGATTACCCTCCACGTTGGAATTTCATGCCAACTTGGAATTTTATGGTCCTAGCTTAAGATTTACCTCATATTTTCAAATACACCTGAGGCTTTAAAAATATCATTAATCAACTGCTTGAAGGTGCTTTAATCCCTGTAATCCATGCTACCCAATCTTGATCTAATGATGTACCCTCTATCTTGTGGGAAGTATTGCAATCCTCCCAAATGCCTGGAATTGGCCCTGAGCAATACTTGCACCAGCTCGTTCACCCAACCTTATACCATTTATTACCTGTAGTGGGAATGCACCATCAAGGGATGCTCAATTTACTAGAGTAAATTCATTCCTTGAATAATCATGTTTCTGAATTTCTCAAGTCTGCCTCCAAATTTAGCCAAGATAATCATGAGGCCATTATTAGTAATTGGATAATTCTCAATGAAATTCATCAACAGCTAATTCAGCACAATATTGGGATGTCTGGGTTTGTTGATGATCAGTCCACAAAGTGAGTATAGAAGATTCAGAGAGAATGGAGATAGGGTCTTTCCCAACTCTCTGAGCGTAATCAATCAATGTAGGCGGAAGTTAGAACCCATCTCATCCAATTGGAACAGCTTTACTCAGGGATTCAATTCCAGGTCAATGAGGTAAAGAAAGCCTCAGGATCTATGGGCCCCCAGGAGTAGAAGGACCTCGTAGGCCATCTGGGGGTGTAGGACCACGTGGACCACCTTGTGCTGATAGACCATGAGGACCTCCCGGGAATATAGGGCCTTGGGGACCTCCAGGTGTGGAAGGACCTCGGGGGCCTCTGGGTGCTGATGGGCATTCTGAATCCCTTCAACAAATCGATTCTCTCTTAAGTATGATGGATCACTTGAGTGAACAATTCTATAAGTTGGCCAAGGAATGTAACTTAACCCCCAATGGGGTACCAATTGATCCCCTCTTGTCACTACAGTCTTTATCTGATTAGTTGGTCAATTTGGGTAAATGGGCAAAAGACAATAATATCCTGCTCCATGCTTGTGTTTCTAAAGGAGTTTTGCTTCAAGCGAAGATTGAGATGCTGAAACTCAAGTATAATGCCCAACATGAACAGATCTTTGAGCTATCTTACCGATTAGATGAGAAAGTGGGGCTTGCTGAGCTGAACTGTCAGATTAGTGAAATTCATACTGAAACTGATGGTCCTTATCCTCAATTTTCTTCTCAAGAGTTGGACTCCAATTTGTATGATTCCACTCAATCTGAACCACCTGGAGTACATGTTTTGACCTCTAATGCCCCATGAGTTTCAAACCGGTATTCAAAGACAAGTACTCCTGGGGGAAGGCAGCATTATCTCCTTCCTCTATCTTTATAAAAAGGCGCTAAGTGAGGCTACAGATCACCAAAAATGAATTATTTGCCAAATTGCCTTACTCATTTCACTCATGATATCCTGGTACCTCACTTGATGACTTGTTCTACTTGGTCTCAGGTGAAGGAAGCGCTAATCAAAGAATTTGAGAGTGATCAAACTTTATCTTACCAAAAACAGGCTTTTATGGGTATACAGCCCCATCAAAATGAATCCATCAAAGACTTTGCTCATCAGTTCTATCAGGAAGCTCAAACTCTAAAGGCATATGGTTGGTTAAATTTAAATGATGCGATTACAGCAGTTATGTCAGTTTTTCTTCTAAAACGCAAATGAAAGTTTATTTGATCAGTGTAAAAAAGAATTTCTTAAGTATTTTGGACATTAAGGAGGCCTTATTGGAATTGCCTCCTCAATTCTCTGAAAAACCCCAAGTTTATGAGTCTCCTAGACCTAGTCGCCACAAAGTCTATGCTATATTTGAGAATACTAGGGCAATCCAGTGTAACTACTGTCATCAATATTTTTATACTGAGGATCATTGTCTCAAAAAGGAAGCAGATGATAAGAAGAAAAGAGATAATCCCAATAAGATTATCCACCTTGATAAGGATATGAGTGCCCAGCAAAAGCATCAGAGCCCAATTAAGTATAATAAAGATGAACATTCTTCTTATTCCTTGCCCTCCTTGTTGGCTTTATCCTCTCAGTTTGGAAGCACCATTACCCATATTGACTTCCGAGTGAATCAAGTCAATGCCAAGGCTATCATAGATACAGGGTCTCCTGTGAATGTTGTTTCATCAAAGTTGACCAAACAGATTAAATTAACTCCTGATATTTCTCACATTGAAGAATATGGAACAGCTGGACCTCAGAGTAATCGGTCAATTGGAGCTTTTTCGTCCCTTCCCCTGAAAATTAGGAAATAAGCTTTTACAATCCCCGCCATTGTACTCAATAACTTGAGTTATGACCTACTTTTAGAGACTCAATTTTTATGAGAATTCAATGGAATTATCAATTACCCCAACTCATCGTTGTCTCTCTTTGGGTATAGAACTCCCTTACTTTTATTTGATCATGCTTCTGCCCGACGTCAGTTATGTCTGCTAGAAGAAATCAAAAGGTCTTATTCACTTTAATATCACGTTGAAGTTTCTCACGTAAAATTACCCCCTACATCAGCTGATATTGAAGAAGAAATGCCTATTTTCTCCCCCAAAAATTTAGTTATTCCGCCTAAATCACAGGTAATTGTTAACTCTTCTTTGCGTTTTTCAATTCCCAAAGGGCATTTGTTATAAGTTCAAGGCATTTTAAACCCTTTTTATAAAGGACTCTTGCCTTGTCCTGGAGTATTGGATTATGCTACAAAGGATCATTATCCATCTTACTGGAGAACCTTACCATTGAGCTGAAATTGGTAGATCGAGAGCATCCAATTGCTTATGTCAAGTTACTGCCCTTATCTTGGATTTAGGATGTTAAACCCTTCAGAAGTCTACAAGATTTTGGGTTGTAATGTGATCAGAAAATCCTTAATGTGGGTCCAGCTATCGGAAAACACCTCACTAAGAAACAGGAGAAATAAGTGCTTCAATTATTATATGAATATTCCAAAAATTTTGCTAAGAATACTTACAATTTTGGGAAGATGAAAGGAGTAATGCACTCTGATGAAACTGGCGATCACTCTCCAGTTCATGCAAAGCCCTATCATAAGTCTAAAGTACAAGAAGCCCAGGTTACTAAGGAGCTGCATCAATTGTTGGAGGCTGGATTGTTGAAACCCTCCAACAGCCCTTGGGCATCTCCGCTGCTATTGGTTAAAAAGAAAGATGGTTCCCACCGAGTTGTTATGGATTATCATAGACTGAATGCTATTACTCAATGAGATTGTTATCCCTAACCTAGATCGATGATTCCCTTAGGTTTTTGGCTGGATCCACCTGTTTTTCAGCCATGGACTTAGCCAGTGGATACTGTCAAATTGAGTTATCACCAGAAGACCATGCCAAGTGTGCCCTAATATCAAGTGAAAGTTTATTTGAACCAACTCATATGCCTCAAGGATTAAGCAATGCCCCAGAAACCTTCCAAAGGGTCATGGACAGTATGCTACGGGATCTAAAGTGTACTTGTGTTCTGGTATATCATGATGATATTACCATGTTTTCCAAAACTTTTATCAAGCAGTGGACCATTTAAAAGAAGTTTTCAGATATATTTGGAGCTCTTTCTTAAAACCTAAACCCTTCAAATGTTCATTTTTTCAAAACAAAAGGAGTTCTATGACATCAGGTCTCAGCTAAAGGGATTTAACCCCTCTCAGATAAAATTAAAAGCCATCCAATGAATGCCTCCTCCTACCTCTCTGCGGGATATTCAAGCCTTTCTTGGCATGGTTGAGTATTATTAGCAATTTATACCCAACTTTGCTGATATGACTGAACCCTTATTCCACCTGTTGCAGAAAGGAGTACCCTTTTAGTGGGGATCAGCTCAAGAACATTCATTCCATTCTCTGCGTACTGCCTTGATCAAAGCACCTGTTCTAATTCATCCCCATTTTGACAAGCCTTTCTTTTAACATACTGATGCAAGCAATGTCGCTATTGGGGCTATCTTATCACAGTGTGATGAAGAGAAGAATGATCATCCCTTTACTTTCTATAGCAAAGCGTTGTCAAAGGCTGAACGGAATTACAGTGTCACTGAGCGGGAGTGTTTGGCTGTAATTCTAGCAATCAGCACTTCCATCCCTTCTTATATGGTAACCATTTCACTGTTATTACCAACCATTCTTCCTTAAGATGGTTGCAGAACATGAAGGATCCTGACAGGAGGTTGGCCCGTTGGGCCTTAGGTTGCAAAATTACGATTGCTCCATTGTTCATCGCTCAGGTGCTCAACATGAAAATGCTGATGGGATGTCCCGATTGCCTATTCTGACCTTGAAACTAGAAAAAGAAGAACGCTTATATAATCTTATTGACGACCTGAGTTGTGGGATTGAGAAACTAAAGAGGATCGCGCCTTTCTAAAATCAATCACCAAAGATACTATGATTTGGATGGAGCTTTGTATAAGAAAGTCAAATCCAGGTGGTTGCCCTTTTTGCATCCCAACTTTAAATTTTAAGCTGTAATGAAAGGTCATGAACAAGTCAGTCATAGCTTTAAGAAGACTCAAGAATGGTTGAAGACTTGATACTATTGAAACAACATGACTGAATTACTGAGAGACTCTTGACTCATGTCTTATTTGTAAAGGCCATGGAACTACTAACCCTACTTTTCAGCATCAAGTTATGTCTCCAACTAAAGCATTTGAGGTGGTTAGCATTGACGTTGTAGGTCCTTTTCCTTGGGGATTGCATGGACATCAGTATAACATTATGGCTGTTGACTATTTAACTAAATGGGTTGAGGCCATTTCCATTGCTACCCCCTCGGCTAAGACTACAGCGCTATTCCTATACTAGCATATCATTTACTAACATTGGTGTCCCAAGGTCCTTATGTCAGATAATGGGACTAGCTTCACCTCAAAACTTATACAGGAGTTATCCAAATTATTTACACTGCTCAGCGAGTTGTTGTCCCATATAACCCATCTACAAACGGGGCCATTGAACAAGTTAATGGAACCCTAGTCGCAATTCTAAGGAAGATGGCATTCACTGACCCAACTTGGTGGAATTTTTATTTACCTAGTGCCTTGTTTGCTTAACAGATAAGCTATTATCATATAATTAAGATGTCACCTTTTAAGTGCATATATGGGCGGGATCCTTCAGTCCCTTTTAGTGTTCAGACAATTCTTGAGGAAAGCATTCCAGAGAACTCTAATTTAATTATAAGGAATCTGGACGATACAATTATTCATCTTCAAGCTCAAGCAATGAAATTGATTGAAACAACCACTTGAAAAGAGACTCAAAATAAGCAATCAACACAAGCCTGCCTTACCTGAATACCAGATTGGGGATTACGTTATGTACTATCATTCTCAGCCTGGTGGGCGAACTGAAAAATTAGAAACTAATTGGTCTGGTCTGATTGAGTTATATTTCAAAAGCAATTAGAGTATTCGATTGTACATGTTGATACTGTATAGTGGTAAATCATATTCATCCTAGGTTTTTGAGAAGTCACCCTCCACCGCAATCAAATCTTGAGGGGGGAAGTGTTGGGATTTCACCAAATTCACAAATCTTCTAAAAATCCACTTTATTGATTCCCCTGGCATCATTGGAAGGAGAGAGCAATACATCTCAATCTATCAAAGTTAATGATCAATACCATCCCAATCAGTTGGTTGAAGATTTGATCGCGCAGAGATTAATTTGCTCTGATAGATTACAAGCCATTACAAAGTCTATAAATATCCCCTCTTTTTGATAATATAATTTAGGTTGAATTATAACCTGTATTTTCATATAATTTTACTACTTTTTGGAAATGCGCTTAGTGTAACTTTAAGAGAGAACCTGCCCCATCAGAAATGTAATCCAAAACTTTTAGAATACTAAAGGCTCTCAAGTCAAACTAAATGGCTGCAATGAAGGCAATCGCAGGTCTGTCTGAGGCAACTACAAGGGTGAGAGAGACGATGAGGATGACAACTACTAAAAGTTCTGTAGTTTTAGGACTTTTGTAGTGGTATCACTATAAACCAGGAAATGTTTTGAGGTGCACATGGCCATTTAAGTTCCTTTAAATATAAAGATCTATATATTAAATCAGTGACAACAAATTAAATCTTTTGACTCAATCTGCATTCATGTAAAGCTTCAGGGTAGTTCCTTGTTTGCTGACTAGATTTATACTGCCACACAGGGTCAGCGACGGAAATAGGATAGTAGATCGTAAAGCTTATAAAAATGGGAGCAGACTCCCTCTGGGAGGGGCGCTTGGGATAACCTGGAAAAAAAATTGCTTCTAACATATTACGTAGTTGTGCACTCCTTATCCATGGGAGGCGTGTTGGAATTGTTATATTGTTGTGTATATGGTGAACAGATTATTCCAATAGTTGTGGTTGGAGAGACATATTCTGGATGTTCAGGTGCATGCCACATTCAGCTGATTGGTAATTGGCTTTATGGCTTGATTTCTATGATACTAGGCAGCTTCCCACCGGATAGCCAGATCAACAGAATGGAGAGCTCACTCTATAGCTATCAAAGCTAAAAGGCAAGCAGCGGCATGCTTTGTCATATCAATAAAGAAATCTCCGAAAAGCGTGGCAGATAACGTCCATGGAAAGCTAAAAAGGGAGTTGGGGGATTTTATGTAGATAAAGTTTATATGAGAAAATGGGATAATTTTTGGGCTTCCATTTTTGAGCACAATAATGCTATGCCTAAGAATAACAACAGTCAATAATTGCAGCCTTCTAAGGTGCATGGTAAGTATAATATTAGTTTCAAAAACCAAGTCAACACTTATGTCCCAACAGTTGAGTATCCATCTTGTGATAACTATGGCAAAATGGACTTATTGAAGTTAAGTATAAAAAAGAGCTAGAAAAAATGATTTAACTTTATTATAATATAGAATAAGGAATTTATATGTCAAATTTAACAATATAAACCTCAAAAAGGAATAGATAAAAGCAAATGGAGTGGGAAGTCTGGAAGGGAGGCTCTTGGTCAGGCGGTGCATTCTGGATGGTATAATACCTTTGTAGCATATTTTTGATTTGGAAAAATTGGAATTTGAATGTACTGAGTCAGATGAGACTTAGTATCACCTAAATTAATCGTTGGAAAAATTCTTAATTCTTACCTTTTGTGGGTTCATCTAGATTACAGCCTTCTTGCCACCTTGAGTAATTATCGCCTGACCTTCTGATTATCCTTCAATTCATTTAGGCAGGATTCCATCTCAGGGTAACTTAGGATTGATTTGGTTCAACGAAATTTTTTCCAAAGTCAATTTGAGGCATAGTGGCTATCAATTTTTCTGAGTGATGTATTGAGGTAACTCCTTTAACCTCCTTCTCTGGTCTAGGCATCAATTCTGTTGTGGGAGTCAGATGGTCAATACTCTTCTATTCATGTTCAATATCTAATTATCTGACATCACCCCTTCAAGAATAAAAACAGGGGAGTGCTGATGCAAGAATTGGCTATGTACTTGGTTAATTGTTACTCCAGTTTCTAAGAACTTGATTGAGTATTTGTCCCCACATATGTATGTTATATCATATGGCCTGTCCCAGATGGAATCCAGTTCTCCTCCTCATGGTGCTATACAGTTGTGATAATACAGAACTAAGTCCAAAATTTTAGAAGCGGGTAAATGTTGGTTGAGATGCATTTGCTGTTTGACCTTCTTATGTAACTGTTAGGATAAATTTGTCATTGCCTCAAATTGAAGTTGGATAACCTTCTGAGCTAATATTCTTAGCACTTTCTCAGACTCTTTTGTGTTTTCACTGGTAACTTCACAAGCTAATAAAGCCAGAATTCCAGGTTCGCTTCCATATAAGGCCTTGTAGGGAGAAACCAAATAATGTGGTGGAAACATATCCTGTAAGCCATCAACGCTCTTAAAGATATTGGTCCCAGTGTAATGGATTGGATATGGCCATCTGTGTTTATTGAAACCAATGTTCCATTCTCTCTTTCTACATTCCCATTATTCGATGGGCTGTAGAGCTAATGATAATTGTTGAGTCCCCAAGCTTGTAGCTAAGATCCTCACGACTCTTGAGGTAAAATTTTTTAGTTATTAAATAGCAGTATCTGCGGGCAACCATTCCTAGTAAAAATATACTGGTAATAAAAATTAGCAGTGGCTTTGGCGGTTTGTGAAGGAATGGTAATTTCAAAAACCCACTTTATGAAATGATCAATCCCTACAAGGATGTGTTGATTCCCTCCTGTGGATTCAGGTAATGGCCTATGAGATCTAAACTGATGGTATGAAACAGCTGCGAGTGGTCATGGTCTGATACTTATACTTGATTTATGCGGCGTCTGTTTTATACAAGTTGTGTAAGCATCTAAGACTTCTACTAAAGAGTCCAGTATTTATTTCTCAATAATTTTAATCCTTAAACCATTTAGTAAGTTTTCCTGGCTCCTCCATGTCCTAAGTTATTATGGGCTTCCATTATAACTGGTACCTATTCCAAATGTCACTAGTAAGGTGCTATTCAATTCCAACTTTCTTGTAATGCAATCCAGCAAGAACTTTTGTACTTCAAGCGTTTCATTTGTGCTTCTTCTAAACTGGTTCATCTTCATCCTCCCAAGGGTCTTGTTTCATGGGTAGGTTATGTAACTGTTAATCTTCAGTATTATCTAGATAGACTAAGTGAAATTGAGTCAGTCCATCTACATTCATATGCTTCATTCCAGCTCAATAGGTGATTTTCATGTCATATTGGTATGTAACAACTATTAAGTTCTTACCATACAAAAAGAGCTGGAAATGTTCTAACGCCAGAAGAATAGTTAAGCACTTTTTCTCCATGAAGCTATAATTTTCTCGGCTATAAAAAAGCGATTTTCTGTTATAAAACCCTGGATGGTCAATACCTTCATCATCCAATTGAGATAAAATGGCGCCTACAGCTAAGTTGGAGGTGTCTGTAAATAAAATGAATGGCTTCCCATAGTACAGATTTTGTAGAGTTGGTCATCTCTTCTAAAAATCCGTTATGGTCTCAAATTCAATTCTTTGCTCTATAAACCAAAAGAAAGGGGTATTTTTGACAATCAAACAGGCAAGAGGTTCAGAGAGTTGAGCTAAATTGGGATAAATTGATATAAATATTCTGTCATTCCTAAGAATACCTGTATGTCATAGAGACTCTTTGGCTCAGGCATCTTAGAGATTGCTTCAACCTTAACGTACAAGAGGAGGATTTGTATATGCAATATGGCATGTCTTAGAAATTCATGTTCCTGCTAGAAGAAGGTACATTTTGCAGGTTTAAACCTAATGTGGTTCTCACTTAGCCTTTGGAAATCTTACTCGAGGTGGTCTAGATGATTGATAAAGGTTTTAATAATACTTTTATATCATCTATGTATAAAAAAACCAGCTTAGTTTAAGATCTAACATGATGTGATCTGTTGCTCATTAAATTGAAGCGAAAGTGTTGCATAATCCCTGAGGGAGCTGGTTAGGTTGAAATAATCCTTCCATGCATATCAACGCGCATTTTTCTTGGTCTTCAAGTGATAGGTCCATCTGTTAATAACAGCTGGAAAGTCCATTGCAGAGAAGTAATTTGAGCTGGAGAGTCAGGCCAAAGCATCATCAATTCTTGGAATTTGATATCTGTCCTCTTAATAAGGTTGTTTAGCCTATGGTGATCCATCACTTTTCTGTGACCATCATTCTTCTTCTTTATAAGCATTAGTGGGGATGACCATGGACTCTGAAAGGTTCAACTAAACTGGCATCCAATAATTTCTTGATCTTGGTCTTCATGTATTTCTCCTCTACATTTGACTTCCTATCTGATTTTGATCAGATGAGGGTTGAATCTCCTACACTGAAACTATGTATCCATACTTTCATGTGACCATAGTCGACATCTGATGTGGAGAATCATCTTGATAGTCAAGTATTTGATGCACTCTCTCAAGTTCCTCTTTATTTACTTATTATATATTTGGATTTGATGGATAGCACAAATTAAATTGTTAGTGGGTAGGCCAAAATCAAGGTGAGTACCAATAAAATGTACCTTGTCATTTTCATCTATGGGAAGTTATTGACCTTTCCCAATCTCTTGATGTTTTTGACTAAGATATCTTATTTTAGTAAAATCCAAGAAGTAGCTCAATAAGCCGCTGATAGGTTGGATCAAGGACGTTTGGCAAACTCTTGGTTCAAACTTACTTACTCTATTGATACTATTAATATGTAAAAAGCATAGGGGGTATACTCAGGGTTATGTTGGTAGAAACCACTCTTTGTTCTCCTGGTTTAATTTTACCTCCTAGCGGCATAAAATGGTATGTCCTCTGCTGCGTCTACTGACACAGGTAGCTGTTTTGTGTTTCTTATTGAGGTAGAATATCGCAAAGGTAAAGTGGAAACAGGGTACTCAACCAGACAATAGTAATCCTTCTTTCTAGAGTATTTATTATCCAGTAAAAGGGGTACTTTATAGGTGAGGAGTTAAAAGTATTTTTCTTTTAGATTAATACCTCCTTATTATGTGATCATGAACTGCATACAATAAGTATGTCATATGGCTATTAAAATGACAGCTGCAGGAGATTAGAAAATAACTTGCAAACTCATATTGGAAGAGATGAATATGCACCTATCGCCTTGGTGTTTTTTGGATTGGCGGTGCTATACTCTTGTGTATCCAAGGTCAGGGGTGAGTTTGACTTCTTGGTGAGTCATGAAGAGACAAAATTGATAGATGATCCTATATTTAAAATAGCCATAACTCAGACCATCTTAATTAGCACTTCCACCTTTGTAATGTTCCCTTCAATCTTTAATGAGATGGCTAACACCTCTTCATGGTGAGTACTGCATTGAGCTATCAGAAAGTCTCAGGATACTTCTTCATGATCTCCAGTAGACTGTGAACGCTTGAGATGGGTTAGACCAACATGGCAAGGATTGATCAGCATCACTGGCTATATCAATTATTCATGGATACTTGATAACCTGACAGAGGTAGATACCTTTAGAAAACGAAGCGTCATCGATATTTTTATCGTCTAAGCAGTCCAGAGTGGCAATCTCAGCGGGTAAACCTAAAATATAAAATAGTCTGAGTCCTTGTAACTTCCTTAAATGTCATTACAGGATTCATTCCCAATGCACGTGAGATGAGCAATTGGCAATGTTTTTCTTTCAGGTACTTTGAATCAGTCAGCTTTAGAAGTACCTGACCCTAAGCTGACCTTTTTTTACCTACTCAGCAAGGGCAGGGTGCCTCTGAAAACACATATCCTCTTTATGGTTGTTCTTACAGTAGTTGCATCTTGGCTTCTACTCCTTCTTAGGATAACTTTCTCCATGGTGTACACTCTAGGTTTTGTGGAGGCCTTTAAGAATGTCTTTGGCTTGTATATATCAACAACATTGGATGGGGCTTCTTTAATGTCTAAGGTATAATTAAAGCTTCATTTGAAGGATGTGATGTGCATGGATAGGTCAAACTATTATGTAAACCAACAACAACGGCGGCTATCACATCGTCTATTGTAAGCATTTTTGAGGTCAACAGCAATTATGCCTGACATAAAAGCGGTTGATATATTTGGCTATGGTTTCATTTCACATTTTGTGATTTTCATGAAGGCCTATTTCTTCATACTTAAGATTACCTTGGATACAAATACTTTGATGAGAGCTTCCTTCACTTCTCTCCAGGTATGCAAGTCATCCATATGATGTATATAACCTCTTGTGACTGAAACTTAAACAATATAAAATATTCTTGATCTTTTGATGATCAAACACCTTCCATCACGTCTTCACAGACATAGAGGAAAGATGTGATGCTCGTTTTTCAGGCATAAACTTATCCTTGAATGTAGGTTTGTAAGTATTGGCCTCCAATCCTGTAACGACATGTACTGTCATGTTTACATGACCTTATTGAGGGGACCAACAGCAAGGACAAGTCTGGGCGACAGGAGGTCCAAAAGGTTAAGCTTCAGGTCCTTATTGACCTTAAGCACACCTTGGACCAACGCTGGGTACAATCTAGGTATGCCCAGGTTGGTACAAGTGAGGTGCAAAACGCCCATAACCTTGTATTAGCTCAGGCGTTAAAACGGACGAGTTTTTTGATTAACAACGATGGTTCTATTTGGTGTATCAATGAACGGGGGCTCAAAACCTGTTCAATTTACAAAATTGCAAACTCAGTTCAGGTCCAACCTCAATCAATCACTCAAGTAAGATTTTTGAGGTATGTGACCCTATTGGATGGAAGTGTGCGCCTATTGGTGCACCAAGGCTTAGCACCTCTTTATCTGACTCATGATTTCTCTGAGTTAGCTTAAATATGTTTGCTCAAGACTGACTTTTCTCGTTGATCATATTTTCCAATAAACTCTTTAGTTGTTTTACGTTTTTTATATGTTGACTTGGGTGGACCTGTGCACGGACCTCTTCAAGGAGGTCTTTTGATGGGATTAGCTTATTTATACTTTGTAAATTTATTACATTTTCAGGTACACTGCTGGGCCTACCTGGTTCCCTCCAAGCCAGGACATCAGTGCATTGTGTCCTTGTACAAAACTTGGTTACAAACTGCCCTTTAGTGCACAGCCAAGTTTTGCTGTTTGCTCTATATATTATTACTTTCATCGTGCTCAACACCCTCTCCCTGTGTCTTCTTAGCTCCAGCTCCCTCTGCTGGGTTATCTTTTTGTTAGCCTGATGACTAGTTCCCTTGCTTTGGTTCAGTGCTTTTGCACCACCAAGCTGGGGACTGGAGAGTTATAAATAATCCACTGATATTAGACGACCAACCCCTTAACTTTAAGTGCACAAACTTTTTCCATGTGGGACTTTTGCAAAGTGCCCACAGTGTGCGCCAGCTGGTGGACATGACCGCGGTGGGACTCACCACTGTTTTTGCATTTTGCCAAGGGTTGAAGCATTCCAGCGTTATTCTCACTATCTCCAAATGGTAAGTACTGACCCTATTTTCCCGTACCTGGTGGATATGGACGCTTCAGGATTTGAGAGTCATAATTCCCCAACTTTTTGCCAAATTTAATAAAATCAACACTAAAAATCGTTTTTTGCACCACGTTTGGATGGTGCAGGCGAATCCCATCAATGAAGGTCCTGGTGGTGTTGGCCTTGAATAACGTTGTACAAACTGTTGTTGAAATGGGCATAGTGTTGTTTGCAGCCTAAAACGCATTTTATAACAACGTTTCCATATACACTTCCAAGCCATGTCTCTTCCCATATGGCTCAAATATGGATTCCATTTCAGTGTATCAAATCACCCCAGAGAACCCACGCTTGACCAAAACCATGATCCACGGAACCCAGGAGGTATAGATTATGGTACAACTACAAACAAAAGCGTTTATGCAGCCGCTGAAGATATGGTGGGACATGGTGCCTCAGTAGTAAGAGTGGCCAAATATTCCTCTCCATTCTTTGAAGCAGAAACGTATCCTGGGGTATGCTAAACCCTGAAGAAGAGTTTAGTGTTGAAGTGTTGGCATTTTCTGCTAATATAAAGAACATTCGGTCATTTTTTATTGAATGCTTTCCTTTCATCCCCTTTATGGAAAATCAGCACTACTATTTTAGTGGATTCTGGAGCCTCAGAGAATTATATTGACCAAGACCTAGACGACTGCCTTGAGCTGCGTTACTTGCCAGGTTTTATGGTTAGAGGAAGGACTTCTCAAGGTTTTCCCACGCTGAAAATCATGGGGTTGGTGGACTACCAAGTAGGCACATATCACTTGTCTGACCGCTTCCATACTATCAAAACCTCTTGTATCCCATCGTTTTGGGCGTAGAGTGGTGGCAGAAGTTTGACGTCAGGACTAAATTGAAAGAAAATACCCCTTTATTTATCCTTAAAGAATGGTCACAAGTTGAAGTTCCATTGGCTGAAGCCAACTTTAAGGAAAATTTGCCCCACTGGCTAATATTCATACTCTCAGTCTTGCCTCGTTGCTGAAGCCCTCTGTGGAGGTTCCCCTACCTTCCTATTTAGAGGGGTTGAAATTTTCGTTTATTGCGGCTTCAGCCAATGTACTACAGACCATTCAGAGTTTGATTGCAAGTTCAAGCTCACTGTTGATCAGGTGCGTATATCTTCCCCAATTTATCCATTGACTGTATGGGGGGAAGCAGCCTAAATGTGTGGGTTAAGGAGCAGTTAGCCAAAGGTGCGGTTTTTCAGCGTACCTCTTCAGTATGTTCCTCACTTCTCTTTGTGGAGAAAGTTGATGGAACTTTACGCCCTTGTGTAGATTATGGGAATCTAAACGATGTTACTGCACCAAATCTCCATCCCATCCCTTTGGATTCACAGATTGCACGCTATGTGAAGAAGGCTAAAGTCTTCTCCAAAATGGTATTGCCTAAATGCATTCAACCAGATCCAGATTAAGAAGGGACAGGAGTGGTTAACCGCATTCCATACCAGAAAAGGGATTTTCCTGTTTTGGGTCATGCCTTTTGGGTTAAAAACCCTACTATCTTTCATCTCCATATTGATGCAGATTTGGGGGACCTGCTGGGTTATGCGCGGTAGCCTACATGGATGATATTCTTGTGTTTTCCCCTGACAATGAGTTCCATGCAACATACCTTTGGCAGGTGGTGGAGCATTTGAGGGCAGCTGATTTTAAATTAAAAATTAGCAAGTGCGAATTCTTTAAGTCTCAGGTCACCTTTCTGGGCAACTTCATGTTTGACCAGGGACACATTGTAACCCCAGACAAGGAGAAGGAGATTCATGAGTGGCCCACTCCAACTTCTGTTAAGGAATTGAGGAGTTTTGGGGGAAGTTTACGTTCCTTACTAAGTTCACATCGAACCTTTCTGAAGTTGCAGCGCCTTTATATAAGGCAAGTGGGGCAAAAGTACTTCAGTGGTCTACCGTTTTGGAGGATGCCTTCCAAGAAGCAAAGTGTACTTTGCTGTCCGCTTCCGTTCTTTGACATGTTGAATAATAAAAAGTTCATTGTGGCTTCAAATGCCTTCAACTTTTTTATATTAATGGCCTTATTACAAGTAGTAGAAGAAGGAATAGAGCATCTGGAGGGATATTTTTCTAGTTATATGTCCCTACCAGAGTTAAACTACGCCGTATATGATAAAGAGCTATTAGTAGTAGTTGAGGCGCTGACTTATTGGCGCCATTACTTGCATGGCTCATCCCAACCCTTCCACATGAGTACAGATCACCATGCCTTACTGTAATACCGCGCACCTCATGTCTTAACCCCACGGCAGACCCTGGCATGAGACTCTTTCTCAATTTGCATTTGCTTATGAGTTTACAAAGGGCAATGAGAATGGTTTGATGGATGTTTTGAGCCACAACCCTGCACTAGCTCCTGATCCTAAGGAGGTTGAGGTGCATAATACCATCTAATGAATCCACCAGGTAATATTGTGTCTCAACTTTCCACTCCATTGGTCAATGGGCCAGCGCTCACTCCATTAGAAAATTCGGAGGATTATGGTATGTTAAGAAAGGTAGTTTTTATCAGCCTTTGTCAGCTGAATATGCTATGTCCCTTTCAAAAAGCACATTGAATCAGGAGGACATCACCAGAGTTTGCCACATAAAGGATGAGATAGTGTGGTTTCAGGGGCGCCTATGGGTTTCTGCTGGACCACTTTGCCTGATTAATCATCTGAGACCATCATAACGGAATCACCGTTGAACATCCTGGGAAGGCGAATATCTTGAGCTTATTCACCACACATACAACTGGAAAAATTAGCCGCTTAGTAGGCAGATATTGTAAAGAGTGCCTAGTCTGCAACCAAATGAAACCAAATTTCCAGCCTCTAGTAGGGTTGTTGGTAACAGTTAAAAGGCTGATGGGCCTTGGACTTCCCTATTGGTTGATTTTATTGTTTAATTGTCTGTTTCATATGGCTATGATGCTATCATGGTAGTGGTGGACCGGTTTATGAAGTTCGCCCATTTTATCCCTAGCAGGAATACTGTTACCATGGCAGAGATGGCGAGGTTGTTTGTTACTAATGTGTTCGCTCTTCATGGGGTCCCTCAGGACATTATTAGTGATCAGATGCCCCAGTTCACCTCTGTCTTTTGATAAAGAATTGTGTAAGACTCTACAAATCTGTCCAAGATGTTCAACTGCCTATCTTCCCCAATCAGATGGGCAGACAGAACGAGTAGACCGGTGGCTTGAACATGTTTGCAGTGTTACACTGCCGCAAATCAAGTAGATTGGGTTTCCCATCTTCCCATGACCCAATTCAGCTATAACAATGCACAACATGCATAAATCGGTTGTTCCCCTTTCTTTGCCAACTATGGCTTCAATCCTGCCTACAATATGGAGCCCTGTTGTGGATCCAAGGTGGAAGCGGTGGTGGACTTTGAAAAAATGATCAAGAAGATACAACAAAGGGTGAGCTTGAATCTAGATATGGCCATGCAGGCTTACAAGGAGAACGCTGATGGCAAGAAATGAGTTGGGTAAGCGTACAAGGATTGAGATCTCGTGATGCTGGATGCTAAAAACATCAAAATCGAGCAACCATGCAAAAACTAGGACTAAAGAGGATTGGGCCATACCACATTGTCAAAAATTTGGCCACGCCTTTTACCAATTGGATCTTCACCCTTGTTTTGAATCATTTCAGTATTCCATGAAAGCAAGCCCACGTTGTTTGAGGGCCCCCCTCCATAGACTCCCGAGGCTTTCTTGTGGATTAGGCGCTGGAGTGGGAAGTGGAGGAAATTGTAGCATTTTATCAGGTAAGAATATAACTCGAGTATCTTGTATCCTGGAAGGGATTTGATGCAGCAGAGAACAGTTGAATCCCAGCGCGTGATTTCACCCACGCCCAAGACCTAATAGTAGCATTTCATGAGCGATTCCTGAGGCCGCAGGATTGATGTCAAAGCAAGCCATTGCCGCCATGAAGTTGGCCCCTGCCCACAAAAACTTTTTCTTGGTGAATGCCCCTGGAGGGGGGTGGAGCCCAAAAAAGAGGAGAGGGTAATGTCATGTTTACATGACCTTATTGAGGGCACCAACAGCAAGGACAAGTCTGGGCGGCAGGAGGTCCAAAAGGTTAAGCTTCAGGTCCTTCTTGATCTTAAGCACACCTTGGACCAACGCATTGTACAAGCTAGGTATGCTCAGGTTGATACAAGTGAGGTGCATAACACCCAGCCCCCTGCTTTGGCTCTTGCATTAAAACGGACGAGTTTTTTATTAACAACGATGGTTCTATTTGGTGTATCAGTGAACGGGGTTCTAAGACCTGTTCAATTTACAAAATTGCAAAATCAGTTCAGGTCTAACTTCAATCAATCACTCAAGTAAGATTGTTTTTGAGGTATGTGACCCTGTTGGATGGAAGTGTGCGCCTATTGGTGCACCAAGGTTTAGCACCACTTTCTCTGACTCAGGATTTATCTGATTTAGTTAATTATGTTTGCCTGAGTCTGACTTTTCTCGTTGATCATATTTTCCAATAAACTCTTTAGTTGTTTTACTTTTTTTAAATGTTGACTTGGGTGGACCTGTGCACGGATCTCTTTGAGGAGGTCTTGCGACATGTTAGCCCTTTTATACTTTGTAAATTTATTACAGTCTTAAGTCCACCGCTGGGCCTACACATTTCCCTCCACACCAGGTCACCAGTGCATTCTGTCCTTGTACAAAACTTGGTTACAAACTGCCCTTTGGGGCACAGCCAAAGTTTTCTGTTTGCTCTACATATTATTACTTTCAATATGCTCAACACCCTCGCCCTGTGTCTTCTTAGCTCCAGCTCCCTCTTCTGGGCTACCTATTTGTTAACCCTGACAACTAATTTTCTTGCTTTGTTTCAGTGCTTCGTGCACCACCAAGATGCGAGTTGGAGAGATATAGATACTCTCTTGACATGCATCCTAGGAGCTTCATATTCAGTATATTGTACTTGTGTCACTATGTTTAACTTTATGTGAGAGCCAACATATTTGATATTGTAGAGGATTGAGATGTTTCTTCATTTCTTCCAGGGTCCTTCTTGACATAACATCCAGTAAATTGATTCTTCTTTTAATAATGACTTTAATATTCTACAAGTCCTTAACATGGTTTCCAGATTAAAAATTTAATGGTGAGCAGATGAGTGGTAAGTTTGCAAAAGCTTGTTCTCAACATCTAGTACTCCATTGCATTGATCTAAGTCCTCCTTCATCTCTTTGCAATCAGTGCACTGAGAAAGCTTGTCAGTCTTGGCTTTCATCTCTTTTTTAGTACTAGATGGTCCCTTGGCTTTTATCTCTTCTGTGAGAGTATTATAATGTTTCTCAGCTTCATTGAGGTGATGGTAGACTTGGTTAATGTTTTCTCAATTAGGGGATTTGCCTCTCATGTCACTATTTAATTTATTATGTCATTAAGTAATGGAAAGAGTAATTTCTGAGTCACATTGGATGCCAAGTCATGTTTGACATGGGCCACTTAGAAAATGATACTTTGGTATACTGATGAGGTCTCTGAGGTTCGATGGACCTATAACTCATCAATTTTTCATAGGTCTTGCTTTAACTGGGCCTTAATGAGGGTGATCTGTTGTTCCTCTTGTTAACGACTAGTAGAATATTAGGCTGGTATTTCACCATGGGCTTTTAAGTCTTTGTCTTTGAAGCTCTTCAGAAAAGGCATCAAGTAATCGTTTGGCATTTTTGTTGATTCTGAGATGTCCTTTCAGGGAAATCTAATAGCTTCCTCCATATACTTGATAAAACCGAAATCAATAGTCCCCATTTGGTTATGGAGCTGAATGATATAGGAATTTCTTACTTATATCAAAAGGTGGACGTCCCCTATACTTTGTGATGCTAAATTATATACCTGTTCATAAGCCATCTGTAAGGCCCTTGGATATTAATATGATTGTGAAGCTTCTCACTATGGACTCCTATTAAATTCATGATATGATAAAGCGCAGGGTGTATAATTCACATTATATAGCAAGATAGATTTACATTCAATCCATAACTCTCTTTGAGAGCACTGGAATCATGCAGGTTCATGAGAGTCCTGTCCACAACAGATGCCTTTTCACAGCTGGCTCTTTCTCCTGGGTTAATGACTTTTTTAAGTAAGTTTTGAAATCCTTCATTACAAATATATATTAGATGACAATATTCAGAAATCTCCGTAGATTTTTCTTAAACTTCTTCAAATGTGACGATGGGGCGACTTGCCATTTGATCATCTTCTTCACCATTCCCATTATGCACCCTGCAGATGACACTAAAAATTGGGTTATCTTACATGGTGTGATTAATCAGGTGCAGGTATCACTAATTGTTGGCTGAGTCCCTGTAGTGAGCACCAGCCTATTGGGCTTCCGTTTTAGGCCTAATGGTGCAATGCTCAAGAAGCCCAAATGTCAATACTTGTATCCATCTAAGATGCATGACAAGTTTGTTATTTTTTAAAGGTTTAAGTCACCGCTTTTGTCCCATCAGCTAATACCATTCCTATGGTAATTATGGCGAAATGGTCTTGTTGAGTCCAAGTATCAAATGAGATATAGAATTAACATAATAATTTTAATATAGTATAGAGTAGGAAATTTATATTTCACGTTTAAATATAAATCCCAAAAGGAAAAGGATTTATAAAAATAAGGGTGTGGGAATCCAGAAGGGAGGCTCTTGTCAGGAGATGCATTACAGATGATATAATGCCTTTGTAGTATATTTTTAATGGGGCAAAATTGTAAGTTGAATGTAACAAGTCAGAAGAGACTTAGTATTAGTTGGTTTGATTGTTTGACAGATACTTGATTCTTACCGTTCTCAGGTTCATCTTAAATTATTGCTTTAGTGCCATCTTGATTATTTGTCGCCTGACCTTCTAACTATATTTAAATTCAGTTAAGAAAAATTTCATCTCAGGTATCTTGGGATCTTTTAGTCTGACGAATATTACTAAGGTCAGTTTGAGTCTTAACAACTATTGATTTTATTAGTTAAATTATTAAGGTAACTCCCTTAACCCCCTTCTTGAGTCTAGGCATTGATTCTGTTATGGAAGTTGAATGGTCAATGTTCTTCCTATCATGTCTAATATCTGTATATCTGACACCAACAACAGACCCTGGGAGGGGCGGTTGCCTTTATAGTTTGAGGGGTGGGAGAATTGGAGAGAGGCCAACCTGGGATGGGCTTGTGGAAAAAGCAGAGACAACTCAACTTGGGTATACTGTAAACATAATTAGTGGTAAAGAACTATTAAAGGCTTTATATTAAGTCTTGAAAAAAATTCTGTTACCAATCTCCTTGGATCAAGGCACATTTAAAATTGATTGTAACCTTTTTATCATGTGTTCAATAAGACTGCATTTATGCGCAGCCAGTTCTTCTGTATTCGTTCTGATTTGAACAATTAGCGGAATTTGAGGTAGATTGTGGGATCTAGGAGGTCAATCTGTGCTCAATTTTTAATAATGAATCAATCTGACTCTATTGACCCGTAAGAGGTGGTTTAAGTCTCATGGTGATATTAACACATTTCCTGTATATTCTGGGTTGATGATCCAGGGTTGGAATAAGACCAAAGATGCTAACAACAGTTGCTGGGCTTTACTTCTTATATAAACCCCCTCTTTCATTTTTACCATGGAAGTAAAAAAGTGGAATAGAGAGGAAGTAATAATAGGATCCTTGGGAGTAACCCTCCGCTCATCTACCATTTGAATTTGGTTGCTCACCAAAGATAATGGGTTTACTGGAACCTTAATCTCCATTTCACAACGTTAGGGATGCTGGTCAAGCTATAAACAGAAGTGCTGTGTTTCCTGAATTAGAAGTGCCACCATTCTGACAGCCACATCTAAAGCTGGACCAACTTGATATAGATTTAATTTCATGTGGCTTCATTGTCCATAAGGCGTTTACTGAGACTTGGAGAGTTTAGCTGTTATGTCCAAGGCAAACAAGAGAAAACTATGATCATATCCATCTAAACATTGATGACTCACACATTGGGGCTAGATTTAATAGTGGTGGCTGGTTTATAAAGGTCTTGAATTGGCTGAGGAATTGGGTTAGCATCATTGCGGAATGGGCATAAGACAGCAGAGCTGATGTGAGGACCTTATAGTTGCAAATGGGCGCACATGAGATACGTCCTTATGTACTGGACTTTAATGGCGCTCCTCCTTGAACGCTTCATCATTTCAAGCTGATAAGCAGACATCGTTGGTACATTTTGGTTTACTAGGCTAAGGAGAGTGCCTAAGGGTTGTTAGCCACATCCCCTACAAAATCTACAAGTTTGGGATCCTGAGAATTTTATTGAGTCACTAATAATCTGGTTAACTAATGCTTATGGTGAGGGTGTACACTCAGATATCAAATGAGTTGTTCATTTTATGGTAGACTTGGGAAATAGCGTCAAGTCTGGTGAAGAAGTGCCTACTATTTTTATACGTAATATAGGGCGATTGCTGCGGATTGCTTGGGGTTAGGTCAAGCACCACCAGAAACATAATTCTGGCATATAAACAGCCTCCTTTGGCGATATCAAGTTTAGTGTCATTTCCAGTTTGTTAGGTGTGTTTGATTCTTTGCCTTTGGTGGTACATTATTCCCTATGGATAAACTTAAACACACTGTCGTTAGTTGGAAGTATTGGAAGATTTTGAAATCTTTTTATAGGGTTTCCATTAGATGATCTTCTTGGCCCATATCTACCTGTGTTGGGCCTCATCTATTATGTCAACTTTATGCTGCCTCCGAGGTTTGTGGCCCATTGTACCATGCTTATGTGAGCCTGTCAACTTATTGATGAAGGCATGGAATGAAGTGATTGCAAAGTAATCCAAAAACTTTAAGGGATTAACTAGATTTTGATAATCTCTGATATTGTATTCCAATTTAAAAAGTAAGGCTATTTAGTGGAATGTTGAAAACAACATTTGGGACCTAAAAGCAGGAGTAGCGACCATTGTTGGAACAATAATAAAAGTGAAGTGGGGTTTCTCTCAGGTGAGAGTTTTTATAAAGCAGAATGAGAGCCCATGTCTTTGCCTCTTTTCTCAAGCGTTGAGTAAGGCAAATGACTTCTGATTTTTTGGAGGGTTTGGTATTATCAGCTGACCTGGAGTGCAATTTAAGCTCAGCCAGAACTCCTAACACCTTTTTAAAAAATTTATTTGAGGGACAGGTGGTGTATTCAAACAAAGTTATATTGCAAGTGTGTAAGCTCAGGAAGGTGGTGACTGTTTGTGCATATGGGGTAAGTAGGACCTTTTTAATGGATTTAATTATTATAAGTAATGACTGATATGTTAAAAGTGCATGTAATAAGCCATATAAACTTCTTTCAGATGCTGAATGGCCAATTTTCAATAGATTTTTTAAGTGGTATAACAGTTGTATCTAAGGCTGGGTTATCAAATCAGACATTCAACGTGCCAAGGAAAGACTTGGCTTTTATTGGGTTACTATGTTAATCATGATAGCATCCATAATCCACAAGGCATCTCCATTCTGATAAGAGAGAATAGGAACCACTAGGTCACAAGTAGGGAGAATACTGATTAACTAACATTGTTTCTGAAACAAACAGCAAACTTAACATGTGGATCAATCATGCCCATATTTCCCATATCAGAGCATGGGCATTAGTTACATAAGAGGTGTTTGAGTGGATTCATTTATCTATGTTTGTAAAGACTGTGGACGTTTGAATTTCAGAGACCTTAACTTGTGGGGTGACTTCTGGTTCATCATTGCATACACTCCCAGAGGGTCACCCTATAATTTTATTTCTACTGTGAGGTCTTTTAAATTATTTTAGTTAAAGTAAAGGGTGTTTGGATCATAGGCATAGTTATCAACGTAGTGAAATGTTGGAGCTTGATTTTAATAGATTTTCAAATGGTGGAATACCCCGTTGAATCTCCTGAGCGCCTCCTCCCTTTGTGGTAATCACAGTAAGAACTAAGGAGATGGCCACTACCATCACTAAGACAATAGTGTGGCCCATCCGTAGGCATATGCATAATTGTCGCTTGAGGTGAGATCTTTAACAAACTACTTGAATGCTTAGAAATATGGATTATGAGATTTTAAAAAGATAAATGAAACAAAATAACCCATCACCTTACTATTTGTAAGGCACTAGGTTTATATACCAGTTAGGGATGGGGGATGACAATGAAAATCTATATATTTACCTGTTTGAGGAGCAATTCCTATTGCATAAGAACATTTCAAATTGTTTTACTATCATTCCAATTTTACCATTGAGACTTTAATTTAACCTTTAAAGGTTAGAATAGCAATGGCTATTACCTCTCAGCGCCTCAATTAATGGTCTACTTATATATGTTTTGGGCTGAAAAGTCTTTGCCACCAAAGGACCCTAAAGTAAAGTTGAAGGACATATTTTCAGTTGGTTCATCTTCAGATGGCCACCCCGATCATTGTGAGATCCTTGTGTAGACTTTGGTAGTTGACCAAAATAGTAAACCCTTTCAAAAAACCATCAATGTTTTAATTTACTTTCATCAATGGATCCTTTGATCCTTCCCAAATTTATCATCATAATCTAAAATCATAGCTACCTTAAATTTCTTTTTTAAAAGTTCACTTCTCTATTAGTGATGCTTATTTTAGCTAGGATATATTGAATTTTTCCCAGTTCTAAAACTGCTTGTGTGAAAAGTGGCCTTACGTCCTTAATCTAGTTGCAAAATAAAAATAATTGTATTAACAATAATGCACTGAGGAGAAATTGTATGTGGTCCTCATAATTGGCACAATAGCATTTAAACATGGTCAGCCTGAATAGGGAGTACCTAGTGCTATTGAGAGGCCTGCCAACGTCTTAATTAGGGATATGTCAATAATCCTAATCAATATCTAATTTTCCCCACTATTTGTATTTCATCAGCTGTAAGATAAACCTCTAATCAGGCTGATATGCGAATATGCACCCTTGTGGTGCCAATATTATGCCTAAATTCTTTTCAATCACAAGAGTAAAAATTTGCCTTCAACTGGGATGATAAGATTTCTATTAAATCAATTTAATGGTTGATTGACTTGAGAAAAACATTTATAAACATTGCCATGACATCAGAGGGTTGTCAAGGTATAAATGAAATCATCTATTATATGAGTACAGCTAGTAGAAGTTGAATAAATATAAAATACCACTGCTGGCCAATTTTAAGCTATCATCTAATCATTTATTTTATTTTACTGAGGTAAGCTAACCAGGGGATGGACATTACCAAAACTTAAAAACCTAAAAATAAATCCTCCCATAAAAAAATGAACCACCCAAAATGAGCGGATGACACACATAATGAAAACTCAACCAACCAGGTGGGACAGCGGGAACCGCTTATCCTATCATGGCAGAAGGGGAGGGGGATCAGGGGGCTCATCCTTGGCCTCCACTTCATCCCAAAGCAGGGCATGGGCTACAGTGGAGGGCAGGGGCGTCAGGGCATCAGTGGGATGCAGAGAGATACATCTGATGATTGGGGTGGTAGTAATACATCCACTATATATAAGAGTTCTGACATAATTTGCCAAAGTTAGTTCAGCTTTCATGTGTGCATCGGGTAGTTTTTTGAACATGGCGATATTGGTGTGGGTTATCTTTAATTTACGATTCTGCGCTACCTCTGCCACATTCTGGATGGCGTTGTTGGCTTCTTTATGGGCTTTGATCAACATATTTTTTGTACCTTATTGGCTTTGGAGGGAATATTGGGAGGATGGATTCCTCCTGCGAGCATTGTCACTGATTTGGTGACAGCTTTGCGGAGAGGGTGACAATCTGGCTTAGTCATTTCTTCAACAGCCAGCTGGTGGTCGCCGCGGAACGTTTTGGTGTTTTTCTAGGGGTTTATAAGCAAGGGGGTAGTTCCTTATCCTGGTCAATATACACAAACCTCTCAATTTGTATATTGCAATTCTCAATTATATTCCTGGACTCATCAATTTCAGCCATTAGATCCCAAAAACTTGGTTGACTTGAATTGGGAATTCAGCATATTTCTGTGGTTTGGTTGGTTTGTTGGAGGATGCATGGGATCAAATTGAGGACCAATCATGTGCTCGCTTGGATGGAGCTTTTGTGGCATTGGGGTGAGGAGGATGTTGATTGGTGGCTGTTGGCACAGCTTCAGCAACAGGCTTTGGGGGAGGGGGAGGTAGGATCGTGCCCCATACCAAAGGTGGCGTGGGGTGGGTGGCATATTGGAGGCTGTCTGATGAGAAATCAGTGCCTTCAGAAGCAGATAGGGATGGTCACTTGCATTTCAAGTGGTCCAGCTCAAAACATGATGGACAGATTGTCCATCCGCCCCAACGCAGGCCCATAACAGATAGTCAGGGGTAGAGAGGATAACAGCATGAGGTGGAATCAACAGGGCAACGTTATTTGAGTTGGGGCTGATTGTGGCATATGCCAAGGCCCAGAAAAGCGTGTGACCCCATTTGGGACCACAAATTGCAATATGGGGTTGGAGTCATAGACTCCTAAACATTCCATCAGCTCCTGGTGGAGCACTTCAAGGGGAAGGTGGGTGGGCAAACCAGAAAACTGAACCACCAAAGTGGTATCCGCCGGGAGCCAAATCCTAAAATGTGGGGAGAGGGGTACCCTGGAAAACCAGGGGCATAGTTGCTGCAATGGCGTCATCAGCTTCACATGTGAAGCTGAGATCAATATAACCCATATAGGGGTGGAAGTCAATGAAACCGGCGGGATGCATCACTGCCTGAGCCATTTTGATAATGGCTTGCTCATGTTAAGGGAAAAATTTCCCATAATTGACCCTTAGGCCATAGCGCATGTTGCTCTGGGGGAGCACCAGGGGGCAGTGGGTACCACTTGGGTTTGAGTGAGGTGGGTGTCGAGATCCTTGGGAGAAACAAGTTGTCCTAGGGCTTGGTATGACTGGGAGAGTCAGTCCAAGTGTGTTTTCCTGCCGGATGAAAAATGGCAGGGGGAGTTTTGCCGCTGCCCCACACTGGGGCAGCTGGCAGAGAATCTGAGGACATTGGAGCAAAACTATGGCGGGCAATTAAAACTTACTTTCTTGTTTTTCATATAATTTGCTCAGAAAGTTACACTGGGTGGAAAGAGACTCAAAAGTGAGTTCAAGTAGAAGAAAAAAGAAGTTATCATCTAATCAAGTAGTATCATCTAAAATTTTCTGTTTCTCTTCTTAATCTTTTTCTTTGGTAACACTATATAAAGTGTTAAGTTCATATTAGGAGTGTAACTAGCCATCAAAAAAGGAATAAAGCTTGTACCTTTTCCTGCGTTAAAAAAAGTTCCAAATCTTGTAGGTACAATACTCCCAGAGAAGACCTAAAGAGTCATATATTGAAGTTAAGCCTTGTGAGCTTCCAAATGATTAAAGATAACGCAAGATACTTGGCAAAAAATTAGGGATATATTAGCTAAATTTCTTCCTAACTTTAAGAGCAAGATTTTAATTAACAAGAAAGACATCCTCAAATCTAACAAGTGGTGCTCATTAAAACTGTAAAAAACTATTTAATATAAAATCTCAGTACTACACCCAGACAGAATCTGCCAGAAAATTACTTAATGAGATGGATACTAGTGATAGGTAAATTACTGAGTACTTGATCACCACACGCCAGGACAACAAGGAGGGTACATCTTACTCCCAGGATCTAATCATGGCAGGAGGAGGGGTGGGCTACATCAGTCTGATTATGCTTTATTCTGAAAGTTAAAGGAATTTATAGCAGCTCTACTCCATAGATTTAGAATTGTTACATGATAAATCTTTCAAACTCTTCAATATTTTTAATCAAAGCCAAGTTGTTTTAAATTTAAAAAGTACAAAAAATTAGTTACTCAATTGAGCCAAAACTTACCTCTGTTGATGCAGTTGACGCCTGCTGCCATGAAGTGAGGTGGTGGTGCGCCACCTTCTGGCGTTTTTTGGCTGCCTCAAAGAGCGCCTGGGCTGGCTCTGCTAGCCTCCTAATGCTCTTGAGCCTTATATCCCCCCTCAGTACTTGGCCCACCAGCTAAAAAGCTCCCAAACGTGCTTTGGATCCCGTTGGTGCTCCCTCAGAGTAATTGCATCTTGGCCTCTAAGTCAAACATGGGAATCTCTTCCTATATGTAAGTGTGGCCATCATCAAGATGGCCACAGCGGTTTTCAAACATGCCAGCTTTATTAATTTCTGTCCCTTTAAGAAGTATTTTGACCTCAGCTTCCACTCTTAGGCTGATGCAACGGCAGCTGCAAAGCTGCCATTATTTTTAAAAAGACACTCCCACTGTTTGCACCCAGCTCTCAGATGAGGCCACTTTGGTGGTCCAGTTTTCTGTGTTGCCCTCACATTCCTCCCCTCCTTCTTCCTCCTTCCTTCTCCTTCTCCTTCTTCTCTCCCTGAACGCCTCCGCCACAAACTTATGGAGGGTTTGGCCATTTATGGCGCAGGCCCTGTGCTACAGTTCATGGTGCCTAATGGGGCAGATCGTTTGGTAGGGCCTTGAGCCTTTGCAATGATCCACTTTTTCCATCATGATACCCATCTCACTATTCCCCCTTGTATAGCGATCAGATCTGTCCCTGATCACCCCTTTTAGGTGCAGGTCAAGAACGGCCATGCAATTTTCCCCTTGTGCTTAAAATTAGATCATTCAAAGGCCAAGTGCCCCACAGTTTCTGCCTCCACCACTTCTACCACCCCTCCCTCCAGCATCAGCTCAGCTGCGGCCACACCCAAATTCTTTGAATGAGGCGTGATCCTCCTGCCGCCACCCTCAGAGAATTCTGGTGCTGCTTCCATATCAGCAGTCAATTAAAATTTAAATATTCTTAATAATTCTACAAGTTTACAGAATCCTAAGTTGATGGCTAAAACAGTTTTGACTGAGCTGCTGTGGTTAACTGTTCACAGCCAATAATGTTCTGCTACTGCACCAACGCCTGTGGCTGGGCCAGTGCTGGCCAAACTAAATCCATTTGAGTGTCTCAATTGAATTGATGATAGTGACTTACCATTCAATGTCAAGCTGGATTTTGCTTTGGAGGAGTTTTTACTAATCCTCCCAATTTGTACCCCCATCATTTTCGCTCCAAAAACGGTTTCCTAAATTATAAAAAATATAAACAAAATGGCAGTGGAAGATGCATAAGTCCTTCCAACAACCTCCTCCACCAGCATCTCCATGGGGCGATGGAACCACTAGTTGAGAGTATTCCCTTCCAAAATTCCCCATGATTTTGATAAAGATGCAAAATATGAAATTGAGGAGCTTGCTTTCAGTGTGAGCTGCAATTTCATTTATGAAGTAAAACTTCTCTTTTTGATTCAAATTACCCCAAACTCATTAGCGCTTAAGTCATTCACTTGTATGCCAGCTCTCATAACTTTCGCTGAGCATCACCTTGATCAATATGTTGAGGCAATGGACACCGACAGCCTCATAAAAAAAACCCACAACTAATATCCTTACGCCACATGTTGCTGATGCTCCAACAAAATGCTGCCTACCATGGTTCGCCAACTAAAGTGGGTGCCAGACAAAAAGTTTCCCAAAGCTTCCTCGCCATCTGATATGGCTTCCTAGGCTGATAACTTAGGGGCTATATTGGAAATTTTTTATTTATGGTAATCCCTTTATTTGGCTTATTTGCAAATAAAGATGCGTGGTGGCTCCTCTTTGTGTTGAGCACCACTAGTGCTAAAAAATTGGCACATAATAAATTTACCCTTCTTTTGGCCTGTTTTACTATCTCAATGATCAGGCTCTTGATATGGAGATGTACATGAAATATTGTGAGATAACCATGGTGAACCTTGACAGACGTCTTACAAACAGTAAAGCAACAAATGAATTTCTGATTAACTTTGTTTGACCTTTTATCAAGCATGCTGAGCGAATTCATGTCCAACAAAATCTGGAACTTGTGGAAATCTACCATGCTCAGGAGGAAGCTTTAACTACTCAATATATACTACTGGATAATATGAATTCCATTTTTGCTGAAGTCCAAAAGCAAATATAGTCAATACCAAATATGCTAATGACGCAAACCAAAGTTTAAACAGCCTAGTAGAACAACTTAATCTAGGAGTCCTAAAGGTGTCTGTGGAAGATCTTGCTCACAACAGTTAATCTCACAAGTGGGTACAAGAATTTAACCATCACCGTCAGAAGCTGGAAACTCATTCAGACTACTTGCCATTTCAGACATAAAACCCTATATACATGATACTTTGACCTCAAAAACATTCAATTTAACTTAAAACATATGAATGTTTATTTAGACGAGTATGCTTGAACTGAGTTAGGTGTTCTATATATGAGCACCAAAGATCTTGTTGCATTGCCAGGAGTGCCAAATATGGACTAAGAAAATGATCAGATTAAAGATAATTTTTCGAAAATCTGGTCATTAGTTTTGGGTTTGCAAGCCAAAAACTCTGAACTTGCTTGGGAAAATGGAAACTCAGAACGCAACTATCTACAACAAATTCCTAAGTATAAAGTCTGACTAAAAAGTTTAAATGCATAATGGCACACCAAGTTTCATTTTAAAGGGAACGCAAAACTTCACAAAAGAAGCCAACCTCTAAAGGAGAAGACTTGCCAGTGTTTGACCATCATTGGGAGAGAGGAGAATGAAGAAAGCTCCGGCCATTTGGGCAGAAAAAATCTAATAAAAATAATTAAGACCTAAATTCAAGATCCAGAATTTAGTAGTTTGGAGCAATATCATGAAGTTGAATTATTAAAGATTTATACCAATGCAGAAACTGATACTTCAGATGCATTTTCCATGCCTAAAGTTCTGGCTTCAATCCAAACCCCATATAATACCTGTCAGGAATGAGGGCTGATGTTGACTGACGATTCACTGAGATGTTCCAATACTAAAAGAAGCGTTAAACTTGCCCAAATCAGGCTGAGTTTACTGTAAGCATCTAACTTTTCCAAATTCTGACAAAGATGAGAGTTTTAACACGTTCCTCAAGTAATTTGAAATGCCAATGTGAGGGGCATCAGACTATGTAAAGGCGTCTACATTAATCAACTCTCTTGACTAATACAGCTGTGAACTTGTAATGCCTCATTTGACTGACGGATGGTCCTATGCAGATTCCAAAAATGCTGTGATACAAGAATTTGGAGGTCCTAAAAGATTAGTGTCCTGAAAACTCAAATTTCCCATAATTGAATTTAAGCAGAAAGAAGCTATAAAAGACTTATTAACAGATTCTACCACAACCCATAAGTCTTAATTGGGTCTAATTCAATGACTAATTAAGACTTAAAGATCTCAATGGAACATGCAGAGAAAACCTTATTGCGATTTTACACTGTGTCATGAAACAGCATCTAGCTAAAAATTGGGACTCAAGAGCTTGAAAATTACTTTAGATGCTGCGCCAGCAGCTTTGAAGCCACTAATTGGCCCAAGAATTAACAAAAAATTAAATACTTGGGCCCAAAGAATAGCAAGATGGCCAACCAAGGGCAAAATCCTCAATACATAAATAAAATAAAAAAGCAACAAGGTATAATTACATGCCCTAACTTTGGTTTAAAAATGTATTTTTGCTAAAAGATGATATAGATAGACGGATAATAAATCTGGAGTATATGTTGCCATAAAGGTCAATAAAGATGATGCGGGAAAAGAGCAGGTGGTTGGAGGCGGAATGCTCTAAATGCACCAATATTCACCAGACCATTCCCCCTGACCCTGGTAAGCTTTTTATGGCTGATGATGAGGCCATATTTGACCTCCACCATATTGTGGCTAATGATGACCTTATGTAAACTTATTGGTCTAGAAAAAAGTAGTTGTGCCTTTATTAATTACCAAAAAAGCCAAGCAGAATTGTTTTAGCCCTATGCAAAACAGATCGTTGATCAAGGGTTAGACCACCAACCAGATGTTCTACTGACCTGCATTCACTCCATGACGTACAAGTAGCTATTCAGATGAAGACTTTGGCAGATATCTTTCCAGATATCTGCTTAAGCTTGAGGTCACACCTGGAATTGAGCAACAACCATAACGTTCAACTAATGAACACTTTTAAGACCTATTCTGAATGTACATATGTGGATATAGTCCTAAAAAAGGTTTGAATTTAGGCCATCATTGATAAGGGATCTTCTATCACTATTGCCAGTACTAAATTGGCTAGGATGTTGAAGATAGAACCCAATGTTGCCATTTTCATGAATATGGCATGGAAGAAGCACATAAAATGAAGTCGCTTGGTGCATATGTACCCTACCTCTACATTTCATATATATATTTTAGTGAGAGCTCTGGCCATAGTGTTGGCAAACATGAACTATAATATCCTAATTTTTACTGATTTATTGAGAAGATTTGGAGTGGTTATAAGACATAAAGACGAAACTCTCACCATCCATCGTCAGACTACTCAACTGTACTATAACAAAGACAGGAAGGTTGAAAAAATAAGCACAAAATATTCATAAACCTAGCTACAAGGATGGATTAGTCATTTTTGAGTACATAAAAGCACGAGATTAAATCAACGCCCACGCAGATCTGAGTCAAAGGAATTCCTCTTTTATACAACCAGCAAGTTACCATACTGCCTGTAACACAAGTAGTCACCCTACCAGGCTTATAATTAAAATCCTGTAAGGACTTTACGATGAATTATATCAAACATGATCTATATCATGATTAAAGGCCAGCATTGCACCTGGTATCATTATTCCCAGAAATGAAGAAAATTCCTACTTTATATGAAAAACTAAAAGATCAGTCCACCACAGTTAAAAAGGGCTAAAATTGCCTTTCTAAATCTGTTTGCTACCACATCTTTAATTCATTTAATAATTTTGGAACCATTAACAAAATAGGGCTTCCTGACAGTAATACAGTTGGAATTAATAATGTCATCTTACTGGAAATTTTGGGTATCCTGATTGACCCAGAGAAGAATCAAGTTCAAGAGTTACTTTTGATGTATTGGTAAATAACCAAGTAAGATGGTTTTGACCTAGGTTGTGCTAGGAATGTCATCCATACTATCAATACTAGAAAACTTTTCTATCATTTACAACTGATAGATTCTTGAAAGCAGTAAAAGAAGTTTTCTCAAAGAAATCTAAAGAGCTTCCTGATCATGACATGTTATTTTTATCAAAAAGTCCTTGGGGTGCGCCAGTTTAATATTGAAAAAGAAGGACAAAAGCAACCAGGCTATCATAAATTACCAACAAATTAAACAACATAATAAGAAGGACTTATATCCCCTGCCACAAACTGAAGATGCCTTCAACAGGCTAGGGGGTGCGAAATTCCTGATGTAAATGGACCTCATTAGCAGTTAATAATAAATTGACATGCCCAAAGAGGATCTGGAAAAGTATGCAATAATAACATAATAGGGTCTATTCCAGCTAACAAGGATGCTGCAAGGGATATTCAATGACCTGGCTACCTTCCAGAGAGCCATGGACACAATCTAGGGAGATCTAGATTTGTCATGTATATTTGTGTACCTTGAAGACATTAATGTTTTCAGTTATACTTTTGATGACCACCTGGAACACTTAGAGGAGGTTTTCAAAAGGCTAGTGGCTGCAAACTCAAAATTCAAGCCCAGGATGTGCCAATTCTTCAAGAATTAACTGAAGTACCTTGGCTTCATAATTTATAAAGTGTACTTTGGCCACAGCCATCCAAGTTAGATGCAATATCCAAGATGAAATTGCTCAAGTTGTTGAGCAATATCCAAGTTTTCTTAGACATTATTAGTTAATATTGCCAATTTATTGCCAAATTTTTACAGCTGGGAACTGACTTTCCATTTACTTAAGGATGAGGTCTTCTGTCAGAATGAAAGGATTTAATCCTACCATCCTAGTTTGAGTAGGTCTCCTGAATACCCAGGCATGAGTATTCTAATTTAACTAAAAAAATCAAATATACAATTAAGTGGAAAACTTCTTTAAACATAAATTTATTTCAAGGCACGCCAACCAGGGGACAGACATTACCAAAGCTCAAAGAGCTAAAGAAACCTAACGAACTAACCCCTCAAAGCAAATAAAATGACCACCCAAAATGAGCGGGTGAAACACTACAAATGAGAAAACAACCAATCAGGTGGGACAGCGCTGAGGCGCTCAACCCACCATGGCGGAAGGGGAGGGGGGATTGGGGGGCTTATCCTTAGTTTCAGAGTCCACCTTGGCGAGAGCGTGGGACAAGGAGGAGAGCAAAGGGGTGGGGTGATCAGCGACATGGAGAGCGAGGACGCTGATGATCAGCTGGTTGATGAAATTACCTGAGGCCAGTAAGTCACTGATGTACTTGGAAAAGCAGGCCTCCGCCTTAATGTGGAGGGAAGGAATCTAGGACAATAAAGCCATGGAGGCACAGGTGACTCTTGGGTTTTTCGAGGCAGAAACCACTTTCTGGTTGGCAGCATTAACTCTATTGTGGGCAAACATAATGGACTGTTTGTTAGGTGGGGATGTAGACGGCTTGATGATGGGAAGAGGGAGTTGCGTGGTTAGCACTGCTACTGACAACTCGGCCATCTCACAGATGGTGGATACATCAGGGTGAGCAGCTGCCACAATAGTGAGCTGGTGATCCAAGTGGAACTCCAAGGCGTCCAGTTGGGGGGTGTAAAATTTTTGAGCGACCAGTTTGGGGTTTTATACTTGGATATTTTTGTCATATGTGGGCTCTGAGGCTTCAATTACATTACCCATCTCATCAGTTTTAGCCAATGAGGACCATGGGTTCATGTTGAATTCAAAATTGGGTTCAGCGAATTGAAGTAGAGTGGCGGGCGACTGTAGACTAACATGGGAACCCACATTTGTCCAAGCCATTTCCTGATTGGATGAGGCACAAGTGGCACTGGGCGAGGTGCAAGTGGCACTGGCCTGAGGAAGGGGTTGGTTGGCTGCAGTGGGCGCTGAAGCGGCAGCAGGCTTTGGGGGAGGGGGGGTAAATGGTACCCCATGCTAGAAAAGCAGTGGGATGCAGGGCAAATTGGGGGCCAGATGATGACAGCGCCAGGCCGGAGGAGGCTTTGAGGGAGGAAATTTATACTTTGAGTGATCTAACTCGAATCAGGAAGGGCAGGTGGTCCTCCTGCCTCTAACATGGATCTAGAATGGGTGGTTGGGGGCAGAGGGAATGATGGCACAGGGGGGAAGCGACAATGCAATTTTAGAAAATTTTGGGCTGATCATGGCAAATTCCTGAGGCCTGGCTATGCGAGCAGCCCCATTGGGGACCACAAACTGAAGGATGGGTTAGGAGCCATATGCAGCCAAACCTTCCATCAACTCCTGATGGAGCAATGCGGGGGGAGATGGGTGAAAAACCCTGCAACCTGAACCACCATGGTGGTGTCAGTGGGGAGCCAGGTGCACGTTGTGGGGATAGGGGTGCCCTTGAAAATTAGGGGCACTGTAGCCGCAGTGGCTGCGTCAGCTTCACAAGTGAAGAATAAGTCAAAATACCCCTTAAAGGGGAGGAAGTCTATAAAGATGGCTGGCAGCATCACCACCTGGGCCAAGTCAATAATTGCTTGTTCCTCATACGGGAACAATCTCCCATACTCAACCCAAATGCCAAAATGAAGCAGGGAGCGGGGGAGAACAAGTGGGCTGCGAGGCACAGCCTGGGCATGTGCCAGGTGGATGTCAAGATCCTTGGGCAGATTAAACTGACCCAAGGACTTAAAGGGACTGGACAAACCAGTCTGAGCGCATTTTCCCACCAAACAGAAAACACTGGGCGGGGTTTCGCCGCTGCCCCACACTGGAGCAGCCAGCGGAAAATCTGACATCATTGGGGATTGAATGGGAGCAGCTGGTGTAGGATTGATAGTTTTTTTACTTACTTTTTGGATGAAATCGCTCAAAAGTGACTCTGAGAGGAAAGAAAATAAATGGAAAACTTCTTAATTGATGTAAATACTATTGTTATGCTATATAACAGTGATAAATGAATGTTGTTTACTAAACAGAAAAGTATCCTACTTTTTTGGAGATTCCAATATCTAATGAGATCAAAGATTAAACTTCTGGGGTTAGTTTCCAGGTATATTGGTGCCAAGATCTATACTGATTTTCTCTTTTAGGGTTTCTGTGGCATTAATTTACTATATTTAAATTGTAGCATATGATTGTTAGATCATGGTTGGACCCTAACATCAGGAGTTTTCGATAAATCTCTTTCATGTATCATAAACAACAGTAGTATTGTCCAAGCCCTTAGATCAGGTTTAAATTCCATCATCAGATTTATTAAAATCTTCAGTTTGAGCTAGAATCCTGACATCCCATATGACTGGAATCTGGCTTGCCAAGAAGCATTCAATAAGCTTTGATTGTCACTACTGATAGTTCCAGTCCTCCATTATATCCAGACTTTGATCAAGAATTCATTATCCAGACCAATGCATCACTCAAGGAATTTGGAGCCATTTTGTCTCAGTTTATTGAGGATGACCAAGATCATTCTTTTACCTTTGTTTGTCAGATAATAAAAGTTCATTAGAGAAACTATACAGTGACAGAATAGTAATGCTTGGCAGTCAATATTCTTACAAGAAATTTTTGGTCTATCTTTATGGCTTTCACTTCACTGTTGTTAACAACCATGCGTCCCAAGATGGTTGGACAACTTGAAGGAACCTGATAAATAATTAGCCCACTAGGCGGTAAAACTTTAAGCCTATAATTATATAATTAAGCATCATGCAGAGGTGAAGCATCAGAATACTGACTGATATCCCATCTTTCCACTATTGCCACTCTTAATTTGGCCGCTGATGATATGTATAAAAAGATGATCAACGTAAAGTTCCAAATTGAGCCTAATCCATCTAAAAGTTACTATTGGACCTACAAAAAAGCTCATTAATTTAGAATGGGGAACTTTACAAGATTCTTTAAGGCAAAAAGTTTATTTTCCCAAGACCATCTGCTCAAAATGGTTATCATAATGGCCGCCCATATGGCATAGGACATGTGTGCTTAAGAAGATGAAGGAGAACCTCATGCAATATTAGTATTAGGATTCAACGCATTTTGACATTCAGGAAATTCTAGAGTGTTATACTGAGTGCTAAAGTAAAACTGTTCTAAAAACACATTTTATTTTCTTGTTTGGCTCAGGTTTGCCTTGCATACCATGTCTATTGATGTTTCATACATCTCCCACCAGAAGTTTGAAAGCTAAGTACATCATTGTCGCTATTGATCACTTGACTAAGCGGGTCAAAACCAAGGCTATTAAGGAAGTAGGAGCAGCAAATGTTAAGATTTTGATATGCCCATATTACCCAGCTGATTAGATTACAATATAGTTGCTTGCCCACTAGGGGATTAAATCCTCCAGTGGATGAGGGAGGTATTATTTTTAAATGATAACTATTGTTTGAGAAAACCCTTTGAAGAACATATGCTAATCTGATGGAATTTATACCACGTAACTACTTAATTTTAATAGGGGATGATCCCCAACAATGAATTTACTTTATGGATTGATTACTGATTAAATTATTGGTATTTCAATCACATTAGTCAATTGGGGTTTATTGCAATTGACTCTAGTATTTAATCTAAAGCATCAACAATGCTTCTGGGAGCAACTCACGGTTTAGCCTTTAAGGTGATGCAACCTGCTATTTATAGATAAAGGTCCCATTACCTAAGCAGGCTGCTAGCTAAACAAGGGTCATCCGCTGAGGTTAAATTGAGACTGTGGGAACACTTTTGTCAATTAACCAAAATAAATTGCTACTCCAGTTATTGATGCAACACAACTAGGAAGATGAGGAAGATCCTTGTGGGTGTGGCCTCAGAGAGCTAGATCAGTGGCAATAGTTTCTGTTTCCCTAGTGGGGCGTCAACAGAGGTTGAACGCTGATTACCCTATATAATTCCCTTGATTTTCAGTAAATATAGCAGTAACAAAATAACAATTTGATAGTTTCTAAATTTACTTTGTATTTTCTAGGATTAGAGTAGAAGAGAAGAAAATTCTCTCATCTATTTGTTAGTTGCCAATTCTTGAAGAAAAGTTATATGGAAAGGTATCCTTGTTCAAAGTGCTTATCAGTTACTCCTCCTGCTCATGCGTGAAGGGAGACAAAGCACTAGCACCAAGTCTAGCGTTGGACACAATAATCAACTAGGTCTTGAGAAGCTCAACTATAGTTATAGTTTTCACGATATTACCAACTTTTTTCAATATCAATAATTTATATCAACGCCTATTTAAGAATCTGTGCAGTAGAGTTGAGAGCCAAGGAGAGTCACCCAATTTAAAAGTTTTAAATAGTGCCAATTACTAAGGGTAATTGGGCACAAATCTCCCAAAAGTTTTACATTTTAGTTCTCACTACAGGTACTAGTTGATCTTTTAAGCCAAAACAGTGGTGTACAGAATGAACTTAGGAAACTCTGGATGAAGATGGAAACCGTTAACCAGAACATGATGAGCTCAGTGGCAGATGCCAATCATGATAAGTTGTAAGTATGAGTAATGAAATCCAAGGAAATTAAAAAAATTTGGGAACTTAATAATGACCTTTATAGGACGGTTACCTCATTGAAGTGAAAGAAGAGTGAATTAATCAGGAAGATCTTATTTCAAAAGAATTTATGTGGAGCGGACAAAGAACACTTTTTCCAGCTTCAGGAAGACATGGCGCAAATGTTGACTTTCATTGAAGAACATGAGAATAACAAGTGTGATTGCGCTCAAATGGAGCAAAAAATCTGATGATAATATGCACAAAATTTCAGAAGGAAGAAAACCCCTACAAGAAAGATGTCTGAATCATTTACTGTAATGTCAGAGTTAACGCCCAAAACAACGTCTACTGTTAGTCAGGTTGTTGAGCAGAAATCCCCTGTCAGCGGAGTGACAGAATAATTTTAGAATATGAAAAATCACTTACATTTCATTGGGATAACGCAAAGCGTTTTTCGCCTTTTTCATTGATAAGTTTGAATATGGGACTGGCAAAAAGTGGTAAGTGTAACGAACTCTTTAGACAACAATTGCTAAAATATTGTATTGCCCCATCTTAATGGGGACAATTGGACGTACTCTGAAGCTAAGGAGGCTATTCTGAATGAGTTTTGTAGTATTATTTAAAATGGCTAACTGTAAACTGGAAATTGCGGGAATCCAGTTTTGAAGGGATAAAATCTTTGCTTCTTTTGCCAAATAGTTTTATCAGGAAGCACAAGTCTTGGCTGGAGTAAAAATACTATCAGATTTTGTTGCAATATAACTATCATGCGGCACTTCATCCCTACTGAGAGTTGCATCACATTATGTCATCAGTGTTTGTAAACCAGACTTCTATTATAGATGGTGGATCATCTCAAGATGTTAGGAGCAAAGTTTCAAGGCCCCAATCATACCTTTAAATTTATTCAGACTGAAGTTTAAAATATAGTGAATTTGCTGAGACCAATAAGGAGCCTGAGAATTGAGTCATAATGGAATAAACCCAAAGGACATATATGAGTGGATAGAGCTCTAATCCGCTGTTACCAATTAAGAAACTGGGGCATGGAGTTGCTCAATGTTGAAAAAAGAAGCTTAAGGGATTAGTAAAATTGGATCCGGCTAAAGAGAAGGAAAATGATTAAAAGTCAGGAAAAGGACCAGAAGTCTAGATAATGAACAATCTAGCACTGCAATCAACCCTATTCCCCCTGATAACTTGAATAATTACATTGATTTTTTAAATTTACTTGTGGAAGAAGACACACTTGATCTGCTCTACCAGGTGGTCAATTTGTATTTAAACGTGATTCCTTAAGCAAAAGCAAAGGAGAAAAACCTGGAATTGTAAAAGAAGTTGCTCCTCCATAGTATATCAGCTGGTGGAAGAGGTCAGATCCACTGAAATTACTGAATAATTCGCAAAAAAAGATTAGATGAGGCGAACGTTTCAATATCTATTAGCACTATTAAGGAATCAATTCCTGACTTATCCGCACACCTGATCCATAATCTTTATTCAGAAAATAATGCCACTATTCACTCAGTAAACTTTTTATTACAATATTCTGAGTGAACATATGCAGATATTATAGTCAAATGCGTAAGTGTATGGTCAATAAATGACAGTGGAGCACCCCATATATATTATTTCAACAAAATTAATAAATTTAATAATTTTTACTGGACTTGGAGCACAGGAAAGAGTGTGGAACCACTAGGCCAGATACTACATCTTGTGTAGTATACAGTTGTTATGATCTTTGCCCACCTTTCCAGCTTCCTAGGTTATCTGTTGGTTTGCTAGGGGATAGGTCACACTAGCGAATAAATAAAGTATCAATTGATCCCAATTTTGGGTTAATAACTCTCAGGGATTTTGGGTAATTTGACAAGTTCAGATCTTCCAGATTGATCCAGGTGAATTCTTAAGATCTTGTCAGGCAGAGTTGCCAAAAAATGGGGCATCTGATAGTTGATCGGTAACTATCAGGTGTACCAATTGTGATCAGTCAGGTTTCATCACTGACAGATTGGGAATTTAATCAGCATTTGTGAGGTGAGTGATGCCACCTGCAACTAGCAAATCAGTCAGTTGGATCATAAACCTTCTATAATTTGTAAAAAGTCCCATTACCTAAGCAGTTCATTAGCCAAATGTGGTAGGTTCACTGTGAATAAGAAGGAATGTTAAGGACACGTTACTTTCTCTTTCCATTTTAGGTCTCTGTGATGTCCATTGGAGGAATCCTTAGAATGATAAGAAGACTATCGCCAGTTGAGATTTCATAGGGAAAACATTGGCAATAGCTGTCGTTTCATGGCTGAGGCTCCAACCAAGGAGTTGGCGCTGAAATCACTCTATACATTCCATAGTACTTTTATTAATAAAGCAGATTTAATAAGACTAAAAGCCTGATAGTAGTTTTTGGTTCTATTCATCTTCAGTTAATTATTGTTGTATTACAAAAATTGTGGTCTCTTTTGTTTGTATAAAGAGTAAGTATTGGATATCCTTAGAAGAGAAGCAGACCTTTGACGTAGATCTCCACCAACTTATTGTGACAAGAACTAGGGCCAGAACCTCTGAATCTGAGTGTTATTAAGCTCACTCATAATAGGGAAGAAGTCCCTAATGTCAAATCATTATTTTGGGGATTATCTCAAGTTTAGCTTTGGATCACCTCTGGTTTAATTATTCAACTATGGATAATAGTCATCATACTATTGCTCATATATATCTATCAAGCAACGTGGATTGTGCACATACTGAATCTGTGCAGTTAACTTCTGGGAACCATCAGTCAAGCCAGTTCTTAACATTTAGGGCCAATAATTCCAGATTATAACATTTGGTGCTCAATACAGGGTGTAGTTGAGTAAGTTAAGCCATTCTACTATGTCCTATAAGGAAGAATTGAGAAAAATTTATGGATGGAATTGCCAACCATCAATAAGAATGACTTATATTCAGCTAATAATAGAGAATTTGCTGCCTTAGAAGTGAGTCACTAAGATCAAGGAAGGAGCAAAAGAAGTTTCCACTTCAGCAATGAGTTACTCAGGAAAGTAATGCATAGAAGAAGAAGGAAGGAGATTTGGTCAAAGAAGTTTTACTCCTAAAGATGGAATGTATAGTGGTTTGCATTCATTTGCACTCACTCGCTCAGACATAAAGCGACTATTGAAACAATTAAACGATCTAAATAATCATAGATGTAAATGTAAACATTTTGCGGCAGCTGATGCCAAAGAAAAGAGATTTAGAACTCCAGTTGTGAAATTGATAACTCCTAGGAATATGCTGATGGCATACACAACTATTTTTAAGATAACCCCCAAGGTTACTCCTCAAGTCAGATCAGGTATCCAAGCCAAGAGTAGCGGCTAGAGAGAGTTCAGAGGAATTCAGAGCCACGCCAAAAATAACCACTTTCCATCGAAACAACACTTCTGTGTCCTTCTGATTGTTTGACATGACTATGTTTGAGTATGGCAATAGTCAAAAATCTTGAATGGTCACGAACTGTCAGGATACAGACTGTTACAACTTGGTGTTACCTCATCTAGAGGTAGACAGCTAATCTTATTTGGAGTCCAATGCTGCAATAATGAAAGAATTTGAAAGATTCACGCGTATGTTGAAATTTATAATAGAATTTATGGGGATCCAATTCCAGAAATATGAGACCTTGGCGAAAGTGTGATCAATTCTACCAAGAATCACAGAATTTGGTCAGAGTGAAAATATTGGATGCTTTTGATGCGTTGATCGCCTAACAAGTGGATCTTTGGCCTTACCATGATTTACATCAAATGATGTCTTCCACATTAGCTACCAAAGTAACCACCTCACAAATGGTGGATCACTTGAAGATGCTAGGAGCCACGTTTGAGGCCCCTAATTGAAGCTTCAAGCTGAGCCTAGTCAAAAATTTGAAACCTACCAAAGTGACCAAGCCCACTAAGGAATCAAATAATTGAACAGTGCTAGAAAACAAACCTGAGGGGTTTAAACGGACATACAAGAGTAACTTGTGCTTTCATTAGTGCGACAGAAAAACCACTTTACTGCCAAGTGCTTTAGCAAAAAGCATAAGGAGCAAATCAATGTGGTCCAGGCAAATAAGGACAAACCTGCACAGGAGTCAGAAAAAGGGCCTGCGGCCTAGATGGGGAACATTATAGAGCTGCAGTTAAAACCATTATTCCCAATAACCTAAATTAGGACATTGACTTCAGTGATCTGTTCGTTGACAACAATGCACAGGACCAGCTTTACCAAGTAGTCAACTTATACGTCAATGCTGTAACTAGAGCTAGAGCAAAGAGGATTGACCCCAAAATAAATTAAGGAGGTTTCTCGCCCATATGCACGCCAACTAGTGGACAATATTCATTCCGCTGAGAATCTAAATGATCTGGCTGAGGTCAAATTAGATGAGGCAAATCCGTCAGTCCCCTAAGTGCAATTAAGGAATCATTTCCTGATCTGTCAGTGCAAATAATTCACATCCTCAATTCAGCAATTAACACCGATATACACTCCATTAAACAATTTTTCAATACTCTGAGTGTACATATATTGATATACTGGTCAATCAAGTATAGGTGCGGGAGATTATTGACAGCTGGGCGCCAATTAATATTATCTCACCCAAGCTAGTGAAGAAAATGATAATCTCGCCTAATTTGGAACATAAGAAGGAATTGAAACTGCTGAGCCATGTATGACCATCTCCTGTGGAGCATATAGCGTATTACTACTCCAATTTGGATCTCTGGTGGTATACTCCTTAGCTATAGTTTTGGCCAACTAAAACTACAACATTCTAATTGGGACAGAGTTTCTAAAAAATATGGAGTAAAATTTAACTTTAAAGGTAATATGTTGACCATTTTGGGTTAAACGTTTCCTTAAGTTTATCAAAGAGATGAGGAAACTCCACTTACCAGGGGAACAAATTCATCAATCTGATTTACAATGATGGCATTATTCCAATTTAATATCAATTGGTTGGATAAAAGCAAAGTGAAATGATGACAGAAATTCTGGAAAATTGGGGAATTCTGTTACAAACAAGACGTTGTACACCATACCACTGGGATTGCAGATAATAGTCAATACAGGATTGACGTTGGTGATACCTGAGCTGTTGTGTGCAGAGGTCAGCAGCCCATGGAAGAAGTCCAGAATAGCGCCATGGGTGGATCCTAGGATAGTGATGCCAGGCCATGGGGAAATCTGAGTTCTCCTGGCGAATTTGAGTGGAAAACCAATATGATTAAGAAGAATCAGATCATCACATTTGTCCATCTGATCCTGACGGCGAAATTATGAAAATTTCATGATTTTGGGATTCTCACTGAGATGGGATTGCCGGCAAGGGTTGCTGATAGTATTAACTTATTAGTTACCCAAGAGTAACTCGCTTATATGATGGAAAGACAGCAGGAATGGGCTCTTGAACTATTTGAAAAGTATCAGAAAATCTTTGCCCAGGATGATCATGATTTAGAATGCACTAAGAACATAGTCCATAAAGTTGACACCGGGGAAGTTTACTGATAAGTATGAGACTGATCTGATGGTCAAAGGCCGCTGAAGAAGTAGTGGAAGAGGAAATCAGCAAACTAGAGGAGCGCGGGCTCCTAGTTCCATCAAATCTCTGGGCGAGCCCTATCCTGATAGTGAAGAAAAAGATGGCTTTAATCAGGCGGTGATTGACTATAGAAGGCTAAAAAAATAACAAAAAAGAATTTTGAATCCACTACAATGAATTGATGAAGCTCTGGATCAATTGGGAGAAGTGAAGTATTTCTCCACAATGGATCTAATACTGGTATATTGGAAAATCAATTTGCTGACGGAAGACCAGGAGAAATGCGCAATCATCACCGCGCAGTGGCTATACCAACTGACTAGGATGCCCCAAGGTCTTTGCAATGTGCCTGCGACGTTCAAAAGGGCCATGGACGCAATATTGAACGACCTTAAGTTGTCATGCGCTCTGGTGTATTTGTACATTATTACTATTTCCAATAGGAGTTTACTGACCATTTACACCACTTGGAAGAAGTCTATAAAAGACTTTCTGCAGCTAATCTGAAGATCAAGCTAAGGAAGTGCCACTTCTTCAAGAAGGAGTTAAATATCTGTGGTTCATTATCAACTCTAGTGGACTGCAGCCGCAAACCCAGAAAATTGAAGCCATAAAGCGGATGGCCATCCTGAGAAGTGTCCAAGATATCCAAGTGTTCTTTGGATTGATCAGATATTATCTAAGATTTATATGGGATTTTGTGAGTATCTCCATGCCCCTGTTTCATCTGCTGAAGGATCCAAAGAAAGGATTATTATGGAATGAAGAGTCCCAGGATTCTTTTGACAAGTTATGTCAGTATCTAATAAATTCGCCATATTTTGAAATACCCAAATTTCAAATGTGAGTTTATAGTACAGACCAATGTTTTTTATTGTAAATTGGCGCCATCCTGAGCTAAGTGATGAACTTGGGGATGAGCATCTAGTGGTTTTTTGAGCCAGATATTGTCATCAGTAGAACAGAACTACACCATTACTGAGTATAAATGACTTGCACTGATTTATACCTGTAAGCAGTTTTGGATGCATATTCACAGCTTGCACTTTAAAGTGGTAACTTACCACTTCTCCCTGCGTTGGCTGAACAACCTTAAATAACTGGAAGAACGTCTGGCCCAATGGGCACTGAATCTTCAAGCTTACAACTTTGAGATAGTTCACTGAGTGGGAGATTTTCATCAAAATGTGGATGGCTTACCAAGGTTACCAATGATCTAAGTGGTATGCCAACAGACTGATGAGCTGTTTCAGAGAATGGTTAATGGAGAAATCAGGAACGAGCCCCTAGATATCCAAGATACAATTCAAAAAGCGATAGAAAACATTGAGACCAAGGATGGACAAATATTCAAGATGATTGATGTAAAATGACTGTTATTCTTAAAACTGTCTTAATGAGTGGCTATAGTTCAAGATACCATAATTTTGTTGGTCATAAAGCCTGAGAAAGACAAATGACCACATTTGCCAGTATTATTACTGGGAGTCTATCAATTATAATGTGCTAATTGTCTGGCTTTCTGCGTGGAGTTCTAGTTGCACAAACCACATAAGAACTCAACCGGATATTGACTGGTCCGCCCTGGATTTTCCTGACATATGGTTTCCATTGATGTGATGGGACCGCTGACTATGAGCATAGGGGGAGTCAAATACATTAGAGTTGTTTGATCATCTGACTAGATGGGTTGAAATGAAGGCTCTGGTGAAAGTAGATGCAACAAGTACCACCTAGTTTATTTTGGATCAAGTCATATATCTCCATGGATGCTATCAAGTCTTGTTGAGCAACAACAGAGTGAATTTCACATCCCACATGATCTCAAAGTTAAATAAAATAATGGGGATTCAAAAAAAGTCATGTCAGTACCTTACCAGCTGGAGACAAACGGACTGGTAGAACAAGTGAACAGAACTCTGGATGAAACTCTGAGGAAGCTGGTTTTTGGAAAAACTTCCGCCTGTGGAACTTACCTCAGTTTGGTGACATTCATATACTTTAAAAGTCCCCATATAGCGATGGGAAAGACACAGTTCAAATTGCTGTATGGATGGAAGGCCGCGTTACCACCAAAAGCTATATTTGTTGGTCAAACCAACATCATGGATGAGTGCTGAGCAGTCCTTGATCCAAAAATGAATAATAATTGAAATGCAATTTTGAAGAATTCAATATGACCTTGAAGAAAAAGATTAAGGCCAAGATATGGACAATAAGAACTGACTGGCATTATCCAAAAACCATGTAGGTGATAGAGTAGCCTAATGCGATATGCATGGCTTTGGATGAAGAAATACACTAGATGCGCTGTGGTCAGATCCATTTGAGATTATTGCCAGGATGGCAATGGATGCATATTCCATCAAGAACCTCGCGGATTGAAGAATCATTAACTGGGTCTATGCTAAGTACCTCAAGCAGTGGATCCAAGAAAGAAATAATAAGAGTGTTCCTAAAGGACTTCTGAATCATTGAGATTGTTATGTCCTGACAATTTTTTCTTAAGTCCTAAAAAAAGACCTCTGAATTAAAATAGATATAAGGTTTTAAAAATAAGACCTCTGAACCATGAAAACTGGTAGGTCAGAGTATACCTAGAAACCAGTTTGAGGGTATAATGAGTAAAAAGATGGACCTCTGAATTGAGTAAAGGTCATGTCCCATATAAAAATAGGAAAAATATGATAAAGATTTAATAAATTGTATTAAAAAAAAGAAGATGGGAAAACCCCATAAAAGTTGATTATTTTATAATTTTTATTGGTTATACTCAATTTGGGGATGCTTCTGCCTATGTTTCCTCTTGGGGAGGGAGGATGTATAGCATTAGGAGTAAATAATTATCAAAATCTATTTAAGATTAATTGATAGCAAGGGTAGACCTACCCAAAGCCAAGTTCTTTGAGCAGAGGCTGAACCCTGAGAAAAGTGATGAGGGGAAGAGAAATTGAGATTCCATTACTTGCCAAATGTGATGCTCCAGATTGGGGAGGGAAGCAACAGAAAAGAAAGAGGCAGTCAGTGAATAACCTCAAATAGTCCCAATATGGCACCAGAGCTGGAAGATTAGTCTTGAGTGCTTGCCAACAAGCTTTGTCAAGAACGTTAGACATATGGTCCAGCATAGAGCAAGGTATACTAGATGAAGGTTGCTGAATCATTCCCCTAATCAGAGCCATAAAAGGGAGGTATAAATGCGAAGCACCAGAGACAAGGTAGTCATGTAAGGAGTGAATGGCATCCTGAAGGCGATGACTATGAGCTCCTTGAATTTGAAAGCAGAATGAACAATGTAATTTAGAGAGGCTGGAAGCTTTGTGGTCCAATTTGAAGAACTTGGCTCATGAAACAAAGAGCATAGGCTGCAACATCTCAATCTAAGATGCTTGAGAGATTGTAGGTGTTCAAAGCCTTAGAGAGAGCCTCAGTTACATGATTCCTTAATTCTGCGTAGAAAGCTTGAAATGTTCACAATTTCCAATATCTAGTTTGGTTGAAAGAACAGCTGATTTATAGTATTAGCTGAGCTGAAAAAGGAACTCTGAAAGCATGTCAGATATAGCACAAAATGACTGAATGATATCATATGGCATTTTTTTAAGAAGCTCAATGATTACAATAGGATTATCCACAAAAGGAGTCAAATCTATAAGAGTACTAAAGTCCAATTTGGGAACCAAGGTAAGAGGGAGAATTGGCCACAATTCGCTTGAGATAGTCACTATTCTGGTTTCATCAGGATTAGATACCATTTCTAGTAGTTAGCGGAAAGACTACCTACATATGCTTGGCTTGGAGAATGTGTCCTAGGAAGACCATAGAAGATATTTTTTAAGCAGAACGACTCATCAATCAGAAGAGATGGGCATCTTCAGCAGAAAATTTTAAGATATTGCTGGTATCAAGAGTTAGAATTCTTATTATGAGATGGATGTGAGGAGGGATGTTTGACTTTTTATAAAGGTTGACATTATCCAATTTGGTGTAGATTAAGCTCTAATTTATTCTAATTATGACATAATTAATTTTCAATTTATAAAATAAGCACTGAAAAAAGAAAAAAATGAAAGAATGATATGAGCAAAAAAGTTATTGAGAGAAAACATTAACAAAAACAATTATATTTAATCATTCTTAATTTTGCTGTGAGAAATACATTGATGGTAGTGACCTCCTGTGTAAGTCCCAGGGAACGTCCTCTGGGTGTTGACCAGGCCATTTTTCCATTTCTCCGAGTAAGAAGGCACCAAAGAGGATGGCTGTACCCCTCATTACTCAGGGCAATCTCGCTCACATAGTAGATGAGCGCTGGGTAACAGCTCTCCCACTTAGGATCCTGTTTTCAGTACCCATACTAACCTCAGCAGAACTGTTATGAGGAATCTGTGAAATCTGCGCCAAGATCACCAAAATAAAATTGATTGTAACCAATTCAAGTGGCAATCCACCTGATGCTCAGATTTTAAATGGTCAAAAAGGTATGAAGACTGATCTATCAGCTGGAATGCCCAACAGTTGCAATTTGATTAAAATGACAATCAGAAAAATCTCTCCCCTCCCAAATCTGTCAGGCATCACACCCAATGGGCAGCTTCCTGCTGAAAAATTGGGCGTTGCACCTGATGCAATGCCATTGACTGAATGAACAGCTCAGCAACCAAGCACGGGTGGGTTAAGTGTCCCAAACCTGTTCCCACCCAAATGGGCCCACCCCTATGTGGGGTGGCCTTAGGGGATTCCCGCCGCTCGTCAGGCTAAACGCCATCATGCCAACCATCAGAAACATATTTGAGCTTTGGTTCAGGTGTTTGAGGTTGAACTGACAGCAACTCAGCCTGCCACCAAATTTTGCAATGACAGTTCCCAAGGAACTAACCCGCCCATTCCCAAATAATTCGCCAGTTAGGACAAATTTGAGGGACCCAATCCTGGCTTTGTTTTCCCCCATATTGACTACTATTTAATCAGTCACATCGCACTGAGAAAATTGTTGGTCAATTCTTCTTTCCTAAATTTTTCATTAAAATTCTTCCTAAAGAATTAGTTTTTACATGTTAAAAATTAAGCCACCTTATCCGCCGATGTTCTTGTATCCCTTAGGGGTTAACGGCCATGTGCATCTGGTACTTTATGTTGTGCCTATATGAAATCCTGGCTCACTGGCAGATATTGGTGGAATTCCTTTCTGGTTCCATATTCATCATATCAACAGCAGTGCCATGGGCATTCTGGTTTGTTGTTCAGGTGCTCTGGCATCCTGACTGGCAGGCCAGTCTAATTCTTACTTGCTGTTCGCCTGACATCCTGTCAAGAATGAGAAGGGAGATCAGGAAATCAAAGACGCTGAAACAAGATCCTGAATATGACAATGGGTCATATTCCCTGATCAGGGGGAACCAAGCCTTCTCAAACTAGCATCATAACGAGTAAAGTGCTAGATCAGCACAGTAGTGAGTCATGAGGACTGCGCTCTGAGGAGGCTTAGTGAGAAAGAAAAGGAAGAGAACCACATGCCAAAGGTTGCCCTGAGCAGTGTTGAGTGTAGATTTGCTGTGATCCACTGGAAACTAGGAAGTATTTGACCAGGTCTAAGGCAGCACTATCCTGTCCCGATCCTATTCTCACTGGAAATTCAGGCAAGAGGAGGAATGTGCTAGGATTTTTGCCTACCTTTATAACTCTTTAGTTTATCTGCTGGTTGGTAAGGAATAAGTCCCACTAGCAAATGAATTAGATATCAGTTGGCCTCAATTTTGGGTTAATAATGTCTGAGGATTTTGGGTAATTCACTGGGTTTGGATCCATTTGGGATCAATCTGTGCAAAAGCTTAAGGCTCATCAGGAAGAGTTGCCAACAAAATTGGGCATCTGATAAAAAAAAGCTGATTAACTATCAGTTGTACCAATTGTGATCAGTCAGGCTTCATCACTGACAGATTGGGAATTTAATCAGCATTTGTGAGGTGAGTGATGCCACCTGCAACTAGCAAATCAGTCAGTTGGATCATAAACCTTCTATAATTTGTAAAAAGTCCCATTACCTAAGCAGTTCATTAGCCAAATGTGGTAGGTTAACTGTGAATAAGAAGGAATGTTAGGGACACGTTACTTTCTCTTTCCATTTTAGGTCTCTGTGATGTCCATTGGAGGAATCCCTAAAATAATGAAGAAGACTATCGCCAGTTGAGATTTCATAGGGAAAACATTGGCAACAGCTGTCGTTTCATGGTTGAGGCTCCAACCAAGGAGTTGGCGCTGAAATCACTCTATACATCCCATAGTACTTTTATTAATAAAGCAGATTTATTAAGACTAAAAGCCTGATAGTAGTTTTTGGTTCTATTCATCTTCAATTAATTATTGTTGTATTACAAAAATTGTGGTCTCTTTTGTTTGTATATAGAGTAAGTATTGGATATCCTTAGAAGAGAAGCAGACCTTTGACGTAGATCTCCACCAACTCATTGTGACAAGAACTAGGGCCAGAATCTCAGAATCTGAGTTATTAATTTCAGACATAAGAGGGAAGAAGTCCCTAATTGTCAAATCAGTATTTTGGGATTATTCCAAGTTTAGCTTTGGATCACCTCTTGTTTAATTATTCAACTATGGATATTAGTCGTCATATCTAGTACTAAAAAAAAAGATATTAGTCGTCATACTATTACTGTTTATATATATCTATCAAGCAGCGTGGATTGTGCGATTACCAAATCTATTCAGTTAACCACTGGAAACTATCAGTCAAGCCAGTTCTTAACCTTTGGGGACAATAGTTTCAGATTTTAACAACAGTGCACTAGCACTTCAGGTTAGATTACTGGTGGTATCAGCTCTTTCATAGTATTAGAATAAAAAATTTTGACATACTCATTAAGATGGAATTCCCGAGAATGTATGGTGTTAAATGTGATTTGAGTAGAATACCCTGACAATTTAAAGCAATCCCCCTGGTATATAGGTGGAAAGGAGAAACTCTATTGAAAAAGAATACCTTTGTAACGCTAATTTTACAGTTATAACATCATCCCCATACAGTACAAGTTGGCCAGATAAAAAAGTATGGAATTTCCAAAAGAGATCATCAAGAATTGTGGGATACCAATGTGGATGAGAAAAACAAATACCATTCTATCAGGAATGTAAATCATAGTTAACACTGGGTTAACATTAGAAATCCCATAGCAATTGTATGGAGAAGCTGTCAGCTCATAGAATAAATTGAGGATAGAGCCATGGGTAGCGCTGGGGATTATCATGCCAGGACATGGTTAAATATGAGTGCTTGGAAAATATGGGCGAAAACCAAATTAAAGTAGAAAAAAAATCAAGTCATCGCATTTGTGCATTTAATCCCAATTGCGGAACTCAGTGAATTCCATGCCTTTGAAACATTACCCAAAATGGGTTTACTGTCAGATGTTGCTGAAAACATCAACGTATTGGTCAATTATGAGAAGATGGATGATTTATTGGAATGACAGCTATAAGAAGTGCTACAACTGATTAAAAATATTGTGTTATATTTTCTCAGGATGACCAAGACCTTAAATGCATTAAAAATGCGATCCAAAAGGTTTATAATGGAAAATATCCAACAAAACAAATGTGACATGTTCACCAATCCAGGGCTGCTAAAGCAGTAGTCAGCAAATAAATTAACAAGCTGATTGATCATGAGCTCTTGTTAAGTCAATGAGTCCTTGGTAAAGTTTGACCCTTATTTCAAAGAAAAAAGATGGATTAAATCGCATGGTGAATGATTACCATTGATTGGGTAAAATCACTAAAAAGGACTCATATTCTCTACTGAGGATTGACAACGCACTTGAGCGCCTAGGGAAAGACAAGTGTTTTTAGCTATAGACTCAATTTTGGGATATTTGCAGATCAATTTTCCAAAAAAGATCAAGAGAAATGTGTGATAATCACCGCACAAGAACTGTATCAGATGACCAGAATGCCCCAGAGATTGTGCAATGTGCCAGCGACATTTCAGAGAGCAATGGATTCAATATTAAGTAATATAAAATTAGCCTATGTTTTGGTGTATTTAGAAGATATCAACATCTTCATCAGGACATCTAATGATTACCTGGAGCACATGGAAGAAGTTTCTAAAAGGCTAGCTATGGTGAATCTAAAATTAAGCTGAGAAAATTCCATCTTTTAAAAGGAGCTTGAATAATTTTGTGTTTGTAACAAGCTCCGTCAGATTACAACTGAAACCGCTGAAAATAACAGCTATCAAGAGGATGTCAATCTTGAAGAGTGTTTGGGAACTACAAGTTTTTCACAGGATGGTTGGCTACTATCACCAATTCATCAAGGATTTTTCTGGAATTGGGAAACCACTATCCCGCCTATTAAAGGATCTAAAAAAGGATCAATGTGGAACAATAAGGCCCAAGAATCTTTCAATGTGTTAAGGAAATCCCTGACGAGTAGCTTTGTGATGACATACCTGAATTTATATTAGGAATATATTATTCATACAGACGCCTCATTAATGGCAATTGGCACCATTTTAAGTTAAGTAGATGATGACGGGGAAGAGCATCCAGTGGCATATGTGAGAAGAACATTGATGCTGGTGGATAGGAATTACACCATTACAGAGTGTGAGTGCTTGAAGTGGTTTAAGCCTGAAAACAATTTTGAGTATAATACATGGGATGCACCTTTAATTCATAACTGACCGCTTGTCCCTACACTAGCAACATAATCCTTAAAGAACTAGAGGGGCACTAAACTGATGGGCTTTAAAACTAAAAGCCTGTGACTTCAAAATTATACACTGAGCAGGAGCAGCACATCAGGATGATGACAGACTATTGCAATTGCTTTCTGCTCAAGTTGTATAACTTCAAACTGATGAATTTTATCAGTGGATGATTAAGAGTATATTGGGGATGAACCCCAAAAATTCAGAGCGCGCTAATCAAAAAATGAAGAAGACTTATTTGTGTTTGGTCAGCTATATAATTAATTGATGAAGATGGTTTTTAATTTTCTAAACCGTCAGAACAAGCAGAATCATAAAAGCTGCGCACAAAGTCATTAACGTGCTGATCTAATAAAAAACATGCACCATATATGCCAGTATTATTGCTTGGAATTGATTAATTATGATATCATAGATTGTCTGGTCTGTTGCATGTAATGGCAACTCCAAAAGCCGCAAAGGAACGTAGTGAGATACCAGCTAGTACACCCTAATTTTTTGCCACATGGTTTCCATAGATTTTATAGGACTGTTGAGCGTTAGTACTCAGGGCATAAAGTACATAATAGTCATTATAGACCATCTGACTAGATGGGTCAAGACAAATGCCATAAGCAGAGTGGATGCTAAAAGCATGGCGATATTATTTTGGACCATGTGGTTTACTAGCATGAATGACCTCGAGTTTTACCAAGTGACAACAGAACAACCTTAAATCATATGTGATTCTAAGGCTAACGTTCTAATAGGAAACCAAGGAGTGGTGTCCAGTCCCTACAGCTCAGGAATAAATGGAATGGTAGATATATTTAACACAACTCTAGCCACAATGCTATGGAAAATTGGTCAGGTGGGAACTTCTACTTGAGGAACTTATCTTAGTTCAGTTATATTTCCTACTTTATAAGGTATCATACAGAGATGAGGAAAACGCCGTTCAATTTATTATATGGATGAAAGGCCACACTACTGCCAATTTTGTATTCCACTGTTGAGCCAGATTTAGGGGATGAGTGCAGAGCAATACCTAAACTGTCTAGATGATATTATGATCAAGTTGCAATAGCAGGCATTTGATATGATGCTGAAGAAAAGAATAAGAGCAAAGAAAATGGACAACAAAAATCATCCATCACTGAAAGAATACCATATGGAAGTGGGCAGCCTATTGTGATACCCACAAATTCAGAAGAAAAAAGACAATTTGGACGCCCTATGGTCTGGTCCATTTGAGATTATCGCCAATTTGGTAAATGATGCCTATACAATAAGAAACATTGTGGATTGTCATATAGTAGATATAGTTCATGCTAAATACTTGAAGTATTGGCCTTATGAGAATAAAAAGTAAAAAAATATAAAAAACATAAAAAAGTGATATAGAATAAAAAAATAAAAAAATGATAGAAAATATAAAAAGCTATATGAAAAAAATATTTATTAAGAATTAAAGCACCTTGAATAAAAAAAGTAAACTCAAAAAGATATAAAAATGTTGATTTTTATTTTTTTTGTTGCCACGGGTGAGAAGATCTGGTGGGGTGTCTATATTCCGCTGTTAAGCAGGGAGAAGGGGGATGAACTATGATGAGCATAGTGAGTTCAGAAGAATCTAGGGAGACTGCATTTGTTGTTGTCAGCAGTATCAGGATGGCTGAAACTAGATCTTCCATAGAGACCCCAATGAATGGATAAGTTGCCAGCAGAACCAGCTTATTTGAAACTGGGTCCACCATGGGCAGTCCTGGGGCGCTAGAACAGGATTCAGCAAAGCTGACTGAGAGTATCCTGTGGATGATGAGGTGTCATTGGAACCCGTCCTGCAGTTAGTACAGGTTGAATGATGAGGAGTCGTTGGAACACATCCTGGGGTTGATACAAGTTGACCAGAACATATTATTAGCAAGGATGACCAAAATAGTCCTGCCATAAGATGATGACATGGGAACTGCTCTTATTAGAGGCGGCAATGAGTAAGGAAAAAGGAGAAGGGGCCGCGTTGCTGAAGTTTGAAATGAGAAGCGTTGAGTGCATATAGAGCTGAACTCAACTAGATTTTTTTGTATGATGGCCATGGCCTAAGGCAGCATTCCTTCCCTAAACTCTTATTTTTTGCTGTGATACTATTCTAGTCAAGCTGGGGATATGTTGGAATTTTGATATGCCCATATTACCCAGCCAATTAGATACATATAGCTGCTTGCCACTAGGGTATAGATCCTCTAATGGATGTGGAAGTTATTACTTTTAAGTTATACCTATTGTTCAGGGAAAATTTCTGACAAATACTAATTAATCTGCTGGGGTCAATCCGTTATGAAATCCATCTGATTACTTTAGTTTCATCAGGGGATGATCCCAACAATTTATTTACTTTATAATCTGATTGCTGATATAATACTTGGCAATTTGATTATCATATTCAATTGGGGTTTGTTGCCAATTGCCTCAAAGACTGTTTTTCGTTGCTGAAGCATTGGCAATGCTTCTGGGAACAGCTCATGGTTTAACCTTTTAGGAGAGGCAAAAGCTGTGATAGGTAAAAGTCTTATTACCTAAGTAGGTTGAGAGCCAAATAAAGGTACTCCACTAAGGTTTAATTGAGGCTGTTATGACACTTTTTTAATTAACCAGAAGGAGTTGCTACCCCAGTCTGCGGTGAAAACTGACTAGGAAGATGAGGAAGTCTTCATGGGAGTGTCCTCAGAGGGCTAAATCAGTAGCGATGGCTGCTGTTTCCCCAGTAAGTTGTCAACAGGGGTTGGATGCCAATTACCCTATATACTTTCCCTTAATTTCCAGTAAATAAATCATAATAAAAATAGCAAACTGATCGTTTTACAATTGATTTTGTATATTCTTGGATAAAGTTGAAAAAATAGGATTCTCTTATCTATTTGCTTGTTATTAACTCTTGAGAAAAGAGTTGAAGGGAAACGTTACCTTATATATGTTAATTACTTCACCTGATCCTGCGTGAAGAGAGTATGAACGTTAGCACTTGTATAGCGTTGGACAATATTTAATTGGTCTTGAGAAGCTCAACTAGGGCAATATTCATCATACTATTGCCAACTTATTTCAGTATATCAATAGTATATATAGACGCCTATTTAAGAATCTGTGCTGTAGAGTTTAGATCTAAGGGAACCACTCAGTTTTAATTTTATTTAGTGTTAATTACCAAGGATAATTGAGCACAAAGATACCAAAATTTAATTTCGCCTTGGCTGACACTCCAGAAGCTTGGCCGTCATTACTGGTTTAATTTCCTGCAATAAGGATCACCCTTCTGCTGAGCATAGAGCGTTAAGCTATCCCACTCCGTTCAAATCTCGTGGGCAACTCACTGACAATGTGAAGTCATAGGCTGTTAAATTCTTAGGGAATATTCTCACCTACACTCCACACTCTGGGCTTGGAGCTATCTTATCACCCTTTGGCTCCATAGAAAATAAATCCTCCTCTGAATACTTCTTATTCATGGCTACTTTCTCCTTTTCTGAGAAAGATTTTTCAAGCGCTCGCTTTGAGGGATACTGGCGCTACTTTAAAGTTCATATGTCAAGAGTGGGAAGAGGCCCTCGACCTTCCCTTAGGGGTTTAATAGTTTGTGAAAGGCGGGGCGTCTCAAACCATCCAAGATATCATGTACTAACACCTGTTCCCTTTGTTGCAGATAGTGGTCACTTTATGGAGAGTTTCTCCTTGACTAAAAACCTCATGCACCATGTTATTCTGGGTGTTGGCTGATGGTGACGTTTTGATATCTCTACTAATATCATGGACTCTACTATTCAAGTGAAGTTCTTTGGAGGAGTAATAGTTACCATTCCTTGTCTGGATGAAAGCTCTATGGCGCTCCCAAGAAGATGAGGCCCCTCCCAAAGTTAGGCCTAGCCTCTATTTAACCGACTGTCACCCTGTCCCTGGTAATTATCCTTCATGAGTGCATCCAAGGATATGCGGACATGTGTTTGATCCCTCTAAGGCCTGCTACTCCCTGAGCACACCAGGTTTGACTATGAGTTCAACCTGACCCTTTACCTCAGCAAGATATCCTCTGATATCTATCCTTTTACCTTGAGGGAGGAGGCTTCTTTGGACGTTTGGGTTGACGGCATGCTCTCCAAGGGTCATATCTCCATGAAATCCTCGCCTGTGTGCTTCCCTCTCCTATTTGTGGAGTAATATGATGGTTCCCTCTATCCCTGCATCGATTGTGGCAATTTGAACAGCATGACAATACATTACCCCCATCCGCTTCCCCTGAAGCAGCAGATCTCCCGTTATGTGGATAAGGTTAGGGTTTTCTGCAAGCTGGATTGCCTTAACGCCTTTAACTAGATTTGTATCAAAGAAGGCAGGAGTGGTTGACCACTTTTAATACTCGGAAAGGCATATACCAGTTCAGGTTCATGCCATTTAATTTTAAAGAACGCTCCCACCTGCTTTCAAAGGTTTATTAAGATGTTTGGGTAGATCTTATTGAATCAGTGAAATAGCATACATGGACAATATAAAGGTTTTCTCCCTGGATGCAGATTCTCACGCCCACCACCTTGTATCTGTCATGGAGAGACTTACATGGGCAAACCTTACTATCAAAGCTAGCAAGTGCAAGTTCTTCCAACCCAAGGTTAAGTTCTTAGGAAACATTATCTTCTCTCACGGTCTCACGATTGCCCCAGATAAGGAAACAGCTATCCACAAAAGGTCTACACCTTGTCTCTCACAGAGTTATGCAGTTTCTTTGTGAAGTGTAATTTACTCATGAAGTTCACCCTCCAGCTTTAAGAAGTTGCCGCTCCTAACTACACCATATTGGGAAAGAAAATTTTCACTTGGATCATAGAATGCAATGCCGCGTTCCATGCTGTTAAGTCCATATTTTTTTCCAGTCCAGTGCTAGCACACACTAACTCCAGCAGCCCCTTTATTATCACCACATATGTTTTCAACTTTGCAGTGGAAGCAGCTCTTTTACAGGAAGAATGATGGAGTAAAACGTCCTGTTGCTTATTTCTCCAAAAATATGACCCTGGCGCAGATCAACTTTGCTATATATGATAAGTAACTCCATGTTGTTGTTGAGTTAAGACAGCACTGGCGCAACCATTTGCATGGTTCTTAGTGGTCCTTTAGTGTCCGCACTGACCACAAGACGCTCATATACTACTGCGCTCCCCAGAAGATGTCCCCTCACCAGTCCCGGTGATTGGGATTCCTGTCAGTATTCAATTTCCAATATTACTTCATCAAGGGCACCCAAAACTGGTTATCAGATGCTCTATCACAGAACCCTGCCTTTGCCCCTGATCTGGCACTAGTTGACGCCCACAATACTCAGGTGTTGATTAAGCCTGAACAGGTGGAGAGCCCATTTGCAGACCCCCCCACTCTACTCATTATGGAGCCCCTAGAAGGAGATACTGACACTCCTGACCACGTTAGGTTGTCCCAACCTCTGTCAGCTGACTATGACAAGATCAAGCAGGCCTTAAAGAGGAATGGAGAACCTCTGGGCAAAGGTCACCAGTTGCTATATGAGGCCATCCTTCACCAAGGCAATTTAGTGGGCACCACCTGGACCCCTGAGAGAGGAGGTGATCTTAGAGGCTCATGACCCTCCAACTTCGTGGCATTTTTGGAAAGGACAAGGTGCTTGAGTTTGTCTGCTGCTCCTACAGTTGGAAAAGGCATTGCCACATATGTATCCAAATTCACAAAGTCCTGTTTGACGTGCAGCCAGTCAAAACCTAGTCGCCTGAAGAGCACTGGACTGCTTGTCCCCCAACAAGCTGCAGAGGGCCTTTGGACTTTGGTGTCCATTGCTTTTATCATGGAAATCCCTTTGTCCCAGGGTTATGACTCAATAATGGTTGTGGTGGACCGCTTTACCAAGATGTCCCATTTCATCCCTTGCAATATCACAATTACCTCCACCCAGATGGCCCACCTCTTTGTAGACCACATCTTTTTCCTACATGGCCTCCCCAAGGAGATTATTACTGATTATGGCCTGCAATTCAATGTCTAGTTCTGGGAAGCCTTACTGTTCATCTTAGGAAACCTCCCCTGCCGCTCCTAGCCTTTCACCCTCATAGGATGGACAGACTTAGAGGGTGAACCAAGGTTTGGATCATTTTTTGTGTTGTTACTTCAATGTGGAACAGAACAATTGGGCCTCTCACCTTCCGCTGGTGAAATTTTCCTATAATAACCTTACAGATACCTCTGTGGGCGCGTCTCTTTTTGCAAACTATGGGTACAATCCCAGCTTCAACCTGAGTCCATAGATTGAGTCCACCATTGTTGCTGCCAATGAGTGCGTCAAAGAGCTCAGAGACATACACCAGTCAATGAAGGATCATCTTGTTGATGCTGTGAGGATCTACAAAGCATATGCTGACCACATACATTGCAAAGGCCATGGGTACAAGCCAGGCGACTTAGTCATGGTTGGTTCCAAGAGCCTCCACTTGAAGAAGCCCTGCCACAAGTTAGGCCCCAAGTTTGTTGTACCCGCAAGATCAGCCCATCAACTTACCAAGTTGTTCTACCCCCTTCTAAAAAGTTGTTCAGCACACTCCATGAGTGCCTCTTGACCCCTTTGAGGGTTACATGCTGTCTCACCAAAAGCCTGTGATAGTAGATAGTTAATCCCAATATAAGATTGATGATATTCTTGCTTCCCACCTCTCCCTATGTCACCTCCAGTACCTGGTGTCCTGGATAGGTTACAATGAGATGAAGAACAGATGGGTATCCCATAGAGACTGTTTTAATGATCAGGACCTAATATGTGATTTCCATGCTTGGTTCCCTAATGCTGTAGGCCCTGCTACCCAAGCCTCCTTGGTCGCCATGAAGCTGTCAACCCCCACAAGAATTTTTTTGCTAAGTCCCCTCAGGCATTGTAGAACTCCATCCAAGAGCGGAGTGTGTTATCACAATTAGTGACATTTTTCTTGGTGTAGAACGCCCCACCAAAGCCAAGCACAAGAAGCCCTTGAAGTCAAGGCCAGAACCCTTAATGGCCACTGATGACCTCTCTAAGGTCATTGACCAAAAATGGGCTCTTGCTTTGACAACCAAGGATTAGGGAAATAGTGCCTTAGAAGCAGAAAATCTAGCAAAAAATAGCTCAAAAGTCTGAAAAAAGCTAATATGAGCTGATAGAATTTGGCCAAATTTGCATGATCTCAATTTTGCTAAAAGAATAAAACTTTATGGCACAAATTGGGTTTCATTAATATTTTCAAAACCATCACAAAACTTCCCACATATATCATCTCTAAAGATAAGAAATGCTCTCACTTTTATCAGATAAACAGATAGATATTATTAAAGGCTTAGAATAATTGCTGAAGTTTCCCCTTACTTTTCAATCAAATTTTGTCAATAAATTACTGGTTAAAACCTCCCCCAATGGCCTTACTTTGCTTCAAGCTCTGGTCCAACCCTCCCCTTTGTTGCAAAACCACTACCCATGCCATGGCCTATTCCGCTGAGTCCACCGCCTTGTATTTTGCTACTTTCTGCTGTAGTAGTTATACCAACTCCCTCAACTCTCAGGGACTCTTGTCCCTTATATTTTGCTTTATTTTGGCCTGTTCTTTACTACATAATTTATATTAAACAAAGCTTAGATAGCCTAGGATGCTGCTTCCTCATGCTTGGCCATTTTGCCTTATTTTGACACCTTTTGCCTGACGCCTTCCCACTGGAAACCTCCTGCGCTCAGTTTCCTATGACAATGCTCTTCAGATGTCTCTGCTGCATGGTATTGTGATCAGCACTGTTGTTGAAGTGTCAATCAAGCTGCAATCTGTTTGGTTTTTCAGCAACTCTTTGTTGTGCTTTGTATTGGCTATGTGAATATAACCTTGCACACTTTGCTTCTTTATTTACATATGTATTTTTGTCTAAATATTTTTGCTTATTTTTATCTAACCGCCTTATTTGCTGAGTCTCTTTTTTTATTTATCAGAGTTGTATGCAATAGAATCGTAGACAATTATCTGAAAATGAAGAAAAGTTTTTGTAGATGGTATTTTTCTTGCTTTTTTTGATATACTAGCCTCCTAGATGAGTCATAAACATTGATTGCCAGTTACTGCTCATACACAAGTCTCTTCATTTTCTCTTATCTTTAGAGATAAAACACAATAAAAACTGGTGCTATCATGCAACATAACATGCCTCTGAACACAGGAACAGAAAAAAATAAGAAGATAGTGAAAGAAAAATAGAGGCAAAGCACACATGCAATATGATGGTAACCACTTGAGCTTCTGTTCAAAGATATATGGTATGTTCTTCACCTCATCTTAAGTGCTTCTCTTTTTCCTCTCAGTAAGTCCCCACGAACCTCACTTATGCACCACTCAGCAAAAGAACTTGGTGAAAGAACTGGTGTCTGCTTGCACATATGCATATAGTTGAGCAGTCACCATATCACTTTTTTATATAGATTTATTTTACTAGTAGGTATCCACAGATTTGCCAATGTTTATTAATGGATCTAAAAAGTTTAGTTAATCTATCTAGTGTTGCTTTTATTCTAAATTTTAATTTATAATCCATTCTTTTTTATAGCATTAGGCTTAGAGAGTCAAATTTCATTAAATCATTGAAAAGGCAGTTGTTTTTATAAATTTACTCTAGTAATTATAGCATGTTGTTAGCTCATTTTACCCAGCATTTTTGTGGGTGTAACTTAAAAGATAATCTTATTTTATTTGAGATAAGATGACTATTAACAGATAAATTTTTTATTTTGTTTATATATTGGTAGATGGTTATCAATAAGCGTTGAGATTTTAATATGACTGGATGATAAGCGCTGAATAGATGTAGCAGATTGGCTGATATCCATCAGAAACGATTTAGTAGGCTATGAATATTTGGCGCCTTGAAATAAGGCGATACTGAGCCCATGAAGTACATTTATTGTATTGCCTCCAAACAAGTTGTTAAGGAAATGTCAACTTATGACAAATATTTACTAGATCGCCTTAAACTAAGTCAATAGCAAATTGAAGAATAATAGACTCTGCTGGAGCCTCTCAGTGACAAGATTGAACTAATGAAATATGGCATAAAAGAATAGCCTAAGACAAAGGGTCATAATTGACTGAAGTTGTGGATATATAGCATGAAGAGAAATCTAGAGGTGGAGGATTTTTGTTAGAAAGTGAAATGAGAGTTAGCAGAAGGAATCTGCTACGTTTATAAAATAAATAAAGTGGTGTCACTAAAGCAATTGCTTCATATTTGATTAAATTTACTGAGTTGTCTTGAGGACTAGCGATCACCATATATTTATACGTTGCTCAGTGAGATTAATTTCTATGCAAACCTTATGGCGTATATTCCCTATAATGCCATTTTATAACAGTGGTGCTCACTACAGGGGGCCCATTAAAAAACTACAAAATAAAGAATCTCCAGCTGCTGGGCATGTCACATCAGGCCTGCATTGACAGTGAATCCTCACAGCATGCTGCACCAGCTGAATATGCAGAAATCAAACTCATCTTGGACACAGTGCTCAAGGAACAAGTTGAGCTCCTTCAGAAGCATAATGATGTAGTGAACCAGATTGTCAACACATTTGCCAACTGCAGATTCTTGGACAACAGAACAGGAAACTTGCTAATCATTTGGATGACACTACTAAACAACTACTTTGTGCAGATCAGAAGTTGACAAGCACCTCCAACCTTCAGCACCCTCATTGGGAAGTGGAAGAACAGCAAGGAGCTGCTTGGAAAGAATTTTATTATGTGGAATATGAGGCCAGGTACCCAGACAAGGAGCTCTTCACCAAACATGCAGGCAGCGTGAGCTACTCAACCAATGATGGAAGCGCTGGAGATGATTATGTCCTGGTACCCCATTTTCCAAGGTGATGGCTGTACTGCCCACCAAAGAGACCCACGCTACCCATGAAGCAGCAGACAAGCCGTGCACCACCAGGCCTACCAAATCAACTCCTCAATGAGATAATGCCCATGGGTCTTGACCAATTCCTCAGTATGCTCCAAAGCTCGCAGTTATGAGTGGGAGGAGGAAGTTTGTATCAATAAGCTACCTCCATTTGACCGTGATGGGAACATCCATGGGTTCTTCAGACACTTTGTGTTTGTGGAAGAAGGAGAATCAGATCAACGTAAAGCTAAATTGCTGATATCTGCCTTGGATATTGAAAGCGCTGACCAAGTCACTTAACATCTTACAATCAGTTTTGTTTTATAACAAGAAGTGAAGGATACTGTGCTGTGGTTGTTTGGGGGTACCTCAAAGATGTTGCAGTGGAAGGCTGAGATCTTGACTAATGGGTTCTATCATAATGAGACCCTCACTGCGTTTGCTGGACAATTCATTATGGAAGCCCATGTACTAATAGGGGTAGGCACTCTATCCAAAGCTAATGTGGGAATTGCAATGGCCTCAGCGGTGAAGCCATACCACAATCTTTACAATGTCATGGCTCTGGTTTTGAAGGATGACATAACTGCTCAAGGTTGTTCAAATATGCGACATCTATCTGCCACCTTTATTCCACCCAATACAGATCAGAAAACTTCAGCAGCTGTCATCAGACCTTCTTATTTAGGTGAATCATCCCAACCTGCTTTTATTCACCCAGTAACCCGTGGCCTTATTACAACTATGCGCCTCGCCCTTGGTCAAGTTACCCCCAGCCATTTATCTTCCATTCTGGCCCTGATTATGACAATCACCAGCAGTCTAACTTTTGACCTGGGTGTATTTACGCTGACCATCAGTAGTCAACATATTGGCTTGAGCCTGATTACGCCAATCACCAACAGTCAAACTATCAGCCTGAGCCACCTTATGAAAGCCAAGGATACAGGCCCTATGGGGTAAATTGTTTTGATTACGGTTGCCCTGGGCACCTTGCACAGAGTTTCCCCAATTGTCGAGTCCATTACTTACAGCAGGACCAGTACTACCTGGGAAAAGATGGAGCAGAGTAGAGATGGGACCCTCTACCTCCGCTATCCTAACCTAAAAGTCCCACTTGTACCTGCTGAAGTATATTCCGCTGGAGTCCCTCAGTATGATGATGAGTTCTTATATCAGCAGTTGGCTAAAGAGGTAAATGTACTGACACAAGTGCAAGAAAAGGTCACAATAGAAGAAGGGCCCCAGGAACAACCAAAGCCTTATGCCTGTCAAATCTTTGAAAAATTTTCTCCCAATGAGATGGGACCATCTCAGATGCGCCTTCTCTGAAAGGAGTAAACGTCACCCTTCCAGTGGATGCTATTGTTAAAGAATACCCTAAAGTCGGTGAGGGGATTATGAGCATCCTAGGAAAGAGAGATTGTTTAAATTTCTACATATTAAACAGTCAAAAACCTTCTTTTTCTGAGTGTACATTCTGTGACATTTTTGTAAAAAACTGAGTCTGAGCTATAATAGATACAAGCACCCAGCTAACATAAATTTCCACTAAGTTGGTGATGAAGTTGATATTAAAACCTGATGTAGAACATCAAATGATGTATGGAACCGCTGGAGCAGAAAGCATGGTCTCAGAAGAAGCGTACAATGCACTACCTTTGCAGTTTGGGTCAATTGCCATTGTAGCTCAGGGGATAATGTTACTGTACAATAATTATAACCTGTTAATTGGAAATGCTTTCATGCAACACTTTAGTGCTGTCATTGATATGATGGAGGAAACCCTCAAAATGTTGGGGCAGCAAATCACAATTTATTTTACATCCAGCAGAGTGCCAAAGTATCCAGTGCATATGGGACATGTCAATATTGCCTAAAGTGATGGCGTAATTCCAGTTTGCTACCATCGACTAAAAAGAAGACCTGGGCCTCCCCCCGGCAGCTGTATGAATATCAAGGGCTGCCTCTCAGAGTGCCAGGTCTATATCCATCCCCTCCGGCCACCAAGTAATAGCAAGCACTGAGTTAGAGGTGGAAATAACAACTGGGCTCTATGGGAAGGTTATTGGTCCTTATCAGCAATTGTGGCTGGAGCCCCATGTGGCTCCAGGCATTATTCTGCAAGGACACCGAGAGATCAAAATTTTACTAGTGAACCTACAAAAAGAACCATAGCAGATCTGCTGGCACCAAATAGTGGCGTATCTACACTTGAACCCTGGTAAAAAGGTCCTTCAGGTTCATGAATTTGGGTCACTGGATAAAGTTATTTTACCTATCAAACTGCTTCCCAGCTTAATGGAAGTGGTACTGCGCAAAAATTAAAGGGGTTATTGAAAGAAAAGAAGGATCAAGAGATAGCTTTATTTCAAAAATTATAAGGAGACTTTTGCTGTTAGCCATGATTTAGGGTGAGCTCACTGGTGGTCCATCAATTGGACACTAGGGATCATCCCCTAATTAGGTCTCGGCCAATCCACCATTAAAGAGCAGCTGAAAACGTAGTTACTGAGGAGATTAGGAAGCTACTGGAGCAAGGGATGCTGGAACTGTCAAAGAGTCCTTGGGCTTCACCCGTTCTAATTGTCAAAAAAGATGGTACCAACTGAGTATTAATAGACTACCAGAAGATCAACAGTATCACCAATAAGAAAACATATCCCTTGCTGCATAAGAACGATGCTTTGGATTGGCTAGGAGGAGCTCTTTATTTCTCAGCAATGGAATTGATATTGAGTTACTGGAAAATTGAGTTTCCTATAGTGGAACAGGAGAAATATGCCATAATTACATCCAAGGGGCTCTTCCAACTGACATGTATGCCTCAAGGGCTATGTAACGCCCTGGTTACATTCCAATGGTCCATGGACACTATCCTTGGTGACCGGAAGCTATCATGCATTCTCATGTACCTTGACAATATCAATGTCTTTCTTGAACGTTTTCTGAGCATCTTAATCATTTAGAGGAGGTATTCCTCCAGATTTCTGAGGCTAACATCAAGATTAAACCCCACAAATGCCACTTCTTCAAGTACCAACTGGAGTACCTTGGGTTTGTGATTGATGCAAAGGGGCTTAAACTGCAGCCAGCTAAATTGAAGGCTATTCAGATAATGACCCCGCCAAGCAGAAAATGCAATGTACAGATAAATTTGGGGATTGTTGGTTACTAATGAAGCTTTATCCCCAACTTCAGCTGTATTGGAGGTCCATTACTTGAGCTACTAAAAAGGATGCCGTGTCTTCCTGGACTGAATGCCAAAAATGCTCCTTTGACACACTTTAGATGGCTTTAATCTGTGCACCGGTGCTTTGCTAACCACATTTTTTTGATAAATAATTTATCAGAAATATAGATGCTTCTCTTTCCGCTGTTGAGGAAATTCTATCCCTGAAAAGACAATTAAATGGGGAGCAACCTGTTACATACTGCATTCAGAGCCTGAACTGCCACAAACGCAATTGTACCATGACTGAGTGGAAGTGCTTAGTGGTGATCTACGCATACAAGCAATTTAGGGTGTACTTGCATGGATTGAAGTTTAAAGTAGTAATTAATCATGCTTCATTATGCTGGTTACAGAATCTTAGAGAGCCTGAAGGGCGTCTAGCCTGATGGGCTCTCAAACTGCAGGCTTATGATTTTAAGGTACTTCACCGACCTGGAGCCAAACACCAAAATTTAGATTGCTTATCAAGATTACCAACAATGCCGTTATGGCAGATCTAAGCAATGTAATGTATGACAAAATGCTCAGTGGCAGATAGGATGACAAATCGCCTCAATTCATAAAAGCGTTAAATGAGATGTGATCTAATACTTTCCAGTGGAACGGTGAGTTGTGCAAATGGATTGGAGATTCTATGATGAACTTTCTGTGACCATCGGCATGGACAAGCATTATTATGAGCACTCATAAGGCAGTAGGGCTTGTGGATTGTGCAAGACATTAAAATTGTTGCGCCCTTGGTATAATTAGTAGAGCATGCATTTTGATATGCTTGAGACAATTTTCTGCTGTCACCAGTTTCAAGTGGAAAAGCCATTCCGCCAGAAGGCCTTGTACCAGTTAGTAAAGCTGCATTTTGCTTGGCATCTGGTTTCCATTGATGTTGTGTGGCTCCTGCCAACGGGAGCAAACTGTTCCAAATACATTATGGTGTTTACTGACCAATTGACCAGTTGGGTTGAAGCTTGGGTGATACAAGATTTGGGGGCGGTCACAGTGGCCAAGTTCATAGTGGAATGTATAATCCAGTAGCATGGCTGTCCTCAGTTCATCCTTACTGATAATGGAACCAACTTCACCTCTCACATCTAAATCTAAATGAGCTGATGGCCATCCATAGGGTTCTGATGACCCCATATCATCTTGAATCAAAATGGTATGGTCAAACAGGTTAATGAAACCTTGGTGAACATAATCCAGAAATTGGTAATGGATCAGCCTTCATATTGGAGTTCTCTCCTTTCCACTACCATCTTTGCCTACAACATAAGCTATTAATCTTCAACAGGGAATAGTCCCTTCCAGTTACTATATGGATGGCACCCAGCTTTTCCTACACTGCTATATGCTTGCATAGAAGATACCAGTGAAATGGATCTGCAACTTTACTTGAGCAACCTGCCAAAAACTTTAATCAAGCTGTAAATTGAAGCATACTTTTTCAGCTTGGCCAAAAAGATAAAGAATCAGGCTGCCAATCAGGTACCATGTAGTGGGCTAGCCCAGTTCAAAGAAGGGGAGATAGTTTTACTTTATGATCAGCATGGGTTCAGTTGAAAGCATAAATTGGCCAACATCTGGATTGGTCCATTTGAATTAATCAAAAAAATGGGGATTGACACCTACACTATCAAGGACCTCACAAGTGGTCAAATTGTTAATTGAGTATATTCAAAGTTCCTTTGGGCGTATAAGCATTAAGAGACTTATCATTCAGTCAATGGGGTAATGTTGAGATTTCAATATGACTAAATGATAAGCGCTGAATAGTTGTAGCGGACTGGCTGATATCCATCAGAAACAATTTAATAGGGTACAAATAATTATCAGCCTTGAAATAAGGTGAAAATGAGCCCAGGAAGGACATTTATTGTATTACCTCCAAATAAGGTGGTAAGGCGATGTCAACTTATAAAAATATTTACTAGATCACCTCAATTAAGGTGTTAGCAAAATGAAGAATAATAGACTCAGCTGGACCACTCAGTGATGAGGATAAATTAATGAAATATGGTGGGTGTCAGAAAATTACAAGTCCAATTTTGTAATAAGAGTGCTTCAGTTTATAATAAGGATGAAATTGGCCAAAAGACCCTGGCCAATTCTTGGTGGAACCCCTCAAACAAGGGCTATTCTATTCCATCCACTTTTTGGCCAAATCGTCCAGTTATTAGTAATCAGGTTGTGCCAAACCTATGGCCAAATATAAAAAGTTATGTAGAGGCTCCTAAGCCCCTCAACAATTCAGTTTAAACACCTAGGCGGAGACCACCCCCTTTTAAAGGGGTGAAGGGGGTCCCACAAGGAGCAAATATTTTCTTACACATTGATTGGGTTAAAACATATTTAATTCTTGCCTAACGGGCTTATCCTACCCAGTATTGACCCTCCATCAGCTGTTCTGTTGAAGCAAGGTGAAGTTTGAGAGCCCCAATAGGTTCAAACCCCATATTTCCTAATTTGACTATTCTTAGCATAATCCAAATTTGTGCTCACTCACTTCAAGCCTCAACACATTTAAATACTAAGCAGCAATATATTAATAGGGTTTGCTTTTGTCCCTATTTCTGCAACTAATAAAATACATATAAAAACCCAATTTTTAAGTATTTATTTCAGATTTTCTTATATTTAATTATGGTAAATATCCCCCAATAATTGTTACCCCTGCAGTTGAGAGTAGCCCTTCTTCTGCAAATAAATTGCTGAAATCCAGGGCTGAAAAGCACCTGCAAGCATAAAACTACTTGGATTTCAGCAGTGGAAAAGATTAGTCTAATACAAAGGGTCATAATTGACAGAAGTCATGTATATATAGCATGACAAGAAATCTAGAGAGGGAGGATTGTTGGTAGAAAGAGGAAGTGAGAGTTAGTGGAAAGAAACTGCTATGTTTATAAAATAAATAAAAGTGGTTTTTTGAAGTAATTGCTTCATATTTTATTAAGTACACTAAGTTTGACTCAAGAATTTGCAATCTTCATATCATCCATCCATTGCTCAATAGGATTAACCCTGTGCAAACCTAATGACATATATTCCCTATATTGCCAATTTTATAACAATAAGTTCATGAGTAATCAAACTATTGATTCAGCCAAAAACCACTAACCACTTACCCAAAACCAATTAGACCTATTGAATCAACCTAAAATCACTCACTGCTTAGAAACCTATTTAAACTATCAAATCTGCCAATCACTTACTACTTATTAGAATGATTAACTTGTCAATTAGCCAAATGACCACCAACTTCTTGGTAAAACCATCTAAACTATCCAATCAACCAAATGTCAAATTGCTTAGCTATAATAATGTACTGATTACTATTAAATACAATAGGACCTCTGTATATCATACTCATTTTATTTGAGGCAAGGGGATTATGGGACCCTTCTTACCAACAAAAAAATAAAGGCAGGATAAAAATAGAGCAAAATATGTTAAAAAACCTGATTTTACCTCTAGCATGCTAGACTAGGTTCTCCTAGCCTAGCATAGCTGAGGGGAAGGGGATGAATTAGATATTTGAGGATTCTTGCCAAGGCAGACAAGAATGGAGTAGGGGCATCACCTGGATATGGCTGGAGGTTGTGGAAAATAATATTAGATTTATCAATGATATCAGCTGTATCTAATGTATCAATATAATCAGCCAGTTCATTCTCTACATGCAGGAGCATGCTTGGCATAAGGGTAAAATCAGTCTTCTCTTCAGAGGGTTTACCACTGTTAAGACCGCACAATTGAGCAGCTTGCATAGCTGACTCAATAGCTGTGTGGCCCAACACCAGTATCTCTTGTTTGGCAGCATAGGGAAATTCATTAGGAAATTTAGGCTCAGGAAAGCCATTTTGCAATGGGCCCATTATGTTTTGGACATTCTTCTGCATCAGGGTGTTATTGGAAGCAGCTGCAGCTTCACTTGCCAGCATAGGACCTCTGTATATTAAGCTTCTATATATTGAAAATCTCCATTTATTGAATTTTTTAAGTCCTGTGAAATTTATCTAACCTACAAATGATAATAGAACAGGTTTCTGTATATTGAAATTTCTATATATTGAATTTTTTCTTAGAAACCATCAAATTCTATATATGGAGGTCCTACTGTATATATAAAATTTTCACTTCTTACAGATAAAACTTTTTATTTTACTAAAAAATAAAAAAATATGGTGGAATATTTTATTGTCATTCGACCTTAGTAACTGTGCAAATTTTCATTAATAGGTTATATCAGCAAGTGTATTAAATGAAGGATGCAAGATCCAACACAAATAAGATTGTAAGTTAAATAAAA